>CM051458.1:44988002-45047621 GCA_028274465.1 Plantago ovata
TTTGTGTGAGAATATGTTTAAAATTAGGTGACTTCTTATAGATTGGTGTTGGGAATTTAAAGGACAAATACACTTTATTGTTAATGTATTAATGTACGCATTCATGTATAGGAAAAATTTATGAGGCATACATTATGTAATGACTTTTAGGATTTTCAAAATTAAAGATTTTTTGTATATCTAATCATTTTATAAGTGTGATGATGATATACGTATATGCATAAAAATACAAAACACACTGTCCTTCGGACACACCATCACTTCCATATATATAGATTGATGAATGGTATGGTACTTGGCCTGGGCTTGTGAATTTGTAGTATGATGGTACCGTAACAACAACATTTCTAATGTCGTTGTTACGTACCGCGTATTTCAGCCATTCTCAAAGTTAGTTCAATATCGTAATCATGTAAACCCTCTATTCTTAAAGTTGTATATACATAATGTAGTATGTGAGCAAGAAATGTGTCTGGATGTTTAGGAGTTGAAGTCTCCATCTTTAGTCAGTAACTAAGATGGAGATTTCAAGATCCTAAAGATCAGACATCCTTTCGTGTTCACATATAACGACGGATTTGTCTAAACACATCTTGTATTTGTCTAAACACATTAAGAGTTTGTATTTTATTGTTTGGTATTTGAGTGTAATGATGCTATATGTATATTATTTTCCATGGATCAAGCACAGCAACCGGGCGGCCCTCGACGGATCAATGGGCTTCCAGTATTGTCCACCAACGGATCTAAGTAAGTTCTTAATAAATTGGTATTTAATTGTTCTTGTATATATAGTTGTCGGTACTCCACTTTTAATCTTTCAAAATGTGTGACAGGTTTCAACCTACTATCGCTTCTAGAAGGATTTCAATGCTCATGAAAAGAGAGTTCTTTACGCCTTCTGGGAGTGGCGGAGAAAGGTGGGCTACGTTCCTCGACCCGTGAAGGAGCACTTGTGGGAAGAATTCCAGGTACTTTACTATCTTTACTTGAATATTTCTATATTGGATTCTTGGGGCATTGCCTTAATTATATACGTGTACGTACATTACTTGTTTATCTATTATTGGGGCATTGCCTATATTATCTATTCTTGGGCATTGCCTATAGTATCTATTCTTGGGGCATTGCCTTTACGGTACATATGTGTACGCACATTATTTGTTCTTGTGGGGCACTGATGTGGGATTTTTTCTGGGATTGTTGTGTTGCAGAAATACTACTATGTCCCTCTGCCAATCCGGAGGAGATATTGAGGGTATTCAACATCCGGGCAGAAAAGATTCACAGGCACTCGATTTATTATGCCAAGGAAAGGTACTTTCGGAATAAAGAATGGGTTCGGTACCTCAATCTGGAGCATCGGGATCTGTGACTGGAATCCGTGGCAGGACCATGTGACCCGTGAGTAGGCACATACGGATGGGGCGTTGACGGCTGAAGGGGTCGGTTGGTTAGTGGAGAGCCCGTAGAATTAGTGCTTTTTAGGATTGTTATTCTTTATCCGTACATTTTAGGACTCTCGTTTATTTTAATGATTATCTTCGTACCTTTTAGTTCTTTGTACGTACACTTTTAGTTTTTTTATTGAAATTTCGATTATCGTAAAATGAATCAATCGTATATATTTTGTTAGTCGTACTCAATTTTGAGTTAAAATAACAATTTTTCACATAAATTCAGTAAAACAAAAAAACAATTTTAAAAAAGAAAATCAGAGAAGTTAGCGACGGCTTAGTTTATCCGTCGATAAATTCCCCTAGCAAGGGAATGACACGTGTCCCTTAGCTTTAGCGACGGATAACATAATTCGACGCTATTTATAGATACGGATAAAGTCATCCGTCTCTATGTTGGTCAACGACAATATAGCGACGGATAAACTGAACCGTCGCTACATATAGCGACGGATAATATTAACCGTCTCTTTATTTTTTAGCGACACCACTTTTTCGCGACGTCCTAATTAGCGACGGGCTTTCCGTCGGTTTTGGTGTTTAGCGACGGATCGCTAACATATAGCGACGGATGGCATCTGTCGCTAAAATCAGTTTCCTTGTAGTGTAAGCCACTAGCTGAAGGTCATTGAGATACGGGATATCAATGATGCGATTGAAGCTAGCATATGTTGCATTAGATCCTTCGAGGATATAGTAGGTCTCACTGCTACGAATGAACTTGGTTATTCATAATGAACATATGGACACCTTGGAGAGTGTTGGCCTACCCAACCGAGAAACCATTTGGTAAAGTTATTTAAGTGTCTATGGTAGTATCGGTGTGTAGGGTGATGTTAGTAGTCCTTAGACTTAAGGCCAATACTACATCATATGTGGAATAATGTACTTTGACCATGCGCAACGCTTGCACTCTTAAAGTAGGGTAGATACGGCATGTGTTGGGTACATTAGGAAGCATATGGTGTGAGTGATTTGGCCAAGATAGAGTTCATTCCTCCGTAATAGATACTAGGAGAGAATACTCACTTCTCATATTTAGTGCGATCACAAAACCGGTGGCCACCGTATGTGAATATGTCCAAATGGTATTTGGACATAATTCATAGATAGACTAATAAGATTGAGAGTCAATGAATGAAGTTCTTAGAATTGACACATAACCATATTCTAGACTCATTCGAGTATTCGTGAATGAAGGGACCGTATCATCAAAGTACCTTACGCTACAGGTGGTTTGTTTTCCTCACAAACGTTCCTTGCATATTAATATTGTCTGATAAATTGTCTAGGAATTTATTATGACCTTAATTGGATTGTTTCTTAATATGCAAGGCCCTATGGGTCACACTTCAAGGTGGTGTTTCTACAAACGAGCTATGTATATTGGATTAAATATTAATTAGATTAATATTAAATTATTATATAAAATATATAATGGAATTATTATTAATTAGATTAATATTAATTTATTATATGTGAAATATATTTTAGAAATATAATTAATTGATTTAAATTCGATTTAATTAATTAATTGAAGACTTGTGAATTTGGGCGGAATTTAAGAAGAAAAGAATGGGAATAAAAATAATAATAAATGAAACAGAACCAGACAGCTGGGCGGAAACCCAGCTGCTGGCCGGTGGTGGGGGCAGCTATGTGTTTTGTTTTAATTTTATTTTATTTTCTTGTTTTCTTTTAGTAATTTGATTTATCTGTTTGTTAGTTAGTTGATGAATTTAGAAGTCTCCTAGTCAATTAGATTTGCTGGGATAAAAATTTTACGTGATATTCTAAACAAACTAACTGACTAAATCAGAAAGAAAGAAAGAAGTCTTCTATTCTATTCCAACATACGTGAAAAACAGTTTGCTCTCTGATAGCCAGGAAGAAAATATTCTCTCTCTCTATTAGCTCAAAACAGAAGAACCTCCTAGCGTTTTTGATAGAAATCACTGCCCGTGGATACCAAGGTCGAAGGAATTAATCAACCTGTTGATGAGCCATCTTGGAGATTCTGTTGACGAAGATTTCATCTCTGAAGAAGAAGAAATCAACCAGTTACCAGACGAGGAGATTGCAAGGCTCTGTCTGAAGATTGAGGAACAACTACCCGGTGAATTTTCTTATCTGCTGGAGGACACGTAAGTGATATCTTCTAGTATAATAAACGAATATAGTCATATCAGTTTAGTGAGATAAAAAATTTTAAACTTCCGCTGCTTAGCCTTAGAGGCAATTTTTCTCACTTTTACTAACACACATGTAAAAAATGGAGGTTTATCGAACGTGTATGAATATGCTATAGTAGTATAACACACTTGAGAAAAAATTATTAAAATTTCTTTTGTGGGTGAAAGAGTAATTGATCATCAAAGTGTGTTGGTTGATAATGCATTGTATGGAATGCCAATGGTTGGTGTTGGGAAATATCTCACATGGCTAAAGTTGAGAAATAGAATGCTAAATAAAGAGGCAACTTTGCCTTAGTGTTTGGATCCCTTGGGGATACCCATGGTTTTGAAAGGGAGGAGGAGCTAGATGGCTCATCTGTTCACCCGAACGCACTCGCTTGTCTCCCCCAGGAGCCGGGTCAAGGGTCTGTGGGTTTGAGCTACCACATGGTTTTCGATGGGGGAGGAACTAGATAGCTCCTCGATTCATCCCAACCCACCCGCCTAGCTCCCTAGGATCCGAGTCTAGGGTCTGTGGGCTTGGGCTAAGGCTAGCTACTGGTAGATAAAATGTTTTTGGGCCAATTACTGACTTTGTATTTTGGGTCCAATTAGAAAGCCCAACGGAGCTATCTAGTATGCTAACGGATCAATTTTCCTGATTGGCACCTCGATTCATCCGAACGCACCCGTCTGGTTCCCCCAGGAGCCGGGTCAAGGGTATGTGGGCTTGGGCTACCAAATGGTTTTGGAAGGGGGGCAGCTAGGTGACTCATCGGTTCATCCGAACACACCGTCCTAGCTCCGCCAAGAGCTGGGTCGAGGGTCTGTGAACTTGGGCTAAGGCTAGCTAGTGGTGGATATAATGTTTTTGGGACAATAATAACTTCGTATTTTGGGTCCAATTAGAAAGCCCAACGAGGCGGTCCAGTATGCTAATTGATCAATTTTCCTGACTGGAAAATTTCGTATCTGTATCCGTTAGGAGACTTGTAATTTTGATGAACAATTAACCATGCTAAATTAAATTAAGTTAAAGTCTAGTAACTAGTACTCTTAAGGTCCATAGGAATTTAGATTTTTAAGGACATTGTAAAAGATGAACGTTTGTTGATGACTTAGTATAGGTACTAGTTAGGTTCTTATGTTTGTTGATGATGTACTTTGTTTTCACAAACAATCTATTGAAGACCTAGAACCGCTCAGAAAGTTGAAGATTCGAAGACCGGAGACTTAGAAGATTTCTTAAAAGGTATCTACAAAGGCGCATGTTATCTCAGAAAGTGAGTAAGAAATCATCTTGCATAAGTGAAAATTTATATGACAGAGTAGGTTGTGTTTGCTGAACTGAGACTGCTTACTTGCTAATATCACATGTGACCTCCTTGCTGAAGAAGTACTTTGTATTTTCGCTCCAACGTTCACATTTGAATTTTCAAAAAGAGCATTAAATGCTAAACAATGCTGAAGACATGAAGACAAAAGAAGTACGCTGCTGATAGTACTATTATGGCAAGTGATAGTGACATCTTAAGGTACAAGCCTTAGAATTTGAAATTCAAACGGCTATCTTTAGACACTATAAATAGAGGTCCTTAGGCTGAGTAGAAGGGTGTGTCAACAACGTGATCAAACTCTCACTTGTGCTTTAAACACTCAAATCCTTCCCTACTCTCAAACTGCCTATTGATCTGTTCCAAGACTTAAGCTTGAAACAAAAGCTACCTGTGAAGAAGTAGAATACTAAAAGCTACGAAATTAGTTAAGTGTTCTTTCCTCTAAACAAGAACAAGTCTGGACACAAGAAACAATAAACTTGCTTACTATGAAGTATTACAAGTTGAGTTTCTCTAGATCACTTGTTATAACTGAAAAGTTATTTTCAAGTTATCTCGACCCAAACCTCTTTAACTGATAAAAACCACCTTTCATGTGTGTTTGTCAGAGGGAACTAATCAAGCATAGTTTTGCTGATAAAGTGTCCCAAGTTTAGTGGAGAACAATGTTATAGTTCTCTAGTTTAGGTTGGAAACAAGGCAGGTGTGCTTTGGTTTATGAGAATCATTAGTGATAGGATTTGTAAGGAAACTCATATGTTATCATAGTGGATTCAGTCCTAGAAAGGACAAAGTGGATTAGTTGAGGGATTACGCCACCCTGAGATACTATTATAAAAGTGTTTGTGTGATTTACTTTCCTGCAGCTATCTTTTGATGAACGGAGATTTGTCAGGTCCCGGTTCAGTCAAATAAATTTGTTATTTAGCCAAAGGCAATCCACAACTACAACGAAAACCGTAGTGTAGCAGTAGAATGACTCGAGTGTCGTTCTCTCAGGACTATAACTTGCTTTATCTATTTAACAAGAGAATATAAAAACAGCAAACAGATAGCAGAGGGGTTTCTAGCAGATAATGGAGATTGGTGATAGTATGGTCCTTCTTAACATAACGGGTCGATAATCATGCATAAATTCCTCGGTCTTGCATAGAGATCTTTGAATCAATCTAGTGTCTTGTTGCAAGTATTAAGCACTACGAAGATAATTTGGTCTGACAAGTCAATCACTATCGTCCTAATGTGCTCCGTAATTATTCAACACTACGAATGTAATTGGTCTGAGGATTGTCCTAATGTGTTCAGTAATTACTCAACACTACGAAGATAATTGGTCTGAGGATTGTCCTAATGTGTTCAGTAATTACTCAACACTACGAAGATAATAGGTCTGATGGTTGACAAGTGTCCAATTGTGCATAATAATCAATACAACATACGAGAATTTTGGTTACAACTGATCAACAAAATAAAGCAATGACACGGAGTATAATGCGCGATATAGCCATTAGCATGATTATCTTCCCTTCGCTAAGAATTCACATACTACCACCAACGATAAGTTTAGCTACTCATAATAGGCATGCAATCAACAGAAATCATAGAAGAAGACATGTTGAAAGAATATAATAAAATAAGTAGAATAAAACTGTAAGATACAAAGTTACCGAAGGTTGTTAGTCTCCGGATGATTGCGGTCCTACGAGCTCCAAACTGCTATGAAAAAGTATCCCCTAAGCTACAGAACTCCCAGGACAAGCCCCGGGAAGTTCCTACCTAAAACTATTGAGAGAGGTGAGAAAGTAGGTCTGGAAAGATATGATTTTTGGAGAAAAACTGAGCACTATATATAGGCCCCGAAAAAACACGGGGCGGTTCGCCCCCCGGCTTTTTCGTGGAATTCCGCGTTTTTCGACGCGGTTTTGGATTTCTTCACCTTTTCGGACTCGGTTTCTGACTTCTAGTGGCCTTCTAACCTCCAGATTCGACCCCTAGACTCCAAATCCTATCCGGAAACCTTCAGATACTCCAAATAGGCTTCTGGAACACCAATTCCTTGTCAACTTCAATATAATTGCCCGGAAATCCTCGAATTTCAACCAAAACCTGTAAAATAAAATCTAAAGGGAAACGTGACACTATTCTAATAAAATGTACTAAAATATAGCTAAATTAACATAGAGGATAGCTAAAATAGGTGAAAGAGACTCGAATGAAAGTGTAAAATACACATTCATCATCTTTCAGCAAGTTACTCTATTTTGATTTGTTTATCTATTTACTTGCTGAAATTTGCTTTCTGTTAAAAGCACTTATTGTAGAAGACTTCCGCACTCTGTTTTTAAGTATCAGTAACCTTGTCATTGTAAAGTAACAAGTACTTGATGAGAAAGTTAAATACCAGAAAACTCATTACTGAAAAGTAATAGGTACTTGCTGAGAAAGTTTTTAGACAACGAAAAACTTTTAAAGACTATTCACCCCCCTCTAGTCTTTACTTGTTGCCTAAAGGGACCAACAAGTGGTATCAGAGCGAGGTTCTTTAACCTTCAGCACTGAACCTAGATCGCCTTAGGTGCTTTCCGTAAATCACTTTCACTTGATCAGTTTGTTAGTTGTTTACTGACAGGATGTCTTTGGGAGATGCTCCCCAGTTGAAGCTGGAATACTATGAGAAATGGCGAAACAATATGATTCTACATCTTGAGGCCATTAGTGATGAGATGGTTACTGCAAAAGAAGCTTGGAAAATGGTTCAAGATCTTTGTGTTGGATCTAACAAAACCAAGGAAAACAAGCTCGAAGTGCTAAAGTTGAAGTTTCAAAACTTCAAACAAGGTACCACTGAGTCACTGGAAGACTTGGATTTCAGATTCACAACTCTTGTGAGTGAAATGGCTACATGGAAATTTCTATTCAGATTCTGAAAATGTGAAAACCATTATCAGAAGTTTGAACTAATAGTGAATTCATAATCAGAATTTCTACTACAACCAAGAAATGTCGAACATCACTCCAACAGAGTTGTTCTCTCACCTTGCTGTTGTCAACTATGAGACAAAGTAAAGAGAAAATATGTTTGCTGAAAATCGCAAAACATTGCTCTTGCTGCCAAGCCTTCATCTTCTGAAAAGAAGAATGAAAGAGAGCATGCTGAGGAAAATGCTCTTGTAGTTAGAAAAATGAAGAAGTTCATCAGCAAGGAGCTTGAAAAGCGTAGAGCAAAAGAGAAGCTAAAGAAGCATCTTGGTAACAACTACCATAAGTACAAGAATGAAGCTAGCTCGCTGAACAAGCAAGCTCAACAAGCAAATTCTTCTGATGAACCAGCAGTTGGTAATTATCTTTGATTTTATTTCAAAAATCCTTGACACTTCAAAGCAAATTGTCCTTTGCTGAAAGGGAAGTCTGCTGAAAAGAAGAAGAAGTTCAAAAAGGCTTTGATTGCTGAAGAAAAGAAGAAGTTTCAAGCAAAAATCGATGCCATATGCATTGAGACAAGTTCTGAAGACAGTGAGGTAGAAAGTTCAGACACTGAAGAAGAGGAAGTTACACTGGACGTTGAGATCGGCAAAGAAGTTTGTGGAATCGCGAAGGAAGCTTACCCGGATGTGTTAAACTATGAGTTTTGCCTCATGACCGATCAGGTAATTTCTCCTACCTCTGACTCTGATTCACAAAGTGAAGGTGAGAATGATCTTGATAGAATTCAAGGAGAAATCTAAAAATTTGAGAAAACTCTGAGCAAACAGCAAGAGAAACTGCGGAATGCTGAACTTCTGACCAAGCAAACTACTGAAAAGTATATTGTGCTAAGTGCTGAGTCAGAAAGAAAAGATGCTGAAATATTGCATCTTAAGAAGCTAATTGTTGAAGCTACAAAGAAGAACACTCAAATGTCAACAGAGTTAGAACAATACCAATCTTCAATTCTGAAGTTACTTGCTGAAATACAAGAGATGAAAAAGATGAAAGTCAATTTTAAATCTTATGCAAATGCTAGTAACACTCTGACTGAACTAAACTCTTATCTGAGAGATCCATCTCTGAAAGAAGGTTTAGGTGCCACATATGAAGGTCATGACGTGATACTCGTGAGCAAAGACAAATCACCAATAATCTTTGTTCGTGCTACTGATAGTGCTCAACCAGAACTCTATCAAATTGGTCAATCTAAGGTTGCTGAAACAAGCAATCAAGTACCTATGACTAAGAAGCCCGTTGTTGCTTACTCAAAGTAACAAGACTTCAAAAGGAAAGAGGTTGCTGAAAAGCAATCTGGTAAGAAAAAGGTTGCTAACAAGCAATCTGCCAAACAAGTTGTTGAAAAGCAATTTGGCAAGATTACTGAAAGAAGTAATCAGAAGACCTTTGCTGACAAACCTGAATCAAGTAAGGTTGCTGAAACAAAGACTCAGCGTTCTCCGGAAAGTGGACTTGGTTACAAGAATAAGTAAAACCAACTCTTCCATGAGTACAAGCAGATTCAACAAAGATACTTCAAAGAACTGAACAAATCCAACCCTATGAGTACTAACAATACTCAGAATGCTAGGACTAGAAGAAACCTTGCTAGAAAAGAGCTTACTGAAAAGTATATTCAGCAAAGGGAAAACCAAACAAGACAACACATCAGAAAGTGGATTTGACCAGCAATGATCAAAAGTCTTTTGGTTCTAAACCATCTAGTTCCTCAGAGAGTAGGAAACAAGTCAAGATTGGATTGAAAAAGTGAAGACTTGGTTTCCACTGGACGCCTTTTTGAACATGTTAATGGACATCCAATCATGGATAATTAACCTATTTGCTCTTGATTGTGCAGACTTCAGGCACGCAGACAAACAATGCAATTTGGCACTTTGACAGTAGCTGCGGAAAGCACATGACGGGCAACAAGAAAAACCTTATAAACTATAGACGATGGTCTAAAGGTCCAACAATAAGATTTGCTGGTGGAGAACTTGCCCCTACAAAAGGCTTTGGAGATGTCAAGATTGGTTGCATAACTATCAAAGGAGTCCTACACGTCAAGAATCTCAAGTTCAATTTGTTTAGCATGAGTCAGTTTGCTGACAAAGGCTATTTCATAAAGATCAAAAGTGATGAATGTAGATTCATTGACTTTGAGACCAAAAAGATAATTCTGATTGCTAGAAGAACTGGAAGTCTATGTAATGTGGACTGGTCTTCAACAATCATTGAAAAATGTCTAATTGTTGACCAAGGAGGCGTTGCTGAAAATGCATGGCTTTGGCATAAAAGAACAAGTCACCTGAAATTCAAGACGTTGAATAAGAAGTCTAAGAAAGAACTTGTAGTTGGACTACCCAAACTTACTTACAAGAAGGACGGAGTTTGCTCAACTTGTCAGCAAGGAAAGCAAACAAAGTCTTCTTTCAAGAACAAATTTGTCCAGTCAACTACAAAGCCTCTACAGTTCTTACATATTGACCTGTTTGAATCCTCATCAACAAGTTATGCAGGAAAGAAGTATGATCTACTTGTTGTGGATGATTACTCAAGATTCACTTGGGTTATATTCATCAAGCACAAATCAGAAACTAAGAATGAAATACCTAACTTGCTGAATAAGCTTGAAGTCATGAAAAATGACAAGGTACAAATCATTCAAACTGACCATGGTACTGAGTTTGTAAACCAGTACATAACTGAGTATTGCACTTCTAAAGGCATACAACATCAGTTATCTTCAGTAAGAACCCCTCAACAAAATGGAGTTGCTGAAAGGAAGAACATAACCCTTAGGTAAGCTGCAAGGACTATGCTTGTTGACACTAAAATAAGTAAATCCTATTGGGTTGAAACTGTTAATACAACTTGCTACACTCAAAATAGATGATTGATCAACAAAGCGTACAATAAAACTCCATATCAGCTATTTATTGGAAGACCTCCAAGTACCACACATCTAAGAGTGTTTGGTTGTAAGTGTTTTGTTCTTAACAATGGTAGAGAATATCTAAGGACATTTCAACCAAAAGCAGACGAAGCTATTTTTCTTGGTTACTCCTTGCATAGCAAAGCTTATAGAGTTGACAACAAGAAAGCACAAAAGATTGAAGAATCAGTGCATGTTGTTTTTCATGAGAAGAAACAAGGAGTTCCTACTGAGAAAGAAGTTTCAGAAAGTATGAAGAAGATGATCATACAAGAACAGGAAGCTGAGAATTGAGTTGTAAAACTTGTGCTGATCATACAAGAACAGGAAGCTGAAATGAGCTGAAATGAGCTGATCATACAAGAACAAGATGAATGTAGTTCATAACAAGGAATTTCCAGCAAAAGACTCAGTTTCTCCTGAGGTTGCTGAAATAGAGCAATCACCTGTGCCTACTGATGAGTTACCTCAAACCAGCAATACTAATCAAGTAGTTGCTGATGAACCCACACCAGTATAGTCACAACCAGAAACCAGTGGTACTGAACAAGTACATACTGAAGAGTCACATGCTGAAACGCATACATATCCAGATCCAAAGAGCAGAAAGCCTATTAACAAATGGATTAGAGATCATCCCTCTAAGGATATGATTGGCGATCTTGACAAACGGCAAGTGACTAGATCCAAACTGTCTACTAACAAAAAAGTTGCTGAAGAAGCAATGGTTGTTGAAGTAGAAGCTTTGTTCTCTTACTTCGTTTCAAAAATTGAACCCAAGACCATAGAAGAAGCTTTAAAGCATTCTGAATGGATCAAGGCAATGCAAGAAGAACTGGATCAATTCGAAAGGAACAAAGTCTGAAAACTTGTAACCCTTGCTGAACGAAAGAAAGCAATTGGTACTAAGTGGGTGTTCAAAACAAGCTGAGTGAGTCTGTTGAAATAACAAGGAACAAAGCACGTCTTGCTTCTCAAGGTTACTGTCAGACTGAAGGTATTGGACGGTCAGAAACAAGCTGAGCGAGTCATAGCTCCAGTTGCAAGATTGGATGATGTTAGACTTTTCTTGGCCTTTTCTGCTCATAATGACTTCGTAGTTTACCAAATGGATGTTAAAAGTGCATTTCTAAATGGTGAACTTGCTGAATAAGTATATCTAGAACAACCCCCTGACTTTGAACTTCCCTCAGAAACTAAAATGGTATTCAAGTTTGAGAAAGCTGTATATATTCTAAAGCAAGCACCAAGAGATTGGTATGATACCTTGGCTAGGTCTGCTGATAACGGTTTCAAGAAAGGTGAAGTTGATAAAACCTTGTTTACCATGAACCATGATGGTAAAATACTTTTAGTCCAGATTTATATGGATGACATAATATTTGGGTCTAAAAACAAGCAACTTTGTGATGATTTTGCCAAGCTCATGGCTAACAAGTTTGAAATGAGCATGATGGGAAAATTGAATTATTTCCTAGGATGGCAAGTCAAGCAACTCAAAGATGGAATATTCATAAATCAAGCAAAGTATGCGAAAGAAGGAGGAATAAGGATCAAGGAGGAATAAAAACCTGAAAAGATCCCTATGAGTGTTGGTACCAAATTGGGCGATACTAAAGAAGACAAAAGTGTTGATGACACAAGTATAGGAAGCTCATTGGTTCCTTGATGTATTTAACAGCAAGTAGGCCTGACATTCAGTATGTTGTTTGTGTGTGTGCAAGATTTCAATCTGATCCTAGAGAATCACACTACAAGAAAGCTATCAAAATACTGAAATATGTCAAAAGCACAGTCAATGTTGGATTATGGTATCCAAAAGATTCTGGATTAGAATTGGTTGGTTATTCAGATGCTGATCATGGTGGATCAAGCGTTGATAGGAAAAGTACCTCTGGAAATTGTCAGTTTCTAAGTAGTAGACTAATATCATGGTTCAGGAAGAAGCAAACATGTGTTGCCAATTCGTCCACTGAATCTGAATACATTGCAGCAGGTTGTTGTACTGCCCAAATCCTATAGATTCAGCAACAACTAAGAGATTATGGTATTTCTGCAAAGAAAACACCAAACATTTATGATAATACAAGTGCTATTACTATCATGCAAAATCCTAAGTTCCATTCCAGGACAAAGCACATTGATATTAGACACCACTTTATTAGGGATCATGTGGAAAAAGGAGACATTGAGGTTGTCAAGATAGGTACTGATGATCAACTTACTGACATCTTTACCAAGCCCCTTCGAGATAACAGGTTCGCAATGCTAAGGTATAACCTTGGATTGATTGAACTACCTCATTAAAAGGGAACACTCACTTGGCTGCTGAAACGGGTACTCCGCAAGCCAAAATTTGAGCTTAATTGTTTATTACAATCCCTTGAAAGTTCATAAGAAAAATATGTTTCCTTTAAACGATGGTTACAAGTGTTTGCTGAAACAGGCATTCAACAAATGTTCCTTCAAACTGGTCATTTGTTAGGAAACTTGATTACTTGCTAAAACGGGCATTCAGTAAAGTAAGAACATGTAGATTGCTGAAACGGGTATTCAGACAATCAAGGATACTGAAACAGGTATTTAAGTATCAAAGATGCAATCTGAGACGGGAACTCAGCAAAGAGCATATACGCTATTACTAAAGGAACTTGCCTTAATATCTCAACACAAAAGAAAAGGATTTGCTGAGACGGGAACTCAAAAACCTTTTTGGTCTTAAAAACGAGATATAAAATTAAGGGGGAATTTTCAGTAAATATAAGGCTTGTTACTTGATAAGTAAGTGCTAAAGTCAGAAAGTTTAAAATTTCACTAAAAGATTCTCTTTCACTTCAGCAAGTTGTTAGCCACTGAAGTAATGGAGTAAAGCCCTTGATTAAATGTAAAATCCAATGTGACGTTAATCTTGGCACAGATACACTCAATAATAATCATGACATGAAATACTATCGTGGCCATTGATTAAAGTCAATTGTTGATCCAACGGTTAATCTCATAAAGTAAAAGCACGCTCTGACGGTTTTGAGTTAGTGGACCACTAAGCATTAAATGCAATGTACACCACTAACTTCATGTTTCTCTGGTTCGCCCTTGCTGAGAACTCAAAACCATTGAGTCTCTCACACAAACAAAGATACTATAAATAAGAGGAGTTGAACAAAGACAAAATTCTTTAACTCCCAAATTTCCTTTCTCTTCAAATTAATTAGCTAGCCTGTGCTCTGAGAACACTGTACCTCCGGTCAAAAAGCATCTTTGTTCGTATAGTTTCTCCCCTTACTCACTCTACTATATAAAGATGGCTCCCAAAATACAATCATCAAGGATTTCAAAAACCTTAAAGGCAGACAGTGCTGGAACAAGCACTGCTCCTACTCCGGCAGAAACTCTAATACAAACTCCGGTACTCAACAAGGTGAAAATCGTACTGTCAAACGACAGAATTTCACAGAGACCCATGCCTCTTGTATTTCTTAACACTGAAAAGTGTGAACAGATGATGCAATGGGGAGGTTTCTCCAAAGAGAAGTATATCAAATACTTCTATGAAAAAGAAATGGAGCCCGAAAACCTTTAAGCATTGAGCTACTTGAACCAACAAGGTTTGCTCTACTTCATCTCAGCCCATCCTAAAAAGGTGAGTGTTGTATATACAATGGAATTCTACAACAACGCTGAGATCCAGATAGTCACCAATGAACAAGGAATCACTGAAAAAGTGATTTCCACAACTGTTCAAGGTAAACAAATCGTCCTGAAATGGACTGATTTAGCAACCATCTTTAAGCTTCCAACCATTGGAACTAAAGATGATGTTACTGCTATAGAAGATGAGATTAAGGCTTTCTACAGTGATGTTAGAAATAACAACATGAAGAAAAATGAAATTTCCCCTGTGAATTGGGACAAATCGACCAAAAGAAAGCACATATCTTACTCCCTAGGACTAGTTGCATTGTTCATTATCAAAGTCCTAGACTCCCAAGTTGGAGGAATTGACCAAGTCGTCCTGGAAAGATGGCCTTTGCTGAAACATATCCATGAAAATGGATCTGGTATTAACTGGGAAAAATACCTCTTCAACAGACTTGTTAAATGTATTGTGAAATTCAAAGTCAAGGTGGAAGATAACACTTCACTGATTTACCTAGTCATGTATGGCTTAATGATCTGCTGTATCTTGAATCATTTCATGATCAAGCTCAGAAACCCACTGTTCATCAACAAGTCAGTATGCAATGTGGGAAGATCATTCTACAATCAGCACAAGCCTTTGGATGCTGATAAGAAGAAATCCAAGAAAGCAACTGATTCCAATGTTGCTGATACTGATGTTGTTGCTGATATAAGAGCCCCCAGTAAGAAAAACAAGAAAAAGAAAGCTGATGATGATACTCAAACTGCTGCCTCATCAGTTGATCCTATTCCAAAGAAATCAAGGACAAAAACCTTCCCAAGGAAGAAGACAACAACTAGGAAATCAATTCCTATTTTCCATGATGTTCCTGATGATGATACTCCAGCAGTTCCTGAAAAGCAACCTGCTCAAGTGGTTGATGTGGAAGTGCTTGCTGACACTTACTAATCCAATTAACTTGGAAGCAATCACTGAAGAAAGAAACCAAGGTAGTGAAATGAAAATCCTACCTCTGAAAAGGCTGACACTGAGTCAGAAAACACTCAGGAAAGAAATGTACCCCGCTCTATGACATCACTATGGCTCCACAAAGTTATATTGGAGCAGAGTTGCTGAAAGTTGCTGAAACATCATGTAACAGCCCGACTTTTCAAATAAGTTTGAGACCAAAATACTTATATTTCTTGACGAATTCAGATACTAAAAAAACGAGTTACATGCTAACAAAAGTTGCGGAAGCAACCAACAACAGTTGAAATTGACTAATTTTAAAAGAAAACAAAGTCCTGTAAAAGCTAACAACGAAAATCCTAATTTTCCCCCACTCTCTGAGATTTGCTGAACTTCTAGTACTTGGAAATATCGGCGGTGCTTTATCTACAAGGAAGGAAACAAAAGAAGTGTGAGAAAAACCTCAATGAATGTTCAGTGCTTTTCGTTTGTGACTTTCATTACAATAACAATACGGAAATCGAGAAAACATACTTAAAATAATATATAACATAAAACATTCAATAACTTGTAGTACTTCTCAGAAAAACAGTATTTCATGCCGCTCCTTATAACCCCACAGTAAACAGTCCTTATATCTCCCTGATAGTCGATCAAACTATCCTTTCAGGACCCTGCCATGGTACAGGGGTGGAATCCTACGACCCAATTAATCAGTGAAGGCTTCTATCACCCGATTTAGAGGGAATGGGCGAAGGAAATTATCAAGTAGTTGTTAGACACAACTAACCAAACTACAAGCTAATTAACCTTAACCAAACGTACGTATCTTTCTTTCAGAACAGTCATTAAAACAAAACAAGAACATTCCCTGCATATATAATATATCTACTTTCACAATTGGCAGAAGCATGCTAAAACATTGTTGACATTTTGGAAATAACATTTCATGCTTTTGATAGTCATGCAATACTTATATATTAATCGAAAGTAATTATAAAAAATACCTTCCAGGTTTTAAAACAATATACATATAGTTTTTGGGTAGAACATTCACCTTAACCTCCTCCTTATACATTTGCAGGAATTCAAGCGGCTTAGCCAACTACGATCAGAAACCTCTGAACGAACACAATAATCAATTCTAACTTAATGAGAGATAGTACAATAAACTATCCTATTCCTCAAACCCGAGAGGAACAATAACGTGGTTGAGAAATGATGCACAAATGGCTAGAAGTAAGCCAAGGATCGGTACTTAGAGGAAAAACTCTCTTTTGGGGTTCAGAATGAAATGTTGGAAAGATGCGAAAATCGATCATAATATGACTTGCAAGACTCGAGTGACCAAAATGATAATTCTCGAGAAGTTTGACCACTAATAGTTCGGGGACTAGAAGGCATTTTCATTAATGTGTGGGGCTATAATGTAAATTTACAATACATCAGGGGCTGTAACAAAATAAGAATAACTTTTGGAACTGAATAGCAAGAAGCAGAACTAAGAGGCTGAATTTAAAGGAAATGTAGAATATCAGGGACCAAAAGGCAAATTTGGCAAAATATTCAAAACAAAGACAAACTTGGCGCATGATGTAAACATGGCTGATGGATGGGTTGTTTCGGGGACATTTTCGAGGTCGTATACAGGTCCGAGTTGATGAAAACAAAATGTGGAATCCATCTACTCTGAAAAGACAAATACATACGTGAAAACGGAAACTGAAACCAATGAGTAGTCAATGAGAACGAGAGAAACGAACTCACCCACAGCGTGCAATTTTCTGCAAATATAGTCACTGTTCCCGCAAGATCTAGGGACCAATACTTATCGTAACTCAGGAATTCAAAATCCTAAAGTAATCTACACAGAAAGGCGGACATTTCGGTAGAAAATAATAGGAATTTGAGTGCATAACGAATAAGATATGAACCAATGAAGTTACCTAACCGGAACAGCAATTATTATTTAACTGTTTGACTGCTGCTTCTTCAACCGGCGTTTCTGGAATCAATACTTAATGAAATTAGGAGATTCCAAATACTAAACCTATTTACACAGAATGATCTACATGTGAGTATAAGATTTGTATAAATCCGAATTGTAAGGAAATATAGGTTGACGAACTTACCCCATGCGTGCAGTTTCCTGCACGTACAGAACCTGTTACAGGTCTGTTTCACGGATGTAAACATGATAGAATTGTGAATTTCAAAATGGAAGACTGTTCTACACAGAGAAGGCAACACGTGGATATAAAATACAAGATTTTATATTGCACAGCGAAGGAGATACGAATTGATGAACTTACAGCAACAGAAACTGGAAATGAGCAGATTGGTGGAGAGAAACGCACATTATGCAGCTGTATGAAGGAAGCTATGGTCCACACCTTATGTAGAAATGATCCTTGTTATATCAGGATCTTGAAAAAACAAACCATTTCAGATTTAATGGACGATTGATATTCACTCGGGTGCGAAACTGAGGTTGTGTGATCTGTATATATGGAATGGACATGGCTAGAATATATTATGGTGATGCTGCTGATCAACGATAATGACAATGTTTCATGGCTGAGTAAATATGTAGAGCTAGGTAGGTAAATTGATCAGTTGATCAGTTGTTTAAGTTGCTGCTAAAGTCTGATTGGGATGAAACAGAGATAGATAAGAAAACAGAGTTTTATTGTTGCCATTGATACTGTAGCTGTGTAGATAAGAAATAGGAGATGGCTCTTCCAATTGGTTTGTTAGCTTCGGTATATAAACTGATGTGGTTGTACTCAATAGCTTGGAAAAGAAAGCTTTTGAGTTGCCAAAACTGATCAACATCAATCAATGTAGCTTTAAAAGTAAATTATGGTTTAGTTAGTGATAATGAACACTAAATGCCATAATGAATTGCTTACTTATCAATGGCTCATTATCAATACTAGATAGTAATTGAAAAAATGTAGGATCGGTATAACTTGCTTTAGATACAAATTACCAGCCAGTAGGTCCTCGATTGACAACGGGGTTCAGTGAACACCTACGTCAACCTGCAGATTAACAAACACAGATAATATATATAAAGTAAAGCACAGCGGAATGTAAAGAAAACCTGTGTTTGGAATTTTTCAAGCAGCTTTGGCAAGCTTACTTGAATGCCCAGTCAAGGCAGAAAAACAACTAGAAAAGATCTTGTTCGTACAACGCTGTATACTCTCGATACCTATTCTAGAAAAACAACGCTAGTCACCTATAAGATGATATAGAAACCAATCTACCTATTCTTCCTTCAATACGTTGTTAGAGAAGGCTAGAATATAAACTAGCGTAAAAGACACAATGAACTAAGACAATAAAAGTATAACACTCTTGAAACTCGGTTGCTCTTGCTCTCTGTGTCCTCCCCCCTCTGTTTGTCGATCTTATGCTATATATAAGAAAGTCAGCCTTGATCGATCTTGAAGAGAAAACGCGTGAGAGCAGATCTGGATAAGTCACAGCTTTAGTCTTTAGATCAGATTCATCTTTATCTTCCAAGACTCCTTTCTCTTTTAATAACAGGAACGTCTTCATGAGTCCTTTCCAACTAAGTCTCCTTCCGTCTTTAGCCTTCCTGTAATTCGTCAATTTCCATATATAATAACGTCCTGCACAAAACAACCAACTACAAATATGGAATAGTTAATATGTTAGAATAGGTAAAACTATATAAAAGCGGCTAAGTGCTTCTGTTTCCAGAACTGAAGGGTGAGTAACCCATAGGTGAACCCCTAAGTTAACTCCCCAGAAACAGCAACACTTACAATCTCCCCCTTTTTGCCTATTCTACACATCACCAGACCTGCACAGTCAGAGCAATGAAACATAGAAAATGTAACCTGTCTATCTATAGCTTAAGTCTTAAAACACATGCAGAAAACTACTTAGACTTAGGATTAGAGCTAAATGTCAGAATATTACAGGCAACCATAAGAGACTTCAAGGAACATACTCCTTGTCAAAAGGAAGATAGAATAGTCCGAAAATAAAAATAAAGCAGTCAGAAATCAAAGAGAAATCAAAGAGAAATCTAAAAAAGACTTTGCCGGCTGTGGACTGTCTCCCCCTTGATCCGCATCCCTTTTGCGTTTCCGCGATCCCCTGTGCGCTTCTCCCCCTTGATCATAACCCCTTCTTCTTCATGATGAACTGTGCACTTCTCCCCCTTGAGGTGTGGAGTCGGCAAAAAGAAACTTAGACGTAGTGTCAATCTCAACATCCCGGAGAGATATCATCCTAACAATGTAAGTAAGCTAGAAGGTAGGAATTGGGTAGCAGACGCACTAGCTTTGGTCAGATGTGAGACACAACAAGAGAAGCAAGAGTTTTGGAGTTTGTGGGAAAGGTGGACGGTTTTGTTTAAAGAAAACTAACCGTTGAAGGGCATGTTTGGATCGTTTGGTAAAGGCAAGGGTACACATGAATAACTGTCAAGATCCGCCAGAAAGTTGTTTTGGTATGCTCCAAAATTTTATATCTCTAAAAAGGTGAGAACCAAAGCACAAGATATATGGTATACCAAAAATATGAAAAACAATTTTATAAAAGATTCAAGATCAAGACAGCAAAATAAACGTTAGGAATTAAACTAATGGAGGATCTGTCTATGGAGAAAATAACTCAATTAGTCACTGTAACTAAAAACAAAACAAGATCCTTTATAATCCCCAATGCATATGTAGACTCCCCCTTAATGCAAACCTACATGTACACCACCACCTAGACACAACTCAGAGAGTTTACCTAGACTCAAAAAATAAAAAAAAACACATTAACAAAAATTGAAAACACATAATTTCGCAAGACAGTCCAGAGGTGTTGGGTAAGGTGTTGTTCAACCCCCTGGGCAACACTCGACCAAGAAACTTAGTAATCATCAAAAGCCTCACCTGTATTTTTCCCTTTGCAATTTTTGAAGACGTTTGAAACAAGATGTTCTCTGGTCTTTGTTTAAATCTCAGTGCAATGTCCATGGGTTATTTTGCAAACATATATTTTTAAATGCTGTTCATTAATTTTTAATGCAGCTTTTTGCATTTTTTTCTTTCCAAACCTTCATAGACTTGAGACCCAAAGATTGCCAGAAAACCGGAGACAAGTTTTACCTTCCTTGCCTTTCGGGCCTTTGCGGAACTTGTTTAGCTACAATTAGAGAATTCAAGGCCCCTAATGTGCTCTTCTCCTGTTAATAAGGCAGAGATATGCTCATAGGAAATTCAAGGTTCCTAGATATGAAAGACTATGTTTGTCAATCACAAAAATTTGAGCTGCTCAAGCTCCAGGAGAGGGCTTCCAATAAGTAAGCAAAATAAGGGTCAACAGGGACTAGAAATTTTTAAAGAGTTCCTCTTTCTCATGCATTCCAAGAAATCTTACAAACAAACTTACTTGCAACATAGTACGTAGCCTGACGCAAAATATACATGTAGCAACAGACACACTAAAAAAATAAAAAAATAAAAAATGCAGACACACGCACCACATGCATACTACAGGTGTTGACTGTGGTGTTAAGTCAACCCCTGGGACAACCCTATTTTTCAGACAGTGCAGAAACCAAGAGACCTCCTAAGACTAAGAAATCTCTCAGTATCCAATGGCTTCGTGAACAAATCAGCAAGTTGGTGGTTGTTTCTATATGTTCAATGTCTAAAACATGAGCCTCAACAAGTTCTCTCAGAAAATGGTGTATAATATCTATATGCTTAGACCTAGCATGATGAACAGGGTTATGCGACAAATGAATAGCACTCAAATTATCACATAAAAGTAACACTGAATCACACTTAAGACCATAGTCTGATAACATAGACTTTAACCACAAAAGTTGAGTAGCCCCACTACCAGCTGCAACATATTCTGCTTCAGCCGTTGACAAAGAAACACAGTTTTTTTTTTTGCTAAAACAAGAAACTAAATTATTTCCTAGATAGAAACATCCTCCACTAGTAGACTTCCTATCATCTAAATCACCAGCCCAATCAGAATCAGAAAAATCACAAAGATTTAAAGTAGTATCTCTAGTATACCATATACCAAGTTCTATGGTTCCAGAAACATACCTTAGGATTCTCTTCACAGCATTCAAGTGGGTGATTTTGGGATCAGACTGATACCGAGCACACACACATACTTCATACCTGATATCTGGGCGAGAGGCTGAAAGATATAGGAGGCTACCAATCATGGATCTGTAGAGGGTTGGGTCAACACTCTCCTCAACCCCGTCTCTGCTGATTTTCACTGTAGAGCCCATTGGAGTTTTTAACGGCTTTGCACTTTTCAGACCAAATCTCTTCACATCATCATTAACATCCTCTTCCCCTGCATCAGAACTAACAGAGCTATGTAGACAAAAAATATCATGTGAGTTATCAGATACCTGAGAGGGTGTTGAGGTCGGGATTGTGTCAACCTCTGGTGCAACCTCTTCAAGCGACTCACAAATTTCAACTCTTAGTGCTATAACATCTGTTTCCTGTTCTGCTTCTTCAGGTTCCGCATCTTCTTTTTCATCATCGGAGTCAGTCGTAACCCAGTTCACCTTTAAACCCCTTTGTCTCCTAAAATTGGGGCATTCATTCTTATAGTGACCCCATCCTTTACACTCCCTACATTGGATAGAGTCACGGTCTCTGGAGTTTGAGTTGGAAGATGTGGATGAATCTTTGTTGTGGGAAGAGCTGGAGTAACTATCTTCGGAGGGATATTTGGATGTGGAGCTTTCGGACTTGTAGTTTGGTTTGCCATTGCTATACTTAGACAGTTTCTTAAGCAGGGCATGAGACTTTTGGATGATATAGGCTTTGGAATGTTCAGGGTCAAAATCATTGATATCTATCTCCTGATCACTAGCTATGTCAGGAATTTTAAAAACATTGGATTTCCTACCATAGTTTTCTTCCTGACTCTGGAGATGAAGTTCAAAATTTTTCATGATGTTCATTAGAGAATCTAAGCTCATCGTAGCTAAATTATGACTTTCTTCAATAGCAGATATCTTGATATTGAACCTAGGAGGTAGTGATCTAAGGGCTTTATTTACTAGGACTTTGTTGGCCATGGGTTCACCAAGGTTATGAGATTCATTAGCAATGTCCAGAATCTTAGTAAAATAAGTACCTATGTCCTCATCTTCCTCCATGCGCAGTAATTCAAACTTGCTTTGCAAGAGTCTAACCCTGGTTGCCTTCACAGTAGAGTCACCTTCACAGTGGCTTTGAAGAGTCTCCCAGGCTGCATTTGCATTAGCACAATTCTGCACAAGTTTAAACATATGCAAATCAATCCAAGTAAAAATAACATTGAGTGCTTTTTCATTGTTAGTAGCATTAGTTTTCTCCTCATCAGTATAATCTTTGAGCTCCTTAGGTAGAACGTCATTGTTCTTGTCCTTTTCTTTCATGGGAGGCACATAGGCTACTTCACAAGCTCTCCAAACACCTACACCCATAGACTTAAGATATGTCCGCAACCTTAATGACCAGTAACCATAGTTAGCTCCATCAAGTACAGGTAACCTTCCAAGGTTAAGATTGGCTGATTCCATCGTAAGTACCTAAAACAATTACTTTAAGAAAAGTAACAAGCTCTGATACCAATTGAAAAAATGTAGGATCGGTATAACTTGCTTTAGATACAAATTACCAGCCAGTAGGTCCTGGATTGACTACGGGGTTCAGTGAACACCTACGTCAACCTGCAGATTAACAAACACAGATAATATATATAAAGTAAAGCACAGCGGAATGTAAAGAAAAACCTGTGTTTGGAATTTTTCAAGCAGCTTTGGCAAGCTTACTTGAATGCCCAGTCAAGGCAGAAAAACAACTAGAAAAGATCTTGTTCGTACAATGTTGTATACTCTCAATACCTATTCTAGAAAAACAACGCTAGTCACCTATAAGATGATATAGAAACCAATCTACCTATTCTTCCTTCAATACGTTGTTAGAGAAGGCTAGAATATAAACTAGCGTAAAAGACACAATGAACTAAGACAATAAAAGTATAACACTCTTGAAACTCGGTTGCTCTTGCTCTCTGTGTCCTCCCCCCTCTGTTTGTCGATCTTATGCTATATATAAGAAAGTCAGCCTTGATCGATCTTGAAGAGAAAACGCGTGAGAGCAGATCTGGATAAGTCACAGCTTTAGTCTTTAGATCAGATTCATCTTTATCTTCCAAGACTCCTTTCTCTTTTAATAACAGGAACGTCTTCATGAGTCCTTTCCAACTAAGTCTCCTTCCGTCTTTAGCCTTCCTGTAATTCGTCAATTTCCATATATAAATAACGTCCTGCACAAAACAACCAACTACAAATATGGAATAGTTAATATGTTAGAATAGGTAAAACTATATAAAAGCGGCTAAGTGCTTCTGTTTCCAGAACTGAAGGGTTGAGTAACCCATAGGTGAACCCCTAAGTTAACTCCCCAGAAACAGCAACACTTACAGTAATGATAGTGACTCTTCAGATGATGACCAGTACTAACATGGGTATAATTAAGAAGGAATGGCGGGAATTTACGATGAAGGTAATGAGTAATAAAAGGTGGAGTAAAGATAGTGGAATGAATAAGGTAATTAAAGGGAAGGAATTTAACATGTGTGGTGATAATAATAATAATAATATAATAATAATAATAATAATAATAATATAATAATTGATTAACACATAATAATGCGGCTCTGGAGATTTAGGCGATTCACCGCCTCCCTGCAATTGCCGCCGGTTACTGGCCCAACGTGATCGATTCCTCACAAGTATGGGTATTTGATCTTTGGCATTTCATCCAGCACAGGTAAGGGGGTTTGAGCGGCCCGATTCGGTACGGTATCTCGTACCCGTTGATTGGCGATCGAGCCCTGTTTCTGGGCGTCTCTTGGCTCTGTTTTTTTTTATGCGTTGTTACTCTGTCTCTGGGGGCGTTTCTTGTTTGTTTGGGCTCCGTTTTTTATGCGTTGTTACTTTGTATCTGGAGCGTCTGTTTCTGGCGATCGGGTGCCCTGTTTTCCCGTTTTTGGTGCTATGTTTCTGGGCTTTTTCTGTGCTCCCTTTCTGGTCGTTTTTTTGGGGGGGTTTGTGTTAGTCTGTTGGCGTTTTTTGTTCTTTTCTGCAGTGGGTGGCCTTTCTGTGCGGTTGCTTTCTGTTGCTTTTTCGTTCCAGTTTCAGGGTGGTGTTTTTGGTTGTTTTCGGGCCCGACATCATTGGTTTGCACTGGTTTCTTGGTCACTGGTTTGCACTGGTTTCATGGTTGGTTGCTGTTTGGTTTTCTTTTGTAGTGCTCAGTTGTTCACGTGGTTTGGTTTGGTTGTTTTGTGATCAATGTCTGGGGTTGTGCGGTTCATTGTCCGTTTGCTGGACTTTCTGAGTGTCAGGATGGCAGTGGGAATGGTCTTACTAGTAGTTATTTAATTACCCACATGCGTGATCGCCATTTTCGTGGTGAGGCACAGGTTGTCACGCGTAATGCTCTTGCTACTAGTTTGCCTGTTTACCTGTCTGCTGAGGCTACTTTGAGGCGTATGGGTCGTTGGCTGTGTGGGGTTTGTCTTACCACTCATACAGTTCGTGCACGGTGTCGGCATGACCATAGCAATGTTGTGGAGGCACCTGATTGTGGTGATGGTGTGGTTCATTTTACTTTGTTTGACATCCATGTACCTCGCTCTCCTGTAACTACTTCGCCTGCTACTGTTGCTTTGCCTGGTACTCAGGGTTTTTCGCTGGCTTCTCTTGATGCTTTGTTGGCTAAGGGGTTACGTACTATCAAGTCGATCCCTCCTAAGTGTCGCCTGGGGTTTTCGCGTGTTTTGAAGGGTGCTTTGGATGTTGTGGCTTCTTCTCCAGATGACCTTTCCTGTTGGGTTAGTTTGCTCGCGCTACCTCTTTGTACACTGAAGACTTTTTCTCCAAGGAGTAGTCTTGAGTGTAGGGCAGTTGTTAGGCGACAACGTCAGGAGGAGTGCATTACTTCTGCCCTCCGTACGTGGGACGTCGCTGGGGTTAGTTTACAGCTGCTTCGTGACACTTTGGCCGCGGATTCACCTTGGGTTGAGTTCTGTTATTCCAGTCCGGCCAGGTTGTACTATGGGAAGCACATTCTTTGGTCTAGTCAGGGGGTCCAGCAGGGCGATCATTTGGGTCCTCTTCTTTTTGCTTTGGTTTTACACCCGTTGGTTCGTAAGATCAGAGATTCTTTTAACTTATCCTTGCAGGCTTGGTATTTGGATGACGGCACCATTGTCGGAGATACATTAGTTGTGGGAAAGGTCTTAGAGATGATCTTGGTGGACGGCCCACATTCTGGACTTCACCTCAATGTTCACAAGACTGATATTTTTTGGCCTCTAGAATATCCGAGGAGTAGGATTCCTAGTGTTTTTCCTCCTTTTATCGCCAGGCCACTCCGCGGGGTCAAAGTTCTCGGGGGTTCGGTTAGTGTGTGCCCTGATTTCAGCAGTGAGCTTGTGGTGAAGAGGGTGTATAAGACTATCGAGCTTATGGACTATGTCGCGAAGCTTAATGATCCGAAGTGTGAGTTGTTGCTGCTTCGTGCTTGTACGGGCATTTCGAAGCTCTATTTTGCTTTGCGCACTTGCCCTCCCGTTTTCTTTCAGTCGGCCCTTGTTTTCTTTTGATCGGGCTCTCAGATCCTCCTTGGAGCGTATTGTTACGGCATCGGGCCCCGATTTTGGTGATTGACAGTGGCGTCTTGCTACTTTGCCCTTTTCTTTTGGGGGCTTGGTGTTTATTCTGCTATGGATGTTCGCCATTATGCCTTCGTTGCTTCTCGCCTTCAGTCTGCTGGTTTGCAGGCTAAGCTTCTGTGTCCTTCTGGTGTCACTTCTCTTGGACCTGCTTTTGATGGTGCCCGGTCTTTGTTTGTTGAGACCACAGGTTCTGACCTATTGAGTAACCCAGTGAATCGCTGCCCATGACTTATGAAAAGACTGGCAGATATATATTTCACGAAGGTTGCTGCTTCTGCGGAGTTTGTTTTCTCTTTATCCCCTCGTCAGGTAGCTCTTTGGAAGTCTCATCGGGGTGCCCATTCTTCTGATTGGTTGCGTTTAGTTCCTATTTCTGGTTTGGGGCAGACAATGAACGGGAGGACTTACATGTGCGTTCTGGGTTATCAGCTTGGTGTTGCATTGTTTCCGGTGTCCTTGCCCTGCTCTACTTGCTCTCGGGTTTTTGATGGATATGTGTTTGGTGATCATGCGGTGTCATGTGCTGGGGTGGTGGGTATCAAGCACCGACATAACCTTGTTCGGGACACTCTCTTGGATGTCTATTTCCGGTCTGCCATTTCTGCTGGTAAGGAAGTGGATATTGGTTTGAGCGGTGGGAGTGACAGGTCCCTCCGTCCTGCAGACTTGCTCCTTTATGCTTGGGATAGGGGACGGGATGTGTGTGTTGATCTGACCGGGTCTTCCCCTTTGACCCGGTCTGGGTTGGTGGACTTTGTGCCTGGACATGCGGTTACTGATGCTGTCAAGCGCAAGTGTGCGAAGTATCGGGACTTGTGTGCAGCTAAGGGATATGGATTCCTTCCTTTCTCTTTCTCGACACTTGGGGAGTTGGATGTTGATGCTGTTGAGTTGCTTGTTAGAGTTCGGGGTTTCGCTTTGGCTCAGGATACTGGAGCGCGTGCTGCTCAACATATTTTCCCTAGGATTAGTTTTGCTAATGCTAAGGGAGTGGGAGCCCAGCTTGTTTCTCGGATGACCACTAATTTTGGGTAAACTTTCTTTGTTTTTGATTTATAATAATAATAATAATAATAATAATAATAATAATAATAATAATAATAATAATAATAATAATAATAATAATAATAATAATAATAATAATAATAATAAATTCTTATTATTATATGTATTATTATTCAGGTCTAACAAATCTCAAATATAGGTTCGAGAAAGAGATTATACAAGGAAGAAATAATTTACTGATACGGGTAAATATTTCAAGAAATGATTTTAAACATTCGGAATTGAGTGATTAATTGGAAATTTGGAGTGAAAAGGACGATTTCGGATTTAAGTTTAACGTTTGAAACGTTAAGGTCAAGAAAGAAGAAAGAGAATCCGAAAGACAAATAATTTAGTTCAAGTACTGAAATTCTCGGGTGTTATACAGCAACTCAAGAAAAGAAGACAGTTGCTGAAAATGCAAATAGTCAAGAAAAAGAGGTTGCTGAGACAGCACCCATTGTTGAAGAAGCAGTTGTTGAGACAGCAACTCATCAAAACATGGAGTTTACTGAAACTCAAAATGAAGTATCGTTCGACGATGCATCAAATGATGCTGAGAATGCAAGACCTAGTTTACCTGCCCCCTACGAGTACTTCAATTGAAACGATCCAACTAGTACTTACTAATATAAGCAAACAAATGGACATGGAGATTGATGACAACTCCAACAAATTAGTGGATCTTATGATGACAAGTAGTGAACTAAGAGGTCGAAATACTTCTGCTCAACTTGTCATCTCAAAGACAAGGGAGAATGCTGATAATACACAGCTTTTCTCAACACGAGCAAGAAAAGAAGTCTGCTGAAGATACGGTCCCAATCTTCTTTATTTGATACTTTATCATTAGCTAATATTATTGTTTCTTTACAGACTTCTCAAGATACAATCCAGGAGCATGCTGAGGCTTCTGCACCAGAATCAACAACTCCTGCTTAATTAGCAGGTAGATGTCAATTTTGGTAAATTTACTAGGTTTAAAAACTTAGTACTTGTATCTAACAAAGTGTTATTTCAGGTGGATCAAACCAAGGAAGCTACTATAGTACCTGAAAAAATGAATGTAGTTATTGCACAACGAAGTGTGCAACATGAGCTTCCTAAAAAATAGTAGGTAAATCATGAAACAGTTTTAGACTCTAAAACTACATTCAATGATATCCCTGAAACTAACATTGTTTTTTATCAGGCCTAAAAGGAGAGTGTAGAAACGACACTCATCACTGAAGTCCATGAAGTTATCTCTGAAGATCTTTACTCAAACTTCAAGAAGAATACTTTGACCAAAGTTGCAAAGTCTGTCAGCAACTGGTAAAGATACAGAAGAATGGACTTCTCGGCCGATATCTACATGCATCTCTCCACTGAAAAGAAGAGAACATCTCTACTTAAACTTCAGACATTTGTCCACTCTATCCTCCAGAAGATCTGTCATATTCTCAGCAAATGGGAGCTGATCTGGTTCATACAATCAGAGAGAATATGAAGAACCAATTCAAGAGTGCCTGTCCAGTTGAGTTTCTATAGATCACTTGTTATACCTGAAACGTTATTTTAAAGTTATCTCGACCCAAACCTCTCTAACTGATAAAAACCACCTTTCAGGCGTGTTTGTCAGGGGGAACTAATCAAACATAGTTTTGCTGATAAAGTGTCCAATGTTTGGTGGAGAACAAGGTTACAGTTCTCTAGTTTAGGTTGGAAACAAGGCAGGTGTGCTTTGGTTTATGAGAATCATTAGTGATAGGATTTGTAAGGAAACTCATATCTTATCATAGTGGATTGAGTCATAGAAAGGACAAAGTGGATTAGTTGAGGGATTACGCCACCCTCAGATACCAATATAAAAGTGTTTGTGTGATTTACTTTCCTGCAACTATCTTTCAACAAGTTACTCTGTTTTGATCTGTTTATCTATTTACTTGCTGAAATTTGCTTTCTGTTAAAAGCACTTATTGTACAACACTTCCGCACTCTGTTTTTAAGTATCAGTAACCTTGTCACTGTAAAGTAACAAGTACTTGCTGAGAAAGTTATGTACCAGCAAACTCATTACTGAAAAGTAATAGGCACTTGCTGAGAAAGTTTTTAGACAACGATAAAGTTTTAAAGACTATTCACCCGCCCTCTAGTCTTTACTTGTTGTCTAAAGGGCCCAACAGTATCCGTTGATCATCAGGCGCAACACTTTGATGGAAACGTTAATTTTTTTCTTCTGTAATACTATGCTGGAAAGCCTTTTCGTTTCGTCTGAAGTTGTGTGTTGTTTCACTTTGAGCCTATTTGATTGCACCACATCAATCTTTTTGGCCCAAATACTAACTTTGTATTTTGGGTCCAATTGGATAGCCCAACGGGGCGGTCCAATATCTAACGAATCAATTTTCTTGACAGGAAAATTTCATATTCGTATACGTTGATCATCAGGCACAACACTTCTCTGGAAACATTAAGTCTTTTCTTCTGCAACACTTCGTTGAAAAGCCTCGTCTTTTTGTCGAAGTTGTGTGTTGTTTCACTTTGCGCCTGTTTGATTGCACCACATCGCTGCTATAAATACTCCCTTCCAAGATTGTAGAAAACACAACAATTTTCAATCTCTCCTTCTTCTCTATGTTCTCCACATCGCTGGACCTGTTGGTTGTGGAACTGGATAGTTGCCACCTGAACCATTTGCACCTTTTGGTCAAAGGCTATGATGTAGTAGGAATAGATAAGTTCTGGAGTGAGAAGTTACTTTCTTCATAAGTTGCACCTCTTCATTTACAAGCTTTCTAAACTATAAATAATAAACCCCATGGTTGGATTGAAAACACATTTTTCGAAATTGTACTATATAAACAGTTAGGAAACTTGTAATTTTGATGATCAATTAACAACACTAAATTAAGTTAAAGTCCGGTAACTAGTACTCTTAAGGTCCATAGGAATTTAGATTGTAAAGGACATTGTAAAACAGGAACGTTTGCTGAAAGACTTAGTGTAGGTACTAGATAGGTTCTTAAGCTTGTTGATGATGTACTTTATTTGCTAAAACAATCTATTAAAGACCTAGAACTACTCAAAAAGTTGAAGACGAGAAGACTGAAGACTTAGAAGATTTTTGAGATTGGTATCTACAAAGGTACGTGTTACGTTAGAAAGTAAGTAACTTAGCAATCAGACAGTTTAAGTGAAAAATCTATATGACACAGTAGGTTGAACTTTCTGAACTGAGAATGTTTGCTGACTGATAACACATGTGACCTCTCCTTGTTGAATCACTTCGCATTATTTTGGCTCCAACGTTCAAGTTTTAATTTCAAAGGGAATTAAATGCAAAGCATGTCGTTCTGAAGACTGAAGAAAAGAAGACGTTGTTGATAGTGACAACACATCAAGATAGTGACATCTCACGTCTAAGTCCTAGAATTCAAATTCAAACGGCACCATTGAGACACTATAAATAGAGGACCTTAGGCTGTGGAGAAAGGTATGTCAACAACGTGATCAAACATTCACTTGTGCTTAATTACAAATCTTCAAATCCTTCTTCATTCTTACGAGCTCACCGATCCGTTCCAAGACTTAAGCTTGAAACAAAAGCTACTTGTGAAGAAGTAGAATACTAAACTAAGAAATTAGCTAAGTGTTCTCTCCTCTAAATAAGGAATAGTCTTGACACCAGAAACAAAATACTTGCTTACTGCAAAGTATTGTCAAGTTGAGTTTCTTATATTACTTGTTCTTAACTGAAAAGTTAACTTTAGTAATCTCTACCCAAAACCTCTCTAACTGATAAAAACCACCTTTCAAGCGTGTTTGTCAAGGGGAACTAATCAAGCAAGGTTGTGTTGATTAAGTGTCCCAAGTTTGGTTGAAAACAAGATTTTAGTTCTCTGGTTAGGTTGGAAGCAAGGTAAGGGTGCTTTGGTTTTTGGGATTCTAGTTGATTAGGTGTTGTAAAGAAACTCATCATCTTTCATAGTGATCTCAGTCCTAGAAAGGACAAAGTGGACTAGTGAGGGATTACGCCACCCTCAGATACCACTATAAAAGTGTTTGTGTGATTTACTTTACTGCAATTTACTTTCAGCAAGATATTTCTGTTTTCACTGCATTTTATCTTCACTTGCTGAACTCTGTTCTGCCAAAGCACTTATTGTAAAAAGACTTTCGCACTCTGAATTTTAAGTACTAGCAATCTCATTATTGAAAAGTAATAATAAATTGTTGAGAAAGTTTTAGACACGAAAAAGTTTTAAAGAATATTCAACCCCCCCTCTCTAGTCTTTACGTCTGTCTAAAGGGACCAACATAAACCAAAAGTTTCCTCCTCTTGTTTTAATAAAAACTTGTCTTCCCATATTATTATAGTTCAATAGAGTCTAGTTATTGAGTGCTAGTATACAGACGCACCTGTAGTTGTATCTTGGGAGACAATTCGCTTGAATTGTGAGCACCGTAGCATGCCGAATTATAACGTAAGGAGAGAGTGCCACCACTCGTACCATGCAGATTTTTTACATTAATCAATTTTCAGTTTATACACTTCAATACGTCCCTATTTGCTCCCTAAAATTTTCAACAACTAGGCAACAACCTATAGTTGTTGCAGTCATCCCAAACAGTTTTGAATGAGTTATAATAATCAGTTACACAATGTGATTATCTGATTTTCTAAATTTATAATCAATTTTTTACTGTTTGGTTTTGCAACTCATGTATTTGATTCTCCAAAATTAATCAATCAGACTGACCGCTCGAAACTAAAATCATGAAGTGTTTTTGTGGTATAAACCACTAAAGAAATTTGAATAAAATACTAAATATGGTTATTTGTTACTACTTCGGTGATTATTTTGCATCTTAATATTGATTAAAGTTGTTTTTCCGTGTGCATAGCTGAATTCCCCATGTTACTATATTACTTAAAATCGGATATTTTTACACTTTAACCAAAACCAATTCAAAAGCAATTTTAACAACCATATACAACAAACACTACCTTAATCATTAACCATAACTGAAGCTATGTAGTTTTCAAGAGCTGTCATATTGATGGATCAAAGACATAGTGACATTGATGAAGACCTGGGTCGACCGGTCCGTAAGCGCTCTAAGCCCAATTCGTGTCTAATTCTAAATTAGGTTTACTTGGTCACTAACAGTCCAATTCCTAGAATATCTCCTAATTAATAGAAGATATCTTATTAAGATTGGTAATTATCTCTTACAGTATCTTTCAATATCTCTCGTCATTATCTTTTCCTTATTTGTCTCCGTCTAGCTATTATAAATAGACACCATTGTAATTCTATTTCATTAAGTTATGAATATATAAGATTAGAGTCATATCTCTTGCAAAGGTTCCCACAGGGTCAATTCCTCCTTGAATGGAGCAGCCAAGGACGCTTGGTGCCGCCCGGAACGGCCATATCCGAAGACATGCCGCACGATTCGGCTTAGATCGTACAAGTTCTCATCAATTGGCCTCAGAGTTAAGGTCAACGGAAGATCCATACTAGGTTTCCGTCTGCGACTCTGAAAGGAGGAAGCAGAATAAGCTCTGGATGAAACTCTCAAGAATTGAGAAGAATCTCAAGAACTAGCATCAATGGTGAAGAAGGTGGGAAGAGAAGACGAAGGGCGGCACCGAAGCGCCACCCCATTCCGGGATCGTCGTGCCTTGCGTTGCCGAGACCTTAAGGTCTCATTCCGGAGTAATGGTTCTAAAGGACCATCATCCCAACACACTGACCCTATCCTGAATTTTCAGGGTTCCACCGTAAAAGGAGGAACGCGTTTGGTGGAAAATCTGGTTGAAGAACCGAAAGGAGGCGGTAAATCCTCCAAAATCGGCTACCATGAAGATGGGAAAATTATGTTTGGACTGAATTATAGTGTGTCCAGTGGAGTTGTGCGTGGACGAAAGTTATATACAGAGTCCTCACCCATCAAGAAGGTCGAAGAACACGAAATTCGCACATATTGTGCAATTTCCGCAGCAGATTTTCAGGACTGCGCAGCTATAGTAAAACGAGTTGCCTGTCAATTCAACCATTGGATCGGCCTGAAATTTTGACACAAGCTGGAGAACACAACAGATATAGAATATGACCGGTCAAGATCGGATTTTATGAGCTGTACAATTCCCCGAATAATTTCGAACTACAGCAGCCATGATAGTTGTGAAAATCTCAATCTTCAACTTAGTGGCACGCTAGGAAGTAGGACCTACGACTCTAAATCAGGAACGGAAAATCCTTGATGAGGACGAGAAGGATCTCGATGATTGCAAAGATTATGGTCTTTGGGTTTCCGGGCCCTTAAGGACCAAATCTGAAACAATTCCGAATTCGTTACGACTTGAACGAATTCCCCGTTCTTACCAGGGATTGTATCGAGAAGAGCTTAAGGCCATCGAAGAAGGGTTTGTACTCGAATTCGTTTCTGACTTGAATGAATTTCCCGTTCTTACCAGGGAATTGTATCAAGAAGAGCTGAAAGCCATATATCGAAGAAGAATTTGTACCCGAGTTCTTCTACGACTTGAACGAATTCCCCGTCCTCACAAGGGAATTGTATCAGGAGGCGTTGAAGGCCATAGAAGAGGGAGTTAATTTCGATTTAAATTCGGAATTAGATTTTCCTCCTCTTGGTAAGTCTATTGCGCGAGGAGAAGATCCTTTGGACGAGGAAGATGGTGTTGTGTTTGTGTCAAAGATAGAGGTGAAGATGTGATGAACCTGGATTTGTCGGGTCCCGGTTTCAAGCAAATAAATTTGTTATTTAGCCAAAGGCAATTCACGACTACAACGAAAACCGTAGTGTAGCAGTAGAATGACCTCGAGTGTCGTTCTCTAAGGACTATAACTAGCTTTATCAAATCTAATTTAGAATATAAAAACAGCAGACGGTAAAGCAAAGGTTTTTCTAGCAGATAATGGAGATTGGTGATAGTATGGTCCTTCAAAGCATAACGGGTTAATAATCATGTGTAAATTCCTCGGTCTTGCATGGAGGTCTTTGATCAATCAATTGTCTTGTTGTAATTATTAAACACTACGAAGATAAAGATACTGACAGGTCAACACTATTGTCCAACTGTGTTCCGTAATTATTCAACACTACGAAGATATAGATATGCATAGGTCGACGAGGTCCAGATGTGCATAATAATTAATCAACATAAGAAAATATAGGCTGAGCCTGATCAACGAAATAAAGCAATAACACGGAGTATAATGCGCGATATAGCCATTAGCATGATTATCAACCCTTCACTAAGAATTCACATACTACCACCAACGATAAGTTTAGCTACTCATAGTTGTCATGCAATCAACAGAAATCATAGAAGAAAACATGTTGAAAGATATATAAAAATAAGTAGAATAAACCGTAAGATACAATGTTACCGAAGGTTGTCAGTCTCCGAAGAATCGCGATCTTACAAGCTCCAAACTGCTATGAAAAAGTGTCTCCTAAGCTACGAACCCCCAGAACAGGCTCTGGGAAGTTCCTACCTAAAACTACAGAGAGAGATGAGAGAATAGGTCTGGAAAAGTATGAATTTCGGAGAAAAACTGAGCAACTATATATATGCTTCGAATTTGTGTCGGGCGAAGGGCCCCACACACCGGGCGATTCGCCTGGTGTGGGGCGGTTCGCCCACGTCCCGGGCGATTCGCCCGGTAGTAAATTTCGCGGAATTCCGCGTTTTTGATGCGTTTTTGGATTTCTTCCCCTTTTCGGACAAGGTTTCTGACTTCTAGTGGCCTTCTAACCTCCAGATTCGACCCCTAGACTCCAAATCCTATCCGGAAATCTTCAGATACTCCAAATAGGCTTCTGGAACACCAATTTCTTGTCAACTTTAATATAATTGCCCTGAAATCCTCGTTTTTCAACCAAAACCTGTAAAATAAAATCTAAAGGGAAACGTGACACTATTCTAATAAAATGCACTAAAATATAGCTAAATTAACATAGAGGATAGCTAAAATAGGTGAAAAAGACTCAAATGAAAGTGTAAAATACACATTCATCAAACTCCCCAAACCGAACCTTTGCTTGTCCTCAAGCAACTAAGCTAGACTCTAATGCAAAAAACAATGCAACACATAAAATGGAGTCTCATGCCAAATAAAATGAACTAATCTACTGAATCTATCAAAAAACATATGAACAATAACCATATAAATCAAAGCATGAATATAGTTTGAAGAATACCTCGATTGACTTATACTCATCCACATAAGCACTTATGTCAAGACAAGATAGTCTCTCGTAACATTCTCTACCTGGACCTAGTCATTGACGACGTAATGAAGCATGCTAAGATACGAATGGTTGTCCCGTGCCTATGAAACTGAGGACTTACTGCTGTTCACCAAGTTTAAGACTTTTCCTCAAAGAGGTCGAACCAGTACTGGCTCTCATCAAACGAAGGAGGATTCCCTATAAAAGATAACACTCCCCTATTCTACCCATCTCTTAAGTAAAGTCTTAAGCTATTCACCACTTCCTGAATGGAAGGACGAGGGTGGTCTAGAACAGATGACACTAAAAAACAAAAGACAAAAAATAGAAAATTACTACACGATTACGAACATTACAAGAATTGGAAAATGAGACACAACACTTTGCTAAACTGCTATTTGGCTTTCTTTTTTTGGGACCCTTCCTTGCTTTTTTGGGGTCTTTTCTCTTTTTTCCTTTATTTTCTTTCCAGTTTCTTTTTTTCTTTTTTCTTCTTCTTTTTCCAGGAATTTTTTTCTTTTTTTTTCGATTTTTTTTTTTTTAGCCAGCAGTAGCATAACAAAAAGAGAAACAAAATCACTCACAACGACTTCCCCAAACCTATTCGAAAGAATATGTTGGAGTACAAAATTTACGAGAAAAGGAAAAATAAACTCACGATACGGAAATGAAAAACAAAAAACAAGTCTATGATGGTGTAACCCCCTCCCCAAACCTATTCGGAAGAATAGGTTATAAACAAAGGATCACACAAACTCACACTACCTTCTTCCTAGGCATTTAGCAATCTCAAAGCATGGTGAAGATTTGTTGCCTCTTAGGTACATAATTACTCGGGAAAACAACCATAAGACCCTAACATGCATCATCCTATTAAAAAGGCCTTCGTGAACCGCAGTAGAGAAAACACGACTAAGTGATGTCGAGACTACCAAGCTTAACTAAGTGCAATACATAAATGTGACAAGCCAAGCGAGAAAAACTTCAAACAAATTCATAGAGATGAAGCATATGATTAATGGCAAAGTTAGTTAATCTACCCAATAAAAAAGTTCAAAAAATTCGGCAATAAACTCCATTAAAAAACATGCAAGACTATCCTAGGAAAGTAGTAAACGTGCAAATGCAAAAAATAAGATACCATACTCAACATCACAAAGCCAAACGATACTTAACATCATGGTTCACATCCCATCCCCCTCATAAAACCTAAGCTAGTCCCTAGCAAAAGAGAATGAGTAAATAAAAAGTGATACTAGATGTTACCGAACGGTTTGGCCTCGGTCGGCTGAGAGTGGACATGTGAAAAGACTAATTATCGGGATTGAAATCCCCATAATAGTCCCTCCACATGTCGGACAGGAGATCTTTACCACTAATGTTATCCATTATCAAATGGAAACGAATCTTGTGCATCCGTTCCGTTACTCCTCGCATCTTGGGAACCATCCTTGGCTCCTCTCCGTATCTGCTCAAGCAAGTCCACGATTCCCTGAAAACTAAAATTAACAAAACCAAGAAAAACAAAATCTAAAAAATAACTAAGGGAATCAGATGGAAAATAAAAGAGTAAAGAGGATCAAAACTGCTTTGGAACTCATAGGTGGGCGCATGGACCAGAACGTAGGAGTCAAGATCAAGAGTATCTGCAGCAATTGATTCAGAGACACCAAAATCTTCAGAGATTGGCTCCTCGACCTCAACACAACTGACGCCTTCACTCTCTGACTCAAGTGAAGCAATGGATTCAGTTATCACCTCCTCCACGACTTCCTCTTGACCAACAACCTCGACATCCGCAAGTAAGGACGTGGAATCCAAGCTAAGCACTGAGGAGACTTCATCAATGGATTCTTCTCCACATTCCTCTTCATCGAAATGTCGATTTCTGGTGGCTGACTACTGAAGCGAGACGTCCATGCCCCTATCCCGGGAGTTGAGTCTCTATCCCAATGTTCCAGAAACTTGCTGGTTACTTCACCCCAAGTGCGCAATGATTTTTCCGGCGGGATTCTGAGCCATCTTCGAGCGTACCCTTCCAAGGCTCCCATAAATCCTCTCATACAAAGTTGCTCATGTGATAAAATAACTCCCTCCTCATTCTCACGAGGTATTCTCTACACACCTTCCTCGTATGTGTCTAAGAACCCTCTTGGATCATCACCCATTGAAAACGTGGAGAGAATGGAGTAGTACGCAGGATCAAAGTCATAATTCCTGCAATCGTCATCCAATGTTATGCAAGGCCCTCGAGGCATCACATTGGTTGACTCATCCTTCATATAACTAGTTTCTACACAGGAGGAAACAAGAAACCAAGGAGAAGAATCCACAAAAGAAAAACAAAAACTTGCAAAGATAAGCACAAAGAGTGCAAACAAACACAATGTAACTGAGAACTACGAGAGCGCAAGCACGTAAGGTAACCGAGATCAGATTAGATGAATTTTCTGAAAAGATAAGGGGGAAGAAATATGGTAAGAAAGTGAGATTTCCTGAGAGCAAACCCCCAGAGCCTGTTCTTCTGTAGGGAACCGAATGCTGAAAATATAAGCAAATTAAATAGAAAAAAGGAGTATAGTCCCCGGCAACGGCGCCAATTTGAAGAACCTGGATTTGTCGGGTCCCGGTTTCAAGCAAATAAATTTGTTATTTAGCCAAAGGCAATTCACGACTACAACGAAAACCGTAGTGTAGCAGTAGAATGACCTCGAGTGTCGTTCTCTAAGGACTATAACTAGCTTTATCAAATCTAATTTAGAATATAAAAACAGCAGACGGTATAGCAAAGGTTTTTCTAGCAGATAATGGAGATTGGTGATAGTATGGTCCTTCAAAGCATACCGGGTTAATAATCATGCGTAAATTCCTCGGTCTTGCATGGAGATCTTTGATCAATCAATTGTCCTGTTGTAATTATTAAACACTACGAAGATAAAGATACTGACAGGTCAACACTATTGTCCAACTGTGTTCCATAATTATTCAACACTACGAAGATATAGATATGCATAGGTCGACGAGGGTCCAGATGTGCATAATAATTAATCAACATACGAAAATATAGGTTGAGCCTGATCAACGAAATAAAGCAATAACACGGAGTATAATGCGCGATATAGCCATTAGCATGATTATCAACCCTTCGCTAAGAATTCAAATACTACCACCAACGATGAGTTTAGCTACTCATAGTTGTCATGCAATCAACAGAAATCATAGAAGAAAACATGTTGAAAGATATATAAAAATAAGTAGAATAAACCGTAAGATACAATGTTACCGAAGGTTGTCAGTCTCCGAAGAATCGCGATCTTACAAGCTCCAAACTGCTATGAAAAAGTGTCTCCTAAGCTACGAACCCCCAGAACAGGCTCTGGGAAGTTCCTACCTAAAACTACAGAGAGAGGTGAGAGAATAGGTCTGGAAAAGTATGAATTTTGGAGAAAAACTGAGCAACTATATATAGGTTTCGAATTTGTGTGGGGCGAAGGGCCCCACACACCGGGCGATTCGCCCGGGAGGAAATTTCGCGGAATTCCGCATTTTCGACGCGTTTTTGGATTTCTTCCCCTTTTCGGACTCGGTTTCTGGCTTCTAGTGGCCTTCTAACCTCCAGATTCGACCCCTAGACTCCAAATCCTATCCGGAAATCTTCAGATACTCCAAATATGCTTCTGGAACACCAATTCCTTGTCAACTTCAATATAATTGCCCTGAAATCCTCGTTTTTCAACCAAAACCTGTAAAATAAAATCTAAAGGGAAACGTGATACTATTCTAATAAAATGCACTAAAATATAGCTAAATTAACATAGAGGATAGCTAAAATAGGTGAAAAGACTCAAATAAAAGTGTAAAATACACATTCATCAAGATGAAGAGCTTGAAAATCTCAATTCTTCACACCAACTGATGACCCAACTAGTGAACTGTACTACTAGCAGGTACGCTGCAAATGCCGTTGAAGCACTAGTTCGCCGTGCCTTGAGCGTTTTGCTTAAATGTGTTTGGTACTGGAAGGGAAAGCGTAAAAAGCTTGACACCCTGGTTCCGGCAACGGCCCCTACTGATCCAACATTCTCCGTAACAACTTGTGGACCCGAATACAATAAGGAAAACTCCACTAAATATTTTTTTTTTGATTGAAAGAATTTCTTGAACTTACTATGGAGCTGTTCCAAGGAGAAACCGAGGATGGAAAAGTCAAGATCAATTTTGACTTGAACTCAATCATAGACTTTCCATATCTTGGTATTATGTTGGGTGACGAGTTCGGCATCATTGCCAACTCGCGTACCTCCATCGAGCCACTAAAGAAATCGACGCTTGTTCCATAAAACGACATTGGAACAACATGGTATGAAAATGTCAATCGTCGACATATTACCGACATGCGGAGGTGGGTGTACCTTGCGGACCCGCAAGAGCCACCATATGGGAAGAAGCCATGGGAATGGAGGTTGGTAAAGTTGGAGAAGATACCGACCATGGCGGTTCTGATCTTTGACCCTGGAGGCAAGTGCGGCACAGAAAACTCGAGCCAAGCAGAACTTCAAGAGACCTATGGGTTCTACAGGAAAGGAAGTGCTCGAGTTACCAAAGACGGGTTAGAGGAAGCAACTCTAGGCGTGAACGAAGAGTCGACAATGACCCTAGGCCATACACATGGTTCTGTGTCATTGCAATCCATCTCGACTAAAGGAGAAGAGTTGCGGAGGGGATGGAGTAATTAGGAAGCAATATTGGCCCTAGTTATTCTGGTGATGATCTTCGACCCGGGAGGAGAAGACGAAGACGACAACTCGAGTTTGTGGAGTCTAGGCGAAATGTTCGAACCTGGATCTGATACCTTTTCTCTACACGAAGAAAGAACTGCAAGGATGTTACTAGGGAAGGGCTCGATGCTCGAGTCAACACCAAGGGGTCATGGAAAGCGACTCTAGAAGCAGCCAAAGAGACGGTGTTTCTACCATGCTATGAGCATCTTGATGTGCTATTGAGGTCCGTCTCTATAACCGGTAAGGAGTTGCTTGAGGGCTGGGCTAATCGACGAATCTTGTTGGCCCTCGTTGTGCTTGTGTTTGATCTTGGAGGAAGATCAGAGGACACCATCGACATGCTGCTTGTGGACAAAAACGGCCTATCGGCAATTTTCCGAAGATACCAAGATGTTGCTCGATGGGAGAAGAAGGTAGGAGTCGACCTTGGGGACAAGGTCATTTTTTTTTGGGGGCGGGGTATTGATGAAGACCTGGGCTCGACCTGTCCGTCAACGCTCTAAGCCCAAGTCGTGTCTAGGTCTAGATTAGGTTTACTTGGTCACTAAGAGTCCAATTCCTAGAATATCTCCTAATTAATAGAAGATATTTTCTTAAGATTGGTAATTATCTCTTAGAGTATCTTTCAGTATCTTTAGTCCTTATCTTTTTCTTATTTGTCTAGAAATAGCCAACATTGTAATTTTATTTCATTAAGTTATGAATATACAAGATTAGAGTCATATCTATTGAAAAGGTTCCCACAAGGTCAATTCCTCCTTGAATGAGCAGCCAAGGACGCTTGGTGCCGTCCGGATCGGCCATACCCGAAGACATGCCGCACGATCCGTCTTAGATCGTACACGTTCTCATCAGACATATTTGTCTGACTTGCTTCGAAACCAAAGTTTAAGGTTTAGCAGAGGCCCAACTGTTTGATACTCATCCACCAATATTTACAAGAATTGTCTCTTTTAACTTTTATATCTCAGTTAACAAAACTTATAACCAGGCCTAGCTATAATGCATCAATTTTCAACAAGTATGTGTGGTGCAAACTCAACAAGAAAAAATCCATTGGTCTTACAAATCTTAATTATCACACAAAGAGCTATCTAAATAGAGTTCATGTAATGGCAAACACATCACTTTTGGTACTACACTGAAAACATGAACGTTGCAATATTTCTTCTGTGTCATATTAGTCTGTCAAGCCTCTTGCCTTCACTACAATGTTATGGAGGAAGAGGGTATGACCCTCTTGAAAAATTTATCAAGAAATGTCGCTTCAAAAAGCCTGTTGATCATGTTGATACGGTTGCTTCAACTGAATTCGCCCATGTCTACGTACAAGTTCATGATGGACTAAAGGATCTCGAGAAGATTCTTGCATTGCCTGGGAAGCCATCAGTGAACTTTGATCAATACTCCGGCTATGTTACCGTTGATCCCTCAGCTGGGAGAACACTCTTTTATTATTTTGCTGAGGCAGAAGATTCTTCTAGCACGCCTCTAGTCCTATGGCTGAATGGAGGTATGGCTTTTTCTATAGATACTCTGTGAAAAAGAATTCCATCTCTGATCTTTGCATCTCATCTGAAAGCTTGAACTTGGTAGAGGTATTGAATTATTACATCAATATTATTTTTCTAAGACTGCAGGACCGGGCTGTTCGTCTATAGGAGCTGGAGCAATGACAGAACTTGGTCCTTTCCGAGTGAATCCTGATGGTAAAACTCTGTGATACAATGAAAACGCTTGGAACAAAGGTGAGTGATCATAACAGAAGGACTATTCTTGTTTATTGTAATTTGTAACTAACAAGCTTTAATGAAAGTTCTAATGCTTACAAATAATGCAGTCGCGAATGTCTTGTTCCTGGAATCCCTTGCAGGTGTTGGATTTTCATACTCGAATACAACATCAGATTATATCACCGGGGACCAGAAAACTGCAGCAGATTCTTACACATTTCTGTTGAACTAGTTCGAGAGATTCCCAGAGTACAACAGCCGAGATTTCTATATAACTGGAGAGAGCTATGTTGGACACTAAGTGCCTCACTTTCCGCTTTGATCATGCAGAACGAAATCACAAATCAAACTATCATAAACTTAAAAGGCATCGCTGTAAGTTTAATCTTTGATCATTCTGAATTACAACATCTCGTAATTAACAATAATATATCAAGACATATAACTTTTTTCTTATCTTTTCTTCTTTTGGTCTGATTAAACATGGGGAATGCATATACAGATGCAACAGATCAGGAACATGGCATCTACGGACATTTCTGGACAAGTGCATTGATATCAGAATGAAACACAAGAAGGAATCATAAAGAATTGTAACTTTTCGACTCCAGAAACATTAACAAATGCCTGTGACAAACACATTCATCAAGCAAGATATAGATTTCAGTAACATATATATTTATGACATATATGATCCCTTATGTAGTTCCGGTTCTACTTCTCCTCGGGTACGTGCATGAACTTAACTAACAAGCTAGCTAACCTTTCGTTTATCAATGTCTTCTTATCATATTTTAAACGTATCTATCTTAACACAAATATCTGGATTTGATCCACGCTCTGATGATTATGTAGCCACCTATCTCAACAATCCTGATGTGCAAACAGCACTACCTGCTAATATCAAGCAGAAGAGCTTGTAAATGAAGAAGCACGCTTTATAGCTGATTCATATGAAAGGAAGAGAAAGAGCAAGGAGCGAGTATTCATTGAAGAAGAATCAAGTGCACAAGACTGACTTCTCTACTCTTTGTATTGTAGATATTAGTTGTAGTACATAAATAGAAAGAATAGACTAGCATACAGGAGATTACTTTAGCTGACTATATAAGCTAGTTCTCTGTAGATATTTTGTACAACTCTCATTCATTCCATTGTCAATACATACACTTTAATTTAGCTTTCTCTCTTCAATCACGAAATCCTACTCGGCAACTCAATCGCCTTCCTCCCACTGCGTCTATTCTGAGATGGTATCGGAGCTAGGTTGCTAAGCAACTTGAGCTTCTGGTTTACCTGATCGAGTTCACCGTTCCATTTTCTCCGGTTGAAGCAGTTCATTCGGAGATTTCACCATCCACAAAGAGTTTGAGCAGTTAAAGGTCTTTTCTACTCTAATCCTTGTTAATCTACTGCCTGTAGTCCATTTCGATAGTTTGAATCTTCTGTATCATCATATTGAAAACTGTTCTTAGCTTAATCGTTGATCTCTGAAGCTTCGATAGTGGTTGCATGAGATTTAAGCTTGTGTTTCGATATTTGTGTTGATACGAGTTGAGATTTTGTTCGATTGGAGCTCTGTGTAGTTGTGTTGAGGTTACGAGTGAGAATTGTTGGTTTATTTGATTGATTTGTTGTGGTACTGAGATTCAACATGTGTTGAGTGTTGTGATTTTTCGCGACTTTGTTGCCTTCTATCTGCTTGTGAAAATGCCAGAATCTATTGTCATCACCTCTAAGAGTTCTACTAAGGATGGATCAAGGAAAACTGGTGTCATAGAGGATCCATCTGATCCTAAATCCTAACAGTCCATACTACTATGTTCAGAGTGATACCTCTGTTTCAGCTGTTGTTAAGGTTCTTCTGCAAGGTCCAAATTATGTAGCCTAGAAGAGAGACTTCACCATGCTTATGACCTTTAAGAATAAACTAAGCTTCATAGATGGAAGCATTACGAAACCTGATTTGGATTCTGCTCTTTACTTGCCTTGGTTAAGAAGCAATAACTTGGTTATGACTTGGCTTCTCAATTCTGTAACTGAGGAGATTAAGGAGACTGTTGCTTAATGTTAGTTGGCAAGTGAAGTTTGGGAAAAGCTGAACAAAAGGTATGTTGAGCCTAAGAATATTAAGATGTATCACTTGCAGCTTGAATTGAGTTCTATAGAACAAGGTGATATGACTGTTGGGGATTATTTATCTGCAATGAGTAAGGTTTGGAAGCAGTTGATCTTATACAGGCCACTGCCTGTGTGCACATGTGGAGAGATTCAGTGTTGGACAAATCAACTAAGACTATGGAAATTGATCAAGTCTTTCAGTTTCCCATGGGACTAAACTCTGAGTTTTCTTCTATTCGAGGTCACATCATCATGCAAAAGCCCATTCCTAGTTTGGATATTGCATTTCAGATTGTCAGACAAGAGGAAACACAGAGAGGTTCTAAGAATTTGAATGCTGGAAACTCTGCTACTTATGTTGTTCAATCTAAGAGGAAGGAGAGGACAGACAAAGGACCTAAGAAGTGTGATCACTGCAAGAGACGTGGTCATACTATTGACAAGTGCTATAGGCTCATCAGGTTTCCTGATGATTTCAAGTTTTAACAATGCTGCACAAGGTCCAACACTAGCTCCAATATGATGGCTGCTACTAATAGTCTTAAAGCTCAACAATCTAACTTTCCACCACATCTTGCCAATTATTTGGCTTAACCAGCTGAGAAGATGCAAAGAAGGTTTGCTAATTTGGAGACTGACATGAAGAATCTGATGCATATGATGTCTTCACAGTCTGGAACTTCTTCTGGCATGCATCCTAGTGTTCCTTCTACTTCATATGCTCCACCTCCTTTTGAGTTGTTCTATGGTGTTGCTCCTGACTATTCTATGCTTAGAACCTTTGATTGCCTTTGTTATGCTTCTACACCTCAAGCTCATAGGAGTAAATTTGATTATAGGTCAGAAGCTTGCTTGTTCATTGAATATCCCCCACATACTAAAGGTTACAAGCTTTATCGCTTGAAGCATCATAAAATCATTCTGTCCAGAGATGTTAGTTTTTTAGAAACTACATTTCCTTATGCACCTGTCCCTCCTGTTCTGCCTTTCAGTGACACTATTCCATCTTCTACCAGTGATTCTTTTATGTCAGATCTTTCTCCTGTATCATCTTGTAAGAAAATACGGTCAGAGTTACCCCATAGGGTACGCAGCGGAATTTCAAAAATTTTCTTAACATACAGGTTAATTGATTATGTATATGTCGTATATATATAAACACGTCAATTAGAAGACTAACCTTACTTCCAAAGCAGCTTCCAAGTCTTCGTAATAATCCGGTGTATCTTCTCCTTCGTCGAAGTCGAAGATATCTGCAATACTCTGATTATCTGCAAGACAATAAGAGTTAGTTTCCAGCTCCTAGAACCTCAACCTTGGTATCCACGGATGAACAGCCTATCGGAAGAATGCTAGGATATTCTTTGTGTGACCAAGAAGACGAGGCGGCGATTCCTCCGACAGAGGTGGCGCGCGCGTGTAGGCTATATAGAGGAGGGGAGAGCTTTTTATTTTCTCTAAGAAAACTGGGTAGAATAACTGTGTGTAAAACTATGTCCAAAGCTCTCTAATAGTCTACTATATATAGTAGTCAATAGAAGCCTAAAGCATAAGCAATTAGACTTCGTAAAGGAATAAGAATCTAATTCTTATCACACTAGGAAACCAATATCAAGTCTAGATTCATTCCCAATCAAATTAAAACTCAATCAGGAAAATCTAACTTATCCCTTGGACTTCTAATAGAGGAAGGAGTCGAACTCCTTCCCCTATCTCATCTATGCGCGCGCGCGCGCCCAGTCCTATGGGAGATAGGTGGGTCCCAATTTTGGGACCCACTTATAGTTCTAAGGAAATTCAAACTCCAAGTAGATTTTGCCTACGTGCATATGTTAATTCTAAATTAACATATCCTTTCAAATCAAACCTCTATTATATTTCCAAAATATAATCTTTAATTGTATTTACATAAAATACAATTAATTAGCCAATTCAATTAATAATTCCAAATCATTAATTGAGCCACCAAATATTATAATTAATTCAAATCAATTATAATCCATCAATCACAATTAATTCTAAATTAATTACGATTCCATCTTCAAGGATATTCTGATAGGCTGAATCACCACATAGTGTGGACCCATAGGGCCTCATCGTATTAAGCAAGTCCTAGACTAGGCAACATGGAATTCCTAGACGGTTCCATTTGCAATATTAATACATGAGGACGTTTGAGAGGTTTCTCAAAGCTAACCCTTTCGTTGCGAAGTCTGTTGCGCTCAACGCGGCGATGGTAACGTCCCTTCATCTGACTTGCTCGAATGTATCTAGGATCGATGAAGTGTCTATCCCAATAATACATCCACGGGCGTCTCAGGGAGTTGCTTGGTTATTAGATATACTTATGACTGATGAACGCGAGATTTGTCAGGTCCCGGTTCAGTCAAATAAATTTGTTATTTAGCCAAAGACAATCCACAACTACAACGAAAACCGTAGTGTAGCAGTAGAATGACTCGAGTGTCGTTCTCTCAGGACTATAACTAGCTTTATCAAATCTAACTTAGAGTATAAAAACAGCAAACAGATAGCAATAGGGGGTTTTCTAGCAGATAATGGAGATTGGTGATAGTATAGTCCTTCTTAACATAATGGGTCGATAATCATGCATAAATTCCTCGGTCTTGCATAGAGATCTTTGAATCAATCTAGTGTCCTGTTGCAAGTATTAAGCACTACGAAGATAATTTGTCTGACTAGTCAATCACGATTGTCCTAATGTGTTCCGTAATTATTCAACACTACGAAGATAATTGGTCTGATGGTTGACTAGTGTCCAATTGTGCATAATAATCAATACAACATACGAGAATTTTGGTTACAACTGATCAACGAAATAAAGCAATGACACGGAGTATAATGCGCGATATAGCCATTAGCATGATTATCTTCCCTCGCTAAGAATTCACATACTACCACCAATGATACGTTTAGCTACTCATAATAGGCATGCAATCCACAGAAATCATAGAAGAAAACATGTTGAAAGAATATAAAATAAGTAGAATAAAACTGTAAGATACAAAGTTACCGAAGGTTGTTAATCTCCGGATGATTGCTGTCCTACGAACTCCAAACTGCTATGAAAAAGTATCCCCTAAGCTACAGAACTCCCAGGACAGGCCCCGGGAAGTTCCTACCTAAAACTATAGAGAGAGGTGAGAAAGTAGGTCTGGAAAGATATGATTTTCGGAGAGAAAACTGAGCACTATATATAGGCCCCGAATAAACTCTGGGGCGGTTCGCCCCCCGGCTTTTTCGCGGAATTCCACAGTTTTCGACGCGGTTTTGGATTTCTTCACCTTTTCGGACTCGGTTTCTGACTTCTAGTGGCCTTCTAACCTCCAGATTCGACCCCTAGACTCCAAATCCTATCCGGAAACCTTCAGATACTCCAAATAGGCTTCTGGAACACCAATTCCTTGTCAACTTCAATATAATTGCCCAGAAATCTTCGAATTTCAACCAAAACCTGTAAAATAAAATCTAAAGGGAAACGTGACACTATTCTAATAAAATGTACTAAAATATAGCTAAATTAACATAGAGGATAGCTAAAATAGGTGAAAAAGACTCGAATGAAAGTGTAAAATACACATTCATCAAACTCCCCAAACCGAACCTTTGCTTGTCCTCAAGCAACTAAGCTAGACTCTAATACAAAAAATATGCAAGACACAAAATGGAGTTTCATGCCAAATAAAATGAACTAATCTACTGAATCTATCAAATAACATATGAACAAAAACCATATAAATCAAAGCATGAATATAGGTCGAAGAATACCTCGGTTGACTTATACACATCCACATAAGCACTTATGTCAAGACAAGATAGTCTCTTGTAACATTCTCTACCTGGACCTAGTCAGTGACGACATAATGATGCATGCTAAGATACGAATGGTTGCCCCGTGCCTATGAATCTGAGGGCTTACTGTTGTTCCACCATGTTAAGACTTTTCCTCAAAAGAGGTTGAACCAGTACTGGCTCTCATCAAACGAAGGAGGGTTCCCTATAAAAGATAACTCTCCCCTATTCTACCCATCTCTCAAGTAAAGTCTTAATCTATTCACCACTTCCTGAATGGCACGACGAGGGTGGTCTAGAACAGATGACACTCAAGACAAAAAGATAAATAATACAAAAACACGATTACGAACAATATGAAAAATGGAAAAGACTCAAACTTTGCTAAACTGCTATTTGGATTTCTTTTTTGGACCCTTCTTTGTTTTTTTGGGGTCTTTTCTTTTTTCTTTTTTTCTTTTCAGATTCTTTTTTTTCTTTTTCTCTTTTTTTTCTTGGAATTTTTCTTTCTCTTTTTTTTTCGATTTTTTTTCTAGCCAGCAGTAGCATAACAAAAAGAGAAGCAAAATGACTCACATGACTTCCCCAAACCTATTCGAAAGAATAGGTTGGAGTACACAATTTACAGAAAAAGGAAAAATAAACTCACGATACGAAAATGAAAAACAGAAACAAGTCTAACGATGGTGTAACCCCCTCCCCAAACCTATTCGGAAGAATAGGTTATAAACAAAGGATCACACAACCTCACACTACCTCCTTCCTAGGCATTTAGCAATCTTAAAGCATGGTGAAGACTTGTTGCCTCTTAGGTACATAATTACTTGGGAAACAACCATAAGACCCTAACATGCATCATCCTATTATAAGGCCTTCGTGAACCGCAGTAGAGAAAACACCACTAAGTGATGTCGAGACTACCAAGCTTAACTAAGTGCAATACATAAATGTGACAAGCCAAGCGAGAAAAACCTCAAACAAATTCATATAGATGAAGCATACGATTAATGGCATAGTTAGTTGATCTACCCAATATAAAGTTCAAAAAATTCGGCAATAAACTCCATATAAAACATGCAAAACTATCCTAGGATGAATGCAACCTAAAAAATCTAAGAAAGCAGTAAACGTGCAAATGCAAATGCTAGCAATGAACAAGATACTAATCGACACAAAGCCAAACAATACTTAACATCATGGTTCACATCCCATCCCCCTTACGATTCTTAAGCTAGCAAAAGAGAATGAGTAATAAGAAGTGATACTAGATGTTACCGAAGGGTTTGGCCTCGGTCAGCTGAGAGTGGACATGTGGAAGGACTAATCATCGGGATGGTAGTCCCCATAAAAGTCACTCCACATGTCATTCATGAGCTCATTGGACTGTCGTAGAGCTTCCTGCTGTTGCTGGATGAGCTGTTGCTACTCCCACATGTGCTGCCTATCCTCTCGGCGATGCTCCTCGAATATCTCCCAATCGCGGTTGTGCTGGACAATGTGCCTGTCGATGTCCTGTCGCATGGCCGCGTTGTAGGCATCAATTCTGTTGAAACGGCCGTCGAGGTAGGTACGGAATTTGGAGAAGTCAAATCCTCCAGACCCCTGTGGTGCTCCAGCTGGTGCATGCGGTGCTTGATGGACAAACGGAATATCTGGGATAGGGGCTTCACCAATATCGGCCTCCATAGCATCCTCATGATCGGAATCATTTGGCTGGAATGGTGCTCCTACATCAGCAGCGGCTGCTATGGGGTTCCTCAACTGATACCTGTTGAGCTGTACCTCAATGGTTGAGGGTGAAAGGGCAGCGACCTCGCAATCCCCCTCCTCAATATCATCGACCCCATGATATAAGCAGTAGGCTGTGATGAAGCTCGGGAAGATGAAAGGATTCCTCTTCTTTTCCCAGTGGCGCTCGTACTCCTCATACATAATGTGCCCTATGTCGATCTGATGTCCATCTATGAGGCAGTAGAGGAGCTCGGCGTAGTAGGGCTGAATCCATGTGTCATTCTTCCTCGGGATCAAGTCGGAGATGCAAAATTTCATCATCACCTTAGCTTCGATGCTAAGGTCGCTATAACTGATCCGTCCAGGTGCTGCCCCAACTTTCGGATATCGGTACTCCCTATTGCAGATCACGTCGGTGATGTGTCTCCCTATCCCCCTAGTGATCCTCGAATACGAGTAGGCGTGTTCGCTCTCTGTGAATTCCAGGTTCCCGAAATGGATGAAGGAAGAAATGTGCTCTGGGTCCCATGGTATAATCAGGCCTCGGACTAACACCCCATTCTTCTCGTCGAGATCCGTGTACCCAGTGTAGAAATCTCGGAGGAGGCTCTCGTCGTACCCTTTGAACCTGTTGCAACTGTACCATGCCCAATTCCTTTGTGACCCCAAACGTGACAACGTCCTATATCCCGCTTTATCCGCCGCGGACTCAGGATTGTCAATCCTCCTATCTGGGATGATTGACCTTCCTCCGTTGTCTATCTCCACCTCTAGCCTTTGTCTCACCTCTATTGCAGCGGCAGACAACTCGTACAAATCGTGAGATGGTTGGGAGCTTGATGCCACTCCCTTCCCCTTTTTGCTAGATCCGTCTCTCCTTGTCCTCGGTGCCATGATTCCTACAAACAGCAATTACTATCTTGTACGATGCAAAACAGACCTATGCATATGTAAATATACGAGTGAACAAACGAGTAAAATTCTCAAATTCCAACTCCTCAGAAACCCAAAGCCTAGTCTAGCTAATTCATTACGCAACATATCAATGTAACTACTACAATAACATATCACATTATGCTTTTACTAACAACAAATGCCTTGAATCACAAGGTCCAATCCATACCATAAAAATCAAAATCTAGCATAAATCCTCAATCTCATCAATCATGCATTCGACCAATACATCCATCAATTTCATATCAATAAACACATGTTTAAACATGGAATGAAACTAAGAGAGACATTTCCTAACAAGACATATATCATCCGATTAGCAAAAATCTCAAATCATCAAACCAAGCCTAATTGAACATGTAATTGACAATGAAATACGAATCTAATCACATAAATAATCAACCCATACATCATACAAGCCTAATTGAAGCATAAATCAAAAAATCCCCAAATTGTAAAAATTAGGGTTCATGTGATAATACCTCAAATCCGGAAATTGAATGAGCTAGGAAGAAATTTGTTCGGATAGAATGATAGAGCACGTAACGGGCTTCGAATGAAGCTAAAGAACACACAAAATCATGGAGAGATGAAGAAGTTATGAAGATTTGAAGTTATTTTGAATATGGAGGAAATTTTGGAGTTGGAAGATGAAAATGAAGGAAAATGGGGGTTTGGGAAAGAAACCCCCGGTTTTTACAATATGATGGTGTGGGGCGGTTCGCCCCACACCTGGGGCGGACCGCCCCGTGCGAGGCGAACCGCCCCGCGCGTGGGGCGATTCGCCCCCCACTTTTAGGTGGGAGACGAACGTTTTTTTTTAAATAAAAATGCGGTTTTTAGTCCCCGAAAAATCATTTTCCTCAAAAATCACTCGAAAAATCGCACTCGAACACAACATAAGCACATACGACACAGAACCGAACAAATTCACATATGAAAAGCAAATTGTTCAAGTATGAATGCATGCAATAAAGCGGTAAAGAAAGCGATAAAAACCCCGGGTTGCCTCCCGGATAGCGCCATTGTTTAAAGTCTCTGACTCGACTCCTGTCTTCGCCTATCTTTTCCTTCTGAGGGTACTAGACTTCCCCTTCATGAGTCTCCTTCCCGTGCTTTGATCCTGTGAATAAGAGTGAACATAGACGTTAAGACCAATGTAATCAATAGTGTTAGAAGTATCGGGTGGATCAGGTGGATCAGATATGGCTTGCAACACATGTTGCTTGCCATCCACTTCGATAGTGCAAGTCCTTTGGTAGATGTCCATTACGGAGCGTAGCTTAGTCAAGAATGTTCGTCCTAAGAGTATGACATCCCCCGTTCCTGGTGCTGATGCTGGCATAATTACAAAATCAGTGTAGACAGAGGCTTCACCAATTTGACTAATACATTCTTCACAACGCCTTCGGGTTTCACAAGGGATCCATCCGCCAGTTGCACAATAGCCTTATGCACAGTTAATTCTCCAAGGTTACACTTCTCGAAAACATTCAAAGGGAGCACATTAGAGTAGGATCCTTTGTCTAGTGTGGCTCGGACATCTTCAAGCTCCCCAATCCCAACCTTAACATCGAAACTTTGAGGGAGTGGCTCGGGATCCTCTTGCTCCTCTTCACTCTTGTTAGTACCAAGGTCCTTTTGGGCAAGTGGGGGCAGTTCCCTCTTGCAACTCTCGCACTTAGCAACCTTCTTGATGGTGATTTCAACAGGTAGATCACCCACTACGTTAATGGACAACGACTTCTCAGTGTTGCTAGGCAGTTTGCCTTGCTCCCTACTTGCTCCTCGGTCGATCAACTCTTCCATCTTTTGATGGGCAAGCCTAGTGCTCTCTTCCAACTTATCGAGCCTTGCCCTAGTCTTCTCAGAATCTTCTTCATAACGTTTGAGAAAACTTTGTGTGTGATCAACCATCTTCTGCAAGTTTTCCATCAGTAGAGCCGACTTCGACTTCGGTGGCTCTTTCGGAGTGGGGTTTTCGCAGTGATCATTACCATAGTTCATCCTACTACGGTCTTGGTTAGGTCCATAAGTTTGGTTAGCCGATCTACACATATGAGCCCCATGCCCATAGTTCTTGCATATTCGGCATACTTCGTTCGAAACAGTTGTTCCGGTGGCGCTCTTGAGGACTTGCTTCAATTCGTTGGTAAAGCACTCGAATTGATCCCCATTCCCCCTATACATAGGGGCTTCTTGAGTCGGTGGAGCTTCAGGTCCACGTCTTCTAACCATTGCTCTTGGGTCCTTGAACTGCGAACCCTTAGCAAGCCTTTCGAAAACTGCCCAGACGGCTTCTGCGGTTTCCTCCCAAATATTGCCTCGGCATTGGAAATCCACCACTTGTTGGTTCTCGAAGGTTAGTCCATTGTAGAAGTGTTGAACTAAGTCAGAAAGTTCAAAACCATTGTGAGGGCACTTGTTCGTGAGATCTTGGAACCTCTCGAACGCGGTGTAGATGGTCTCATCATAGTCCTGCTTGAATCCAGTGATTTGCGGTAGTCAAGGTGTGAGGGAAGTATTTTTCCATGAAAGCTGAAAAAACCTTTTCCCAAGTGTCCAGCGAGCCTGCTGGAAGAGAACTCAGCCATGACTTGGCTCTGTCGCCAAGTCCCATAGCAAAAACCTTCATCCTCAACTCATCCGTTGTTATGTCAGTTCCGGGTCGTGGGAGTTGGTTGACGAAATTATCGATATCATGCAAGTACCCCATCACATCTTCCCTTGATAAGTCATAGAACCTCGGAAGTTGTTGGAATGCGTGGTTCTTGATCTCCAGATCTCGGGTTGCAGACGAAAGAACTATCGCTGGTCCTCTCATACGATCCTTGGTGGGTTGTACCCATGCCTTCAGTGGTCTAGCTTCTGCCATTCCGTCGATTTCCTTCAAGAGACTAAGTAGAGATTCAGAGAAATCGGTTTCATCTATTTCCTCTAGTGCGCGCCTTTCAAGTAGTCGCCTTCTTTGGTGGTAGACTCTGTCGATCTCAGCAATTGAATTAGCAAGCGGTGTACCTGCAGAACGTGTATGCGGCATACACTATCTTTAACTGACTAGGAAAGGTGATTAGAATTAGACTAGGAAAGAAGTATAAGAGAGAGATTAAAAAGAAAAACTAAAACTAATAGAATTAGGAATCTAAAGCTGTAAATATAAACAAATTAAACAGAAAAAAGGAGTATAGTCCCCGGCAACGGCACCAATTTGATGAACGCGAGATTTGTCAGGTCCCGGTTCAGTCAAATAAATTTGTTATTTAGCCAAAGGCAATCCACAACTACAACGAAAACCGTAGTGTAGCCGTAGAATGACTCGAGTGTCGTTCTCTCAGGACTATAACTAGCTTTATCAAATCTAACTTAGAGTATAAAAACAGCAAACAGATAGCAATAGGGGGTTTTCTAGCAGATAATGGAGATTGGTGATAGTATGGTCCTTCTTAACATAATGGGTCGATAATCATGCATAAATTCTTCGGTCTTCCATAGAGATCTTTGAATCAATCTAGTGTCCTGTTGCAAGTATTAAGCACTACCAAGATAATTTGGTCTGACAAGTCAATCACGATTGTCCTAATGTGTTCCGTAATTATTCAACACTACGAAGATAATTGGTCTGATGGTCGACTAGTGTCCAATTGTGCATAATAATCAATACAACATACGAGAATTTTTGCTACAACTGATCAACGAAATAAAGCAATGACACGGAGTATAATGCGCGATATAGCCATTAGCATGATTATCTTCCCTCGCTAAGAATTCACCTACTACCACCAATGATACGTCTAGCTACTCATAATAGGCATGCAATCCACAGAAATCATAGAAGAAAACATGTTGAAAGAATATAAAATAAGTAGAAAAAAACTGTAAGATACAAAGTTACCGAAGGTTGTCAATCTTCGGATGATTGAGGCCCTACGAACTCCAAACTGCTATGAAAAAGTATCCCCTAAGCTACAGAACTCCCAGGACAGGCCCCGGGAAGTTCCTACCTAAAACTATAGAGAGAGGTGAGAAAGTAGGTCTGGAAAGATATGATTTTCGGAGAGAAAACTGAGCACTATATATAGGCCCCGAATAAACTCTGGGGCGGTTCGCCCCCCGGCTTTTTCGCGGAATTCCGCGTTTTTCGACGCGGTTTTGGATTTCTTCACCTTTTCGGACTTGGTTTCTGACTTCTAGTGGCCTTCTAACCTCCAGATTCGACTCCTAGACTCCAAATCCTATCCGGAAACCTTCAGATACTCCAAATAGGCTTCTGTAACACCAATTCCTTGTCAACTTCAATATAATTGCCCAAAAATCTTCGAATTTCAACCAAAACCTGTAAAATAAAATGTAAAGGGAAACGTGACACTATTCTAATAAAATGTACTAAAATATAGCTAAATTAACATAGAGGATAGCTAAAATAGGTGAAAAAGACTCGAATGAAAGTCTAAAATACACATTCATCAATGACCATCATAATATATCATTTGCACTGGCCAGTGACTTTACCAACACAACTATGCAGACTATGAGCAGTACTCTCCTGTGCTACACTTAAGAGATGAATCCTTCACAGAATCACTTATCATCCCCATCTGTATGTAGCCATAATCCTGAATCGTGTCTTAGGTCAACTGCTTATTCGGGGCTGACATCGACGGGTCCACCAAGGATATGGGGCAATAAATGTGATGATAAAGTCCTGTAAGTACAAAGGACGACTGACATCACTTCGACAACTTACCGGTTCCCATAGACATTTCGGTGTAGAGTATACATCGATGGGATTGTCCGGTGGGTACTTCCATTGTTCGATAATCCTTCTTCGAACAACTATGCGCAGTTATGGGAACATTTCTCGATTGTCCAACAATCCGTTCCGTGGCCGTGGGATCGGCTCACACTTGCTCCAACAAGTATAACCTCCACGCATACTAGTCTCGTCTGGTTCATTCAGACCGCTACATCCGAGATGAACCTCGACTAGGGAGAGTTTGGGATAGATGATAACTCACATAGCTCCCACTATCTGTGTGATCGGTCATCTATCCGAGGGGACATGTTTAATATCAATACAGACAGTAATAGTACATAGATGCCCTCTATAAGGGCTCCATGCCTGGTGTAATATAAATATGAAAGCGATACTCAATAGTAAAAGCAACAAACATATATTATATTACGTTGACCTGTGTAATAGTACATATATGCCCTCTATAAGGGCTCCATGCCCTTAATAAGGACTGTCTCTAGGACATATACACTATCAATCTCCCACTTGGACTAGAGCCAGTCACCTTTATGCCTAATACCCAGATTAGCATAATGTCTTAAGTGGACTTCCACTCATAAGACCTTGGTGAAAGGATCTGCCACGTTGTCCGTGGTAGAGACACGTTCTATACTAACTTCTCCTCTATCTATAATCTCACGTATAACGTTATATTTCTAAGTACATGTTTGTTCTTGTTTGTAGATCTAGGCTCCCTAGCTTGAGCGACGGCGCACGTATTGTCACAATAAATCGTTATTGGACTGGGAGCAGGAACAACCCTCAATTCCTTCAAGAACTCCGAAATCCAGACAACTTCTTTCGATGCTTCTGATGCAGCAATGTACTCGGCTTCTGTGGATGAGTCAGCAACCGTGGCTTGCTTAGAACTCTTCCAACAGACAGCTCCTCCGTTCAATTTGAATACGTATCCTGTCTGTTGGTCCCTTTAAACAACAAGAAAAGACTAGAGGGGGGGGGGGGGTGAATAGTCTTTTCAAACTTTTGTCGTTTAAAACTTTCTCAACAAGTACTTATTACTTTTCAGTAATGAGGTTGCTGATACTTAACTTTCTCAACAAGCATAAGTTACTTTACATTAGCTTGGTTTGCTGATACTTAAAATCAGAGAGCGGAAGTCTTTGAAACGATAAGTGCTTTTTCAGCAAGTAAAGGGTTTCAGCAAGTGATGTGAGTGACTGTGTACAAACAGATATAATTTGCTGAAAGCTAAATGCAGTAAGTAAATCACACAAACTCTTTTAGAGTGGCATCTGAGAGTGGCGTAATCTCCCAACTAATCCACTTTTTCCTTTCTAGGACTGAATCCACTAAGATATGATTGAGGTTCCTTACAATCTCCTATCTAAAGCGATTCAACAGAAACCAAAGCACACTTGCTTTGTCTCCAACCTAAACTAGAGAACTCAACCTTGTTCTCCACCAAACTTGGTACTTTTAATCAGCAAAAGCTTGCTCGATTAAGTTCCCCCTGAATATCACGCCTGAAAGGGTGTATTTTCAGTTAGAGAGTTTTGGGGTGAGATAACTTAATTATAACTTATTCAGTTACAACAAGTAATCTAAGAAACACAACTTGGAATACTTTGCAGTAAACAAGTTTGATTGTTTCTGGTGTCAAGACTTGTTCTTGTTCGAAAGAAAGAACACTTAACTAATTTCTTAACGAGTTTGTTCTACTTCTTCACAAGTAGATTTTTCAAGCTTTAATTCTTGGAACGGATCAATGGCAGTAAGAGTGTTTGAAGGTTTGTGAATTTAATCACAAGTGAGAGTTTGATCACGTTGTTGACACACTTCAACTCTTTGCCGGATGACCTCTATTTATAGTGCAAGTAAGGAGCCGTTTGAATTTCAAATCCTGAGGCTTTTGTTCCTTAACATGTCACTATCTTGCTTTTGTACTTTCAGCAGCAACCTTTGTTTGTCTTCTAGTTTTCATGTCCTTCGTGTGTAAGCTTTACATTAAATGCACCTTTGAATAAAATTCAAACAGTAACATTGGAGCGCAAAATCAAGTACATTCAGCAAGAGGTCACATGTGTCATCAGCAAGTGTTCATTCTCAGTTTCAGCAAGCACAACCTACTCTGTCTTTCAGATTTTCACTTATGCAATGCTGTTGCTGAAAATTTCACTTTCTGAGCAACACGTGCCTTACCAGTCTTCAGCAATATTCAAGTCTTCAAGTCTTCAAGTCTTCAGATCTTCAAAAGTCTTCAAGATTCTGACCGGTTTCTTAGTTGCTTCAATAATTTGTTGTAATAAACAAAATACATCTTTAGCAAATCGCTTCAATAGGTCATTTTCTTTTCAGAAAATAAGATACATCAAAGCTAAGCATCAATAAGATATTTTCTTTTCAGAAAATAAAATACATCATACGCAAATTGTGTCAATAAATTAATTTCTTCACAGAAATTAAAGTACGTCATCCACAAAAGAAATAACTTACTAACACCTATCTAAGTCATCAGCAAACATTCCTCTTTTACAATGTCCTTAAAATTCTAAATTCCTATGTACCTTAAGAGTACTAGTTACTGGACTGTTCTTAATTTAGCATGGTTAATTGCTCATCAAAATTACAAGTTTCCTAACAAATTTCCCCCTTTTTGATGTTAGCAATCCATGGCTAAATTAATTGTTACCCTTTTAGAGGTTTCTGATGTTGAATAAATCAGATGATTAATGCAAGCATACTTGAATAATAAACAGTAAGCATAAGTAAGTTGCATAATCAAAAACCAATAAGAGTCAAAAAGAATTCATTGCTGAAAGTTATCATTCAGAAGTTTACAAGAAAGCATAGATAACAATGAATCAGCAAACAAAAACTTTAACAAGAAACTATTGCAGGGACTTAACTCTTTCAGAGGATTTTCTCAAAATCTCTCTTACACTCTTCTCAGCAAGAGCAGTGAATTCAACACAATCCTTCTCGTAGTTTTCCAGAAGCCTACGGACTTGTAGTTGAAGAATTCTTGCATTTTGCAGGCAGTATGATGATGCTTTTCAGCATTCATTTCCATGTAGTTAATTACCACAAATGCATGCCCCAATTGCTGGCATGGAGAAGCTGTGTATCTGAAATGTTTCTTCGGATGAATCTTTCTTAACCAGAGAAGATCTTCTTCTGATCCTGAGCAGTAGATAGAAGTACTCATAAGGAATCAATCCAAGTTTCTTCTTAGGTTTCTTTGTTACCGGTCAGCGTAGTAAGCAATGCCAGGTGGTTTGATCAGATTTGGTTCTTGCTTGTATGTCTTACCAATGGCAATCTTCTTACATGGACCTCTAGATTCAACCATTTCCCAGCACATTTTGGGAGGGATTCTTCCCTTTGCTTTCTTTGGACCTTGAGTTCAATCCATTTGAACATCTGATTCAAAATGGCTGTAGGAAAGAACTCATTCACCAGCAAGTCTTCCAGCTTTAAAATCCAGCAACCATGAATGTTTCTGATTACATTCTGAGTGGTTTCCTCATTGCTGGTCTTTGTATATTCAATGCCGGAGCCAATAGCAATGCTGGCCAGCCTTTTTCTTCCTGTCTTTGCCTTCTTCTTCTTGTTTTAGCATTGTCTTGATCTCTTGCTGAAGAGTCAGACGAAAAATGCCTTGAGTGGCCAGACGGAGTTATGGCTGTTAAGGGTCTAGCTCTTATGGCTTGAGCTATTGTTTGATTGTCATCATCTTTCATCATCTTCATTCAGATTGTGATGACTTTCATGTGACAGAAATCTTGAGTTTCAGCAGCGGTTTTTCTCTTTTTGGTACTTGCTGAATTTAACTCAGTTTTGCTTGTCTTTTAGAACTTTGCTCTCTTCAGCAAGGGTTCTAGTGGAAGTGGCACATCAGCAGCAGGAGTAGGGGGTTTGATTACTCTTTGTAGTGTTCTTCTTTTCCCCTTAGACATGGATTGCAACATCGGAGTGATGTGCAGAGAATAAAAACTCATTGCAATTTTCAGCAAGAGTGGTTGAGGCTGTTATACTTCATGATGATTTCTTGTTGTCAGAGTTCATTGTTGCTAACTCTTTTTGAATATTCATCTATTTCTCTTCAGTCTTTTCTCTGTTGCGGCCTTCTCATCCATGATATTCTGAGCTTTGACAAGAGCATTTTTGCAAGCTTGAGCGCCTGACTTACATCTGCTTCATAGCTCTTATGAAAAGAACTGATGTCTCTTTGAGCT
>CM051458.1:45047721-45065154 GCA_028274465.1 Plantago ovata
CCTATGTCAATAGGAAAGCAAGTGGCAAACAATTTACTATAGGGTCTTCATTATAGCTCCATCAAACGCTCAAGACAACACTCCTACACCACATGCCTCTGAGGAAGCAAGTAGCAAGAAATTTAAAGCATTGTCAAAACGGGATGGACACTAACCATTCTTATCCTATCCCTCCATCCTATGCTCGCAAACCGAGATGTGGCAAACAATTTAAAGCATGTTCAAAGAAGAGAACGAAACAAAACCAATCGGTGCCAAAATAATGTTTGAGCTATTGAAGATCAAATCCTTTGGTTTGTCCACTCGAAACTTGGGATTTAAAATCACATCACAATAGTATGAGTCCTTGGGGTTTCACTCGGGAAGGAAGTTAAGATCCAAGCTCAACTAGATCCCCTAAACAAGTCCATGTACCCCTTATCCTCTTTAAACGCCCTGGCTCCTTACTACTCCTTCACTTCATCCATGGGGCTACAAACCTGCAAAAACTATTAATTATACGGTAAAAAGAAACAAATAGATTAGAAAATCCAAGCCACCAAGTCTTCACCACACTCATGCCTTACAAGCAAGACTAATACATGTTCCATCCAATTAAACAAGAGCGAACCTTTCCAAATACTCCCACATCCCGGCCTTTAATCCTTCAAATCCAAACAAAGTCGTGGCTCCATAAACCACGATCCCACCGAACCATACGCCTTTAATTTATCTCTTCCCTTGAGCCAAAACCAACAATTCAACTTCAATTTCTCCACAACTTGCCACGGTGTAAGCTTACCCCCCCCCCCCCCCCTTGAAAATTAGTGTGTTTCTTCTTAACCAAAGATTTCAAAGAGTCTCATGCCAAAAGACATGTCACACCCCCCTCTCTCCTCTGGGAGCAACTAGATTATGTGCCTCTAAATGCTCCAATAAGTTTGAACCTAGCAGAAAATCCATTCTCAACCAATCAACCACAAGTTTTCACACCTTTTCGAGAACTCACACCCTCCTAAAATATGCCAAGAAGTCTCTAAATCAATACCATTCCACTTGAATCCAAGATCCCTCTCACTGAAGGATACCCCTTTGATCAATTTTCTTTTGAAGGGATCCTGTCTTAATTAAATTGCTTTACAAATAAAGGTATTTAACTTTGTAGGGGCTAGTTTGCACCAAATTAATTTTGCCCATTGTTCAAAGATGTGATTCCCCTATACCTCACAAGGAACCTAGTACCCTTCTCGAGTCGCATACGTTCCCTCCCTCTAGTATCCACCTCCAAACATCCCTGGACCCTTCCACCCTAGGGCATGTTTCCACTTACAATCGCAATCTCTCCACATTTTCCTTTTCCTATTCAAAAAGTTCTCTTCTTCAATTCCCTTCAAACCTTCCTTCATCCTCTCTCCACTCTAATCTCTCCCATCCGTTACAATTCGTCCTCTTACCTAAGTTGTCTAACCTTCGGAATTACTCTTTTAAGACCATCTCTCATGCCCCCCCACCTTTCTTCCAAATGAACGTCTCGTTCCCTTCTCCTATCACCTTTATACAACTTTTGAGAACCAATTCGGTAGCTCCTACCAAATTAAACATACTATATTTATTCACCAATCCGACCACAACCTTGGCACTCTTTTTCCTTTTAAATATAATGTCCATGTTCTCTTTCCATGACCCGTACTTTGACTCAATCACCTTTATCCAAAGCTCCTTTCCTCCCTTCAAATATCTCCGGGCCCATCTTCCTAGTAGGGCTAAATTGAAGGACTTCAAATCTTTGATCTCTGTCCTCCCTGCGCCTTTGGGGCACAAACCTTCTCCCAAACTACGTATGCAATCTTATTTTTCTCCTTAATTATCAACTCCAACACCCCAAATGAAGTTCCTTTGCATACCCATCAAATCCTTTACGATGCCCACAGGTGCTTTGAAGAAGGAAGGAGAAAAATACAAACGGAGAGCGCTTAGCACCACATTCGTTAGAACTACCCCCCGAGAAAATAACTTGTGTTCGAAAATACCAACTCTCTACTAAAACTTCTCCCTCACTCCTTTCCACATTCTCTTTTCCCTTGCTAGGCCGCCCACCGGAAGCCCTAAATAATCTAAAGGAGTGACCCTACTCCACAATTGAGAATCTTGACCCACTCCTTTAACACCTATTCATTCACCCCAACTCCTACCAAGCAACTCTTTTGAAAGTTTATTTTGAGTTGCAAAACTGATTCAAAGCATTTCAGCACCCCTTTGATTGATATCACATTCTCCACCTTTGCTTCCCCTACAAGGAGAGAATCATCTATGAATTAAAGTTGGGAACAAGGGATTTATTTCTTCAAATTAACTGGAACCCTATATGTATCATTCTTGCAATCTCCCCATGGTCCAGGAACCTTTTGCACCTCAGGTGTGTAGTCCAAAATATAGTCATCCAGTGTCGTAACTGGAATAAGAAAATGCAATATATGAGATTTGATATTTGAAAAGAGTTGATATATATTTGTATTTATTTTCCCTTTATCGAAAGAAAAGAATACGATAATCGAATTAGAAATTTACAAATATTCTAGATAAGAAAACATTATGAATATTGAATCGAACTCATTTTCTTCTTTCGTCGTTCCGTTCACTCAAAAATGCGATTCAACTTCTCTTTCCGCGTCAATTTTTATTGCAGGACGTCCAGTTCGCACCTTCTAAGATAATCTTTCGCTTCACAATCTTAAATGTTTTTCAATTCTTTAACAATAACGGATGAAGTAATTAACTACTAACTAGATAGTGTGCAATGCAATAGGTATAAGAAGTCTCCATAGCTTGCGTACGTGGGATGTGAATTATGAAATACTTCATGCAATATATTGGCATTTAAAAGTTCTCTACCACAGAAAATTAACATATTATAAAAGTCCTAAACTACTAACTAATTAATGTAAGGAATAATTCGATCGGCAACAAGCAATATAATCGCCGTTGTACAGAGCTGACTATCAGTAGTACATTGAACCACAATTAATTAAATATTTATGTTTAGCTAAAACTTAAATGTATTTGCAACGTGCATGTAGATTTTATTATATATCAACAAGCGTCATCTTAAAGTGTCGGTATCTATAATCCTAAAAAAGTTGTCCTAATGTGAAAAAATAAAAAAATAAAACGTCAAAACAACGAGAAGACCAAAATTAATTCCAATAAAATTATGTCAATGGACAATTATGCCCTTTTTCTATCACAAGTATTCAAAACGCTTTTGCCACAAGGCCGCCAAGTTCACGACTTGGTTAGGTTGGATTTCAACCCAAGATCATGAGGACGGCGGAACTAATTATTACAACTCTGCAAGTTACATACTTCACACCCTTTCCAACAAGCAAGCGAAAATCTCTCTTTCAGACTTACACATTGATGTTAGGTTCTTCTCATGCTTATCAATGACTCTGACATGAATTCACTAGTATTTATGTTAAAGACCACCACAGATTTTTCCAGATTAACCCTTCTGTCCAAAAGATAAATTTACCTATATAAGATATCACTAATCTCCAAAGTCACCCTAAATGAAGCTTTGCAGAAAAGTAAAGTATCACCAGCAAAAGGCAAATGAGAGATTCTAGGTGCCCTAGATATACAACAACTCCACGCGCGCAACAACACTTCTCTCAGTTCAACGTCTTGAATCAGCACACGGAAAGCCTCAGTAACAAAAAAGAAATGAATAAGGAAAAAGGAAGTCCCCCCACAAATATGTCTCTTATGTGTGAATGAATCAAGTGGGACACCATTGAAGAGAAAAGTGATGAAGGACTTTTGATCCTTCACTTTTACCTTAAAACAAAGCCTTTTTTCTCCTTACGAATCATTTTTTATATTAATTCATTACGTTTTCTTAAGTGTTCTTACATTTTGGTTATTTTACACTTTTTCATGATTTTTGATGAATATGGAAAAAAAGAATGAAAATGAAGGTAGGTTTTTAGAGTAAAATAACGAAGGTTGAATTGGATCAAAAGAAGTGCACTTGGACGACATGATGGGCAAAATCCCAACCAAACCCCAAGAAGAAGCCTGGTCAAAGGAGTTGGAAAAAATTCGCAGGCGATCACCTGATCCACCGACTTACAAACGAGCCATGTTATCGCCACACTTCGTATGGCGATCGCCTCCGAGATTTAAATCTATACTGACTAGGAATCGGATTAGTAAGCGAAATTAGCACTACATAAGAGGGTGTTTATCCCCCTGTTAGGAAACTTGTAATTTTGATGAGCAATTAACCATGCTAAATTAAGGAAAGTCTAGTAACTAGTACTCTTAAGGTCCATAGGAATTTAGAATTTTAAGGACATTGTAAAAGAGGAACGTTTGCTGAAGACTTAGATTAGATGCTAGATAGGTTGGTTTTTACAGCTTACGATGTATTTTATTTTCTGAAAAGAAAATAACTTATTGAAGCTTTAGCTTATGATGTATCTTGTTTTCTGAAAAGAAAATAACCTATTGAAGCATTTGCTGATGATGTACTTTGTTTTTACAAACAAACTATTGAAGCAATTAGAAACCGCTCAGAATCTTGAAGAATTTGAAGATCTGAAGACTTGAAGATTTCGAAGAAATGAAGACTTGAAGAATTCAATGATCTGAAGACAAGAAGATTTCTGAAGACTGGTATCTACAAAGGCACAGGTTGCTCAGAAAGTGGAAACTTCAGCAACATCATTGCATAAGTGAAAATCTGAAACACAGAGTAGGTTGTGCTTGCTGAAACTGAGACTGACCACTTGCTGATGGAACATATGTGACCTCTTGCTGAAAGTACTTGCATTTGCGCTCCAATGTTACTGTTTGAATTCTATTCAAATATGCATTAAATGCAAAGCTTGCACGCGAAGGACATGAAGACTAGAAGACAAACAAGGACGCTGCTGAAAGTACAAAAGCAAGATAGTGAAATGTTAAGGAACAAAAGCCTTAGGATTTGAAATTCAAATGGCTCCTTACTTGCACTTAAATAGAGGTCATCCGGCGAAGAGTTGAAGTGTGTCAACAACGTGATCAAACTCTCACTTGTGCTTAAACTCACATACCTTCAAACTCTCTATACTGCCATTGATCCGTTCCAAGGCTTAAAGCTTGAAAAAGCTACTTGTGAAGAAGTAGAATTTACACTACTAAGAAATTAGTTAAGTGTTCTTTCTTTATTTCGAACAAGAACGAGTCTTGACACCAGAAACAATCTAACTTGTCTACTGCAAAGTATTCAAAGTTGTGTTTCTTAGATTACTTGTTGTAACTGAATAATTTATAATTAAGTTATCTCATCCCGAACCTCTCTAACTGAAAATACACCCTTTCAGGCGTGATATTCAGGGGGAACTTAATCGAGCATAGTTTTGCTGATTAAAAGTACCAAGTTTGGTGGAGAACAAGGTTGCGTTCTCTAGATTAGGTTGAAAACGAAGCAAGTGTGCTTTGGTTTCTGTTTGAATCGCTCTAGATAGGAATTGTAAGGAACCTCAATCATATCTTAGTGGATTCAGTCCTAGAAAGGACAAAGTGGATTACTTGAGAGATTACGTCACTCTCAGATACCACTATAAAAGTGTTTGTGTGATTTACTTACTGTATTTAGTTTTCAGCAAATTATATCTGTCTGTACACTGTCACTCACATCACTTGCTGAAACCTTTATTTACTGAAAAAGTACTTATTGTATCAAAGACTTCCGCTCTCTGATTTTAAGTATCAGCAAACCGAGTTACTGCAAAGTATCTTGCGCTTGCTGAGAAAGTTAAGTATCAGCAAAATCATTACTGAAAAGTAATAAGCACTTGCTGAGAAAGTTTTAAACGACGAAAGTTTGAAAAGACTATTCACCCCCCCCTCTAGTCTTTTCTTGTTGTTTAAAGGGACCAACAAGTGGTATCAGAGCTGGAGGTTCTTTAACCTTCAGCACTGAACCTAGATCCCCTTAGGTGCTTTCCGTAAATCACTCTCACTTGATCAGTTTGGTAGTGCTTTGCTGACAGGATGTCTTTAGGAGATGCTCCCTTGCTGAAGCTGGAAAATTATGAACAATGGCGAAACAACATGATGCTACATCTTGAGGCCATTAGTGATGAGATGGTCACCATCATTAATGATGGACCTATCAAGATCACTAAGGTTGAAAGGAGTTTCCCTCACAGGACCACTGAAGCTGGAAAGGAAACTATCTTAGGCGAACCATCAGATACGGTTGTGCCAAAACCAAGAGAGGAATGGACTTCTGACGAAGCTAAGAGATTCCGTCTTGATGGCCAAGCAACAAACATCATCATTCGATCAACTCCGGATACCATACAGTGCAAATTGTGGGGTTCCCAGATTGCAAAGGAAGCTTGGAAAATGGTTCAAGATCTTTGTGCTGGATCTGACAAAACCAAGGAAAACAAACTTGAAGTACTTAAATTAAAGTTTCAAAACTTTAAGCAAGGTACAAACGAGTCACTGGAAGACAAGGATTTCAGATTCACAACTCTTGTTAGTGAAATGGCAGCCTTAGGTGTTGGAAATCTTTACTCAGATTCTGAGAAGGTGAAAACCATCATCAGAAGTCTGAATCAAGAATAGATCCACCCTCAGAATTTCTATTACAATCAAGGAATGCCAGACATTACACCAACAGAGTTGTTCTCTCATCTTGCTACTGTCAACTATGAGACAAAGCAAAGAGAAATGTGTTTGCTGAAAAATCGCAAATCATTGCTCTTGCTGCAAAGCCGTCATCTTCTGAAAAGAAGAATGATAAACAGCCTGGTGATGAAAATGCTTTGGTTGTTAAAAACATGAAGAAATTCATCACTAAGGAACTTGAAAGGCGAAAAGCAAAAGAGAAGCTGAAAAAGCATCTTGGTAACAATTACCCTAAGTACAAGAATGAGATTGGCTCGCTGAACAAGCAAGCTCAGCAAGCAACCTCATCAGAAGAACCTACAGTTGGAAATGATCTATGCTTTTACTGCAAGAAGCCTGGACACTTCAAAGCTAATTGCCCTTTGCTGAAAGGCAAATCTGCTGAAAAGAAGAAGAAGTTCAAAAGAGCTTTTATTGCTGAAGAAAAGAAGAAGCTTCAAGCAAAAATCGATGCATTGTGTATTGATACTAGCTCCGAAGACAGTGAGGATGAAAGTTCAGACACTGACGATGAAGAAGCCACTCTAGACGTGGAGATTCGCAAAGAAGTTTGTGGAATAGCTATGGAAGCTTATCCAGATGTGTCAAACTACGAATTCTGCCTCATGGTCGGTCAGGTAAACAACCCTACCTCTGACTCAGACTCAGAAAGTGAAGACGAGATTGACCTTGACAAGATTCAAGGAGAAATCGAAATATTTGAGAAACCTCTTAGCAAACAGCAAGAGAAACTACAGATTGCTGAAACTCTGACCAAGCAGACTACTGAAAAGTATGTCTCGCTGAAGGAAGAGACAGAAGAAAAGGATGCTAAAATAAGGCGTCTTAAGAAGTTGATTGCTGAAGCTACAGAGAAGAATTCTAAAATGGCATTAGAATTGGAAGAATATCAGTCCTCAATTCTAAAGTTACTTGCTGAAATCCAAGAGATGAAAAGATGAAAATCAATTTCAAATCTTATGCTGACGCAAGTAATACGCTAACTGAACTAAACTCTTATTTGAGAGATCCATCTCAGAAAGAAGGTTTAGGAGCAACGTACGAAGGTGATGACGTAGAAATCTTGAGTAAAGATAAATCACCAATTTCCTTTGTACGTGCTACTGATAGTGGTCTACCAGAACTCTATCAGTTTGTTCAATCTAAGGTTGCTGAAACATGCAATCAAGTACCTATGACCATAAAGCCCGATGTTGCTACTCAAAGTAACAAGACTTTAAAAGGAAAACAGGTTGTTGAGAAGCAAACTGGAAAGAAGAAGGATGTTGTGAAGCATTCCGCCAAACAAGTTGCTGAAAAGCAAGTTGTTAAGTATAAAGGCAAGATTACTAAAAGTAATCAGAAGACCTTTGCTGACAAACATGAATCAAGTAAGGTTGCTTACACGAAAGCTCAACATTCTCCGAAACGTGGACTCGGTTTCATGAGTATAAGCAAAGTCAGCAAAGATACTTCAAAGACATGAAGAAAATCAAGCCTAAGAGTTGTGAAAAGACTCTTAATGCTAGGGCTAGAAGGAACCTTGCTAGAAAGGAACTTACTGAAAAGTATGTTCAGCAAAAAGGTCAACAGAGCAAGACACCACATCAGAAAGTGGATTTGACCAGCACGAGTCAAAAGTCTTTCAGCTCAAAACCTCCTAGTTCCTCAGCAAGTAGAAAACAAGTCAAAGTTGAAAAACTTAAGACTTGGGTTTCCACTGGACGCATTCTTGAACATGTTAATGGACATCCATTATTGGATAATTAACTTGTTTGCTCTTGATTGTGCAGACTTCAGCCACGGAGACAAACGATGCAATCTGGCACTTTGATAGTGGCTGTGGAAAGCACATGACGGGCAACAAGAATAACCTTATAAACTATAGACGGTGGTCTAAAGGTCCAACAATAAGGTTTGCTGGTGGAGGCTCCGGTTCTACAAAAGGCTATGGTGACGTGAAGTTAGGATGCATAACCATTACTGGAGTTCTTTATGTCAAAAATCTTAAGTTTAACCTTTTCAGCATGAGTCAGTTTGCTGACAAAGGATACTTCATCAAAATCAAAAGTGATGAATGTAAACTTATAGATTTCGAGACTAAAAAGGTAATAATGATTGCAAGAAGATCAGGAGGCTTGTACACCGAAGATTGGTGTTCAGCAATCGTTGAAAAATGCCTTGTCTCAGATCACGATTGCCTTGCTGAAAAAGCATGGTTATGGCATAAATGAACAAGTCATCTAAACTTCAAGACACTGAATAAGCTGTCTAAAAAGGCACTTGTAGTTGGATTACCTAGGGTTACTTTTAAGAAGGATGGTGTTTGCAATGCATGTCAGCAAGGAAAGCAAACCAAATCTTCTTTCAAGAACAAGGCAGTACCGTCAACTACAAAACCTTTACAACTCTTGCACATGGACTTGTTTGAATCTTCTTCAACAAGCTATGCTGGTAAGAAGTATGGTCTGGTCGTGGTGGATGATTATTCAAGATTCACTTGGGTAGTATTCATCAAGCACAAATATGAAACCAAGACTGAAATACCTAACTTGCTGAATAAGCTTGAAGTCATGAAAAATGACAAGGTAAAAGTCATTAGGACAGACCATGGTACTGAGTTTGTACACTAGTACATAACTCATTATTGTACCTCAAAAGGTATTCAACATCAGTTATCCTCAGTAAGAACACCACAGCAAAACGGTGTTGCTGAACGGAAGAATCGTACCCTGAAAGAAGCCGCAAGAACAATGCTTGCTGACACTGAAATAAGTGAGGCTTATTGGGTTGAAGCGATTAATACCGCCTGTTATACTCAAAACAGATGTTTGATTACTATGGAATACAACAAAACTCCTTATGAATTGTTTGTTGGGAGACCTCCTAACATCACTCATCTAAGAGTATTTGGTTGCAAGTGTTTCGTTCTTAACAATGGTAGAGAATACCTAAGAACATTTCAACCAAAGGCAAACGAAGCGATATTCTTGGCTACTCCTTGCATAGTAAAGCTTATAGAGTTTACAACAAAAAGGCACAAAAGATTGAAGAATCAGTGCATGTTGTATTCTACGAAAAGTCACAAGGAGTGCCTGCGGAAGAAGAAATATCTGAATGTATGAAGAAGTTAATCATACATGAGCAAAGAACTGAATCTGATGCTAGGCAAATCAAGTCAATTAAACTAAATGATGATTCTGACAATGACTCTCCTCCCCCTAGTCATGACAAGATGAATATAGTTCACGACAAAGAATTTCCAGCAAAAGACGCGGTTGCTCCGGAAGTTGCTGAAATTACGCAATCTCCAGTACCTGCTGATGAACCACCTCAATCAAGCAATGCTGAACAAGCAGTTGCTGATGAACCATTCTCAGCAGAGATACAAAATCCCAGTAGTACTGAACAAGTACATACTGAAGAGTCACATGCTGATGAGCAAACATATCCAGATCCAACAAGCAGAAAACCTGTTAATAATGGATTAGAGATCATCCCTCTACGGATATGATTGGCGATATTAATAAACTCCAAGTGACTAGATCCAAAGCTACTCATGGACTTGCTGAAGAAGCAATTGTCGTAGAAGTAGAATCATTGTTCTCTTGTTTTGTTTCAGAAATTGAACCTAAAACCATAGAAGAAGCTTTAAAGCATTCTGAATGGATAAAGGCAATGCAAGAAGAACTAGATCAATTCGAAAGAAACAAAGTCTGGAAACTTGTGCCACTTGCTGAAGACAAGAAAGCTATTGGTACAAAGTGGGTGTTCAGAAACAAGCTGAGTGAGTCTGGTGAAGTAACAAGAAATAAAGCACGTTTAGTTGCTCAAGGTTACTGTCAGACTGAAGGATTGGACTATGATGAGTCTTATGCACCAATCGCAAGATTGGATGCAATTAGGCTTTTCTTGGCCTTTGCTGCTCACAATGACTTCATTGTTTACCAAATGGATGTTAAAAGTGCATTCTTGAATGGTGAACTTGCTGAAGAAGTCTACCTAGAACAACCCCCTGGCTTTGAACTTCCCTCAGAAATCAAGATGGTATACAAGCTTCAGAAAGCTGTATATGGTCTAAAGCAAGCACCAAGAGCATGGTATGATACCTTGGCTAAGTTCTTGCTGGAAAATGGTTTCAAGAAAGGTGAAGTTGACAAAACTCTATTTACCATGAACCATGATGGTAAAATACTCTTTAGTTCAAATTTATGTGGATGACATAATTTTTGGATCTAAGGACAAGCAACTTTGTGATGATTTTGCCAAACTCATGACAAACAAGTTTGAAATGAGTATGATGGGAAAATCGAATTATTTCCTAGGATTGCAAGTCAAGCAACTCAAAGATGGAATATTCATAAATCAAGCAAAGTATGCGAAAGAAATGCTCATAAAGTTTAGGATCAAAGAGGATGAGAAACCTGAAAAGATCCCTATGAGTGTTGGTACCAAATTGGGCTATACTAAAGAAGATAAAAGTGTTGAAGAACACAAGTATAGGAAGCTCATTGGTTCCTTGTTGTATCTAACAGCAAGTAGACCTGACATTCAGTATGTTGTTTGTGTGTGTGCAAGATTCCAATCTGATCCAAGAGAATCACACTACAAAAAGGCAATCAAGATACTGAAATATGTTAAAGGTACAGTCAATGTTGGATTATGGTATCCTAAAGATTCTGGACTTGAATTGGTTGGTTATTCTGATGCTGATCATGATGATCAACTCTTGATAGAAAAAGTACCTCTGGAACTTGTCAGTTTTTGGGTACTAGATTAATATAATGGTTCAGTAAGAAGCAAACCTGCGTTGCCAATTCATCCACTGAATCTAAATACATTGTAGCTGGTTGTTGCACAGCTCAAATCCTATGGATTCAGCAACAATTAAGAGATTATGGTATTTCTGCGAAGAAAACACCAATCTTTGTGATAATACAAGTGTTATTGCTATCACGCAAAATCCTAAGTTTCACTCTAGGACTAAGCACATTGATATTAGACATCATTCATTAGAGATCATGTGGAAAAAAGAGATATTGAGGTTGTGAAATAGGCACTGATGATCAGCTTGCTGACATCTTTACCAAGTCCCTACCGGATAATAGGTTCGCAATGCTAAGGTATAACCTTGGATTGATTGAACTACCTCAATAAAGGATACATCTGGCAGAATGCTGAAACAGGTATTCAGCAAGCCAAAGTATTCTTGTTTAAAAGCCTCATTCACTGATTTCTTCTAAGAAATGATAAGTCACTACATGTTTGTTGAAACAGGCATTCAGCAAGTAATTCCTTCAAAACGGGTATTTGTTAGGAAACTTGATCACTTGCTGAGACAGGCACTCAGTAAGAGAAAAACCTTAAGGATTGCTGAAACAGGCTTTCAGACAATCAAAGATACTGAAATAGGTATTCAAGTATCAAGAGAATATTCTGAGACGGGAACTCAGAAAAAGAGCAAACTCATCTCTCAGATTTTACCAAAAGATATCTCAAGTACAAAAGTATTTACTGATACGGGAACTCAGAAATATCTTTTAAACTTAAGAAAATACGAGATATCTAAGTAAGGGGAACTTTCAGCAAGTATCTAGAGTGATAATTCAAACTCGCTGAAAAGATTCTTGTCTATTTCAGCAAGCAATCTATTCCCTTAAAACTCAGTAAAATCAATTTGTGACGTTAAACTGGCACAGATAAACTCGTAATAATCATGACATGAAATTCAATCATGGCCATTGATTAAAAGGAGTTACTTATCTAACGGCTAACAAAACAAAGAGAGAGAGTGCTCTGACAAGTCCTCAAAGTCATCCAAGGTTGACAGTGCTGAAACACGCACTGCTCCGGTGACTACTCCGACTACAAACACAACGAAAGTCGTGTTGAAAAATGACCGAATCTCAGAAAAACCTATGCCTCCGTCATATCTTGACACTGCAAAGTGTGAGATGTTGATGCAATGGGGAGGTTTTGCTAAGGAAAAGTACATTAGGTACTTTTATGAACAAGAACTCGGTGACGAGAATGAAGAGGCGCTCGAGTTCATCAAGCAACAAGGCCTCATGCACTTTATCTCTGCTCGCACTAAGCAAGTGAGCATGATTGATACAATGGAATTCTACAATAATGCAGAAATCCAGTCCCTCACTGATCGTAAAGGAGTCACTGAAAAAGTGATCTTTACTACAGTTCAGAACACGCAAATCGTCTTGAAATGGACTGATTTAGCGGAGATATTTCATATTCCAACCACTGGAACTGAAAATGACGTCACTGCCACTGACGAAGAAATAGAAGCTTTCTACAGTGACGTCAGAAATGAGAAAATGAAGAAAGGCGAGATTGCTCCCGTGACTTGGACAAAGCACGTTAAGAGGAAGCATCTCTGCCATTCACTTGGTCTAGTAGCTTTGCTACTGATAAAAGTTCTTGACTCCCAAGTTGGAGGAATTGACCAAGTAGGCCTAAGAAGATGGCCGCTGTTGATGCATATTCATGAGAATAAAACAGAACTTAATTGGGCTAAGTACATTTTCAACAGGCTTGTTGATTGTGTTACTAAGTTTAAGGTGAAGGTAGAAGACAACAAGGTCTCACCTTCCTTTCCAATTATGTATGGAATCAAGATATGCTACATCCTTGAACATTTCAGGATTCAGCTAAGAAACCCACTGCCAATTAAAAAGTTTGTATGCAATGTGGGAAGATCATTCTACAAGAAGAATGTACCTAAGACTGCTGGCAAGAAATCAAAGAAGACAACAACTGCAAATGTTGTCAGCACAAGTCAGCAAGAAAGGTATACAACAGCTGCAGATGTTACCACTCAACAACTTAGAGATGAAACTGCTGTTCGTGGTGGTAACACAAATGAAACTGTTGTAGAAAATCAACAAGGTACGTGTACAACAACCATTGTTGAAAATGCAACTATAGATGCCTCTGGGAAACCGGAGAAATCTAACAAGAAAAAGAGGAAAGCTGATGATGACACTTAGACTGCAGCGTCATCAGCAAACCCCGTACCTAAGAGGAAAAGGACCGGAAATACAAGGAAGAAAACACTGGCTCGCAAGTCAGTTCCTGCTGTCCAAGACCTCTGAGACGATTCCCAGACAAATGCTGAAACACATTTGCCAGTAGATGTTGCTGAGGTGATTACTGAAACCTATATCAGCAATGTTGAAGTGTTTGCGGAAGCCTTCAACAATCAACTTAATGTTGATACTTCTACTGTGAATAGAACACAAGGCAGTGGAAATGAAATTCCTGCCCAAGTCCCAGATATGTGTAGATAATATAGATGATCCAACTATGGAACCAGCAAGTGACATTGCTGCTGATCTGCAAAAAGCGGCACTTGGTGATGTTGCTGAAAAGATGGTTGCTGAACAAGCAACTCATCAAGTTGTTGAAACCCCGCTGAAGGACCAGTTGCTGAGACAACAATGGTTCCAGTTCCAGAAGTTGCTGAAACACAAGAAGCATTATTCAACAACGCATCTCGTGACGCTGAGAATACTGGCCCAAGTTCACCCAAGACATCAATTGACAAAGTCCAGCTTGTACTGGAAGCCTTAAGCCAACAAATGGAGTTGGAGATTGAAGAATCATCCAACAAATCCAATGATGCCTTCATGACAAGCAGTGAGCTCAAGGGTCAAGATGCTTCTGCTCAACTTGTCATTTCAGAGACAAGGGAGATTGCTGAAACCGCGCAGCTTTCTCAAACAGAGCAAAACCAGAAGTCTGCTGAAGAAACAGTCCAAGAAGCTGAAGAAACTGTTAATGCTGAAAGGACTGAGCCACAACATGTCCTTCTTCAGCAGGTAGTTAATTCAACCATCAGTAAACCTTCAAATTCTGAAACTTATTCTTTTGCTAATATTTTGTTATCTCTATAGACTTCTCAAGATGCAAGTCAGATGGTTGTTGAAGCCTCTGCACCAGAACCAACACTCCCTGCTCAGCAGGTAGTTAATGTTTTTGGTAATAAAACTAAGTTTGACAGCTTAGTACTTGTATCTAACTCTAATTTATTTCAGGATGAACAAATGGAGGATGCTACTCAAGCTCCTTATGGAATGGAAATTGTACAACATGAGCTTGCTGACTCTCAGCAGGTAATTCATGTTTCAGATATGAACTCTAAACAATTTTCCAAACCAATCCTGATCTAAATAACGTTCTTTTTTAGGCTCAAAAGGAGACCACTGGTAATTGATGAATGTGTATTTTACACTTTCATTCGAGACTTTTTCACCTATTTTAGCTATCCTCTATGTCAATTTAGCTATATTTTAATACATTTTATTAGAATAGTGTCACGTTTCCCTTTAGATTTTATTTACAGTTTTTGGTTGAAATTCGAAGATTTCCGGGCAATTATATTGAAGTTGACAAGGAATTGGTGTTCCAGAAGCCTATTTGGAGTATCTGAAGGTTTCCGGATAGGATTTGAAGTCTAGGGGCCGAATCTGGAGGTTAGAAGGCTACTAGAAGTCAGAAACCGAGTCCGAAAAGGGGAAAAAATCAAAAAATGCGTCAAAAACACGGAATTCCGCGAAAAACTCTCTGGGGCGAACCGCCCTAGAGGTGGGGCGAACCGCCCCACAGTATTTCGGGGCCTATATATAGTTGCTCAGTTTTCTCCGAAAATCATATCTTTCCAGACCTACTTTCTCACCTCTCTCTATAGTTTTAGGTAGGAACTTCCCGGGGCCTGTCCTGGGAGTTCTGTAGCTCAGGGGATACTTTTTCATAGCGGATTGGAGCTCGTAGGATCACAATTCTTCGGAGATTGACAACCTTCGGTAACTTGTATCTTACAGTTTAATCTACTTATTTTATATATATTTCAATATGTTTTCTTCTATGATTTCTGTTGATTGCATGCCTATTGAGTAGCTAAACTTATCATTGGTGGTAGTATGTGAATTCTTAGCGAAGGGAAGATAATCATGCTAATGGCTATATCGCGCATTATACTTCGTGTCATTGCTTTATTTTGTTGATCAGGCACAACCTAAATTCTCGTATGTTGTATTAATTATTATGCACAATTGGACACTTGTCGACCATCAGACCAATTATCTTCGTAGTGTTGAATAATTACGGAACACATTAGGACAATAGTGATTGACTTGTCAAACCAATTATCTTCGTAGTGCTTAATATTTGCAACAGGACACTAGATTGATTCAAAGATCTCTATGCAAGACCGAGGAATTTATGCATGATTATCGACCCGTTATGTTAAGAAGGACCATACTATCATCAATCTTCATTATCTGCTAGAAACCCCATTTTGCTATCTGTCTGTTGTTTTATATTCTCTTGTTAAATAGATAAAGCTAGAGAACGATACTCGAGTCATTCTACTGCTACACTACGGTTTTCGTTGTAGTTGTGGATTGCCTTTGGCTAATTACAAATTTATTTGCTTGAATTCGGAGCACGACATCCGCGTTCATCAGTACTCATCACTGAAGATCATCAAGTAAGTTCTGAGGAATTGTACTTGAACTTCAAAAGGACTACTTTGTCACAAGTTGCTAAGTCCGTCAGTAACTGGCAAAGATATAGGCGAATGGACTTTTCTGATCTCCATCTTCATATTTCAAACGAGAAAAAGAGATCTTCTCTGCTGAAGCTCGAAACATTTGTCCACTCCATCCTCCCTGAAGAAATGACATATTCTCAGCAAATGAGCTCGAATCTGATTGCTCAAATCAGAGAGAATATGAAGGCAAAATTCAAGAGTGCCTCTCCAGCTGAACAAGCTGTGATGCTCAAAGGTTCATTTGTACCTGTGGTGGCTGATCCCCACAAAATCAATGAGGAAGAGGAAGTGACAAGTGTTGCTTTATACAAGCACGTTGAGCTAGTAATTCTGACCGATGATGATGAAGAGGAAGAAGATGAGAACATTCCCACTGATCCAAGTGATGATGAAGGGAAAGATTCCAAGGACAAGAAAGACGATGATGATGACAATCAAGGTCCCAGTCCTGATGCTGGAGGATTAAAGTTGACAGCTGCTGAAATGCTAAACCAGAAAATCAGCAAGCTGAACAACCACAACCTCAGCTAGAATCTCAACCTTCTCCTGCTGCTGCTGAAATAAAGCACCTGTGCAAGGTGCTAATACTGAACAAGAATATGCCAGAAAAAGGGCTGCCTTGAAAAATGGAAAAAGTCCAATTTCTGATGCCAAGGTTACTGAAGAAAACCTTGATGATGATGATGAACAGGATGAAGATTACCAACGAGCTCTACAAAACAGTCTGTTGATCCATGCAAGGCATACGCAGGATCTAGAAATTGGTCAATCTTCAGGAGTAAGATCAAAGGAAGTCCCCTCCCTTCCATCTACTACTGGCGAAACTCCAGTTATTGAGTCTCAAACGTTTCCTTCAGCAACTACTCAATTAAAACTAACTACTGGCGAAACTCCAGTAATTGAGTCTCAAACTCAATTAAAACTAACTACTGGTGAAACTCCAGTTGTTGAGTCTGAAGTGTTGCCATCAGCAACCACTCAACAAAAAGGAAGTGAAGCTGCTCACTTAGGTTCTAAAGTTGTTGAACTTGATGAATCTGAGGATGATGACTACTTGTCAGAAAATGAGGATGAACAATCCAAGCGAAACCCAAAGTTGTTCAGATTCCTCCTCCTGATTACATCAATGATTTAGACGCTGGTCTAAGAGCAGAATTGCTATAACAGGATGATCAGTTTGCTTCTGAACTAAAAGTTCATTCCTTGACAACCACAACTAGTGC
>CM051458.1:45065254-45118640 GCA_028274465.1 Plantago ovata
AAGCAACTGTGCTTTGGTTTCTGTTTGAATCGCTCTAGATAGGCATTGTAAGGAACCTCAATCATATCTTAGTGGATTCAGTCCTAGAAAGGACAAAGTGGATTAGTTGAGAGATTACGCCACTCTCAGATACCATGATAAAAGTGTTTGTGTGATTTACTTACTGTATTTAGTTTTCAGCAAATTATGTTTGTACACTGTCACTCACATCACTTGATGAAACATTTATTTACTGAAAAAGTACTTATTGTATCAAAGACTTCCGCTCTCTGATATTAAGTATCAGCAAACCGAGTTACTGCAAAGTATCTTGCGCTTGCTGAGAAAGTTAAGTATCAGCAAACTCATTACTGAAAAGTAATAAGCACTTGCTGAGAAAGTTTTAAACGAGGAATGTTTGAAAAGACTATTCACCCCCCCCCCTCTAGTCTTTTCTTGTTGTTTAAAGGGACCAACACCCCCAACCCCCACCCCACCCCAGCCCACATATCTTCTCCATAACCTTCATAATAACCTCTTCATCCCTTACACAAGGGTGCACTTCCTCCTCTCAACTCCAATACCGAAAGAGATCTAGTTTGTCAAACACCCCAAACTACCAAATTTACCTTTAAACCTTCGGCAAGAACTTCAACCCTACTCTATCATATGCTTTACTCATATCAAGTTTCAAAGCCATAAACATGTCTTTCCCCTTAGTTTGCTTTTTCAAGTAATGATTAGCCTCATAGGCAACAAGCACATTGTCACTAATAATTCTACCAGGAACAAAGAAGGCAGTTGTGGATGGATATAGAGAGGTTATCTCTGACAGTACATGGACCTTGGATACTCATAGGGGATTACAATAATATGCTTGGAATGGAGGATAGAATAGGTGGAAATAAAGTGTTGATGTAAGAATTCTCAGATTTGGAGAATATGATGAGAAATGTTGGTTTATTTGAAGCTAAATGATGGGGAGTTACTTCACATGGTCGAATAATCATGTGTATTCACGAATTGATAGAGCTATTGTGAATGTGGATTGACTTCTGAAATTTCATTTTGTCACAGTGAAGGTAATGGAAGCAGGTATCTTTGATCACTGTTTGTTAAGAGTGGTGGCAGATTCTTCTAATATTCAGCACTTTTCAGAATTTAGATTCTTAAATTGTGTGATAAAGGAGGAGGGATTTCTGCAGAAAGTTAAAGAAAGCTGGGAAGGGCCTGTTAGATCAGAGGAACACCTATGTTCTGCTTGTGGGAAAAACTGAAAAGGCTCCAACTAGTTATGAAAAGTATGGCAAAAAAGTTTGCTAGACTGTCTGAAAAGGTGAAAGAAGCAAGGGAAAAGCTAGAGAGTTTGCAAAGAGATGTGGAGTATGATAGGTTCAATGCACAGTTGTTGGAGGAAGTGAAAATGCAAACAGATAAGTTATTGGAGTTACATAAGGTTGAAGAAGAAATTTTAATGCACAAGGTAAAGTTGGACTGGCTGACACTGGGAGATGGAAATAATGCATTTTTCCATGCGTCCCTCAAAGCAAAAATAAGCACAAAGGCCTGTATAAACTGGTTGCATTATCTAGACAGACTCTTACTTCCCCAGATGAAATTGAAGCTGAGATTACTGATTTTTATAAGGGATTAGTGGGAAGCAATGCTAATGAGTTGCAGAGTTTAGATTTTCCGGCTATTAGGGAGGGTAATGTACTGAGTAGATAAGATGCATTACAACTTATTAGACCGGTGAATGATTTGGAGATTCTGGAAGCACTTAAAGCATTGGAGACTTGAAAGCACCTGGTGTGGATGGGTAAAATGTTAGTTTTATAAAGCTGACTGGCCGGTGATTAAAGATGATGTTGTAAAAGTTGTTCAGGAATTCTTTAAAGAAGGAAAAGTGTACAAAACCGTTAATTGTACATTTGTGACTCTAATTCCCAAATCTGCAGATGCTACTACAATAAAGGACATGAGGCCAATTTCGTGTTGCACTACCTTGCTGAAAATAATTACGAAGATACTTACAAACAGGTTGAATAAAGTCATTAACAAAATTGTTAGTGACAGCCAGTCAGCGTTTCTGCCGGGGAAAGACATCCATGACAACATATTGCTTTCTCATGAACTTGTTCGGGGTTATGGAAGGAAGGGTGTTTCACCACTGTGTATGATCCAAATGGACATACAAAAAGCGTATGATTCGGTAGAATGGGTTGCTCTAAGAAGAATTTTAGAAGAGTTGGGGTTTCCACAGGTTTTTGTTGACTGGATAATGCTATGTGTCACTACCATTTCATATAGATATGCAATAAATGGGAAACCTTCTAAGGTGGTGGTTGCAAGAAGGGGTCTACGACAAGGTGACCCCATCTCACCTATGTTGTTTGTGATAGTGATGGAGTACTTACACAGGTTGTTGAGAGATTTGAGACAGAAACCTGATTTCAACTTTCATCCGCGGTGTGAAGGCTTGGGGTTAGTGAATTTGTGCTTTGAGGATGATTTGATGTTGCTTTGTCAAGGAGATACTGTTTCTGTAACAATGTTGATGAATCAGTTTCAGTCTTTTGCTGCATCAACGGGACTACACGCGAGTCCTACTAAATGTGTGTATTTTTTGTAGGGGTAGAGGAGAGGATTCAGGAGGAAATCTTGAGGGTAACTGGTTTTGCTAGAGGACTGTTACCTATAAAATATTTAGGAGTCCCTCTAGACAGTAAGAGGCTTACAATTGCAACTTGCCAACCACTCATTGATAGAATTCTGGAAAAGATACGACATTGGAGCTCTAGATTATTGAGCTATGCGGGAAGGGCGCAATTAATTCGGAGTGTGGTGTTTACAATAGCTAACTACTAGCTCCAAGTTTTCCCATTACCAAGAAAGGTGTTACAACATATTGAGATGATTTTTCGGGTGTTTTTGTGGACAGGGAAAGATGAGAGAAGCAAGAAAGCACCCATTTCTTGGGATATCGTCTAATAAGGTTTGGCGTAGTCTCAGATGGTGTTTGTGCGTATTGTGGTATGCAAGAGAGTATGAATCACCTATTCTTTGATTGTCAATACACGAGCAGGATTTGGCATCAGGTGTTGGTTTGGGCTGGCTTCCATCATCAGCCTCTTGATTGGGAAAATGAACTGGATTGGTTAACGGGCAATTGTAAGGGCAAGAGTATGTGAAGTAAGCTGTTAAAACTGGTTTTGGGTGAAACATTTTACGCTATTTGGATTGAAACAAATGAAATGATCTTTGGAGGCAAGTAGAAAAATCCAGTACTGGGAGATCATATTATTCGAGTTGTGAAAATAAGAGCTTCAATGCATAGGGGACTGCAGTAGTTCTGTGATCAAATGTTGAATAGTATTACTTAGTTTCTGTGTATCGGTTTCTGTTGATTAATGGACTATCTGTGTATAGGTGGTGTGGTTAGATTGGAGAGCCTGGATTACTCTAATCGGCTTTGTACTTACTTGTTTTTGGTAATGGAAATTTATTCTTGCTCCAAAAAAAATTTTCTACCAGGAACAAACACATATTCAGTTTCAAAAATAATATGAGACATAAGGGGATTCAACTGTTAGTAATGGTGTTAGGAATCTTGTAATTTTGATGAGCAATTAACCATGCTAAATTAAGGAAAGTCCAGTAACTAGTACTCTTAAGGTCCATAGAAATTTAGAATTTTAAGGACATTGTAAAAGAGGAACGTTTGCTGATGACTTAGATTAGGTGTTAGTTAAGTTGGTTTTCACCGCGAATGATGTATTTTATTTTCTGAAAAGAAAATAACTTATTGATGCTGAAGCTTATGATGTATCTTATTTTCTGAAAAGAAAATAACCTATTGAAGCATTTGCTGACGATGTACTTTGTTTTGCCAAACAAACTATTGAAGCATTTAGAAACCGCTCAGAATCTTGAAGATTTTTGAAGATCTGAAGACTTGAAGAATTCGAAGATCTGAAGACTAGAAGATTGCTGAAAACTGGTATCTACAAAGGCACGTGTTGCTCAGAAAGTGGAAACTTCAGCAACAGCATTGCATAAGTGAAAATCTGAAAGACAGAGTAGGTTGTGCTTGCAGAAACTGAGACTGACCACTTGCTGATGGAACATATGTGACCTCTTGATGAAAGTACTTGAATTTGCGCTCCAATGTTACTGTTTGAATTCTATTCAAATATGCATTAAATGCAAAGCTTACACGCGAAGGACATGAAGACTAGAAGACAAACAAGACGCTGCTGAAAGTACAAAAGCAAGATAGTGACATGTTAATGAACAAAAGCCTTAGGATTTGAAATTAAAACGGCTCCTTACTTGCACTATAAATAGAGGTCATCCGGCGAAGAGTTGAAGTGTGTCAACAACGTGATCAAACTCTCACTTGTTCTTAAACTCACATACCTTCAAACTCTCTATACTGCCATTGATCCGTTCCAAGACTTAAAGCTTGAAAAAGCTACTTGTGAAGAAGTAGAACAAACTCGGCTAAGAAATTAGTTAAGTGTTCTTTCTTTCGAACAAGAACAAGTCTTGACACCAGAAACAATCAAACTTGTTTACTGCAAAGTATTCAAAGTTGTGTTTCTTAGATTACTTGTTGTAACTGAATAAGTTATAATTAAGTTATCTCACCCCAAAACTCTCTAACTGAAAATACACCCTTTCAGGCGTGATATTCAGGGCGAACTTAATCGAGCATAGTTTTGCTGATTAAAAGTACCAAGTTTGGTGGAGAACAAGGTTACGTTCTCTAGATTAGGTTGGAGACAAAGCAAGTGTGCTTTGGTTTCTCTTGAATCGCTCTAGATAGGAGATTGTAAGGAACTTCAATCATATCTTAGTGGATTCAGTCCTAGAAAGGACGAAGTGGATTAGTTGAGAGATTACGCCACTCTCTGATACCACTATAAAAGTGTTTGTGTGATTTACTTACTGTACTTACTTTTCAGCAAATCATATATGTCTGTACACAGTCACTCACATCACTTGCTGAAACCTTTACTTACTGAAAAAGCACTTATTGTATCAAAGACTTCCGCTCTCTGATTTTAAGTATCAGCAAACCAAGCTACTGTAAAGTAACTTATGCTTGCTGAGAAAGTTAAGTATCAGCAAACTCATTACTGAAAAGTAATAAGCACTTGCTGAGAAAGTTTTAAACGACGAAAGTTTGAAAAGACTATTCACCCCCCCCCCCTCTAGTCTTTTCTTGTTGTTTAAAGGGACCAACAAATGGATTTAGAGGCTACCTTAAAGATAACATCACTAAGACTAATAAGCCTAAACCGGACAATTTGGTCAAGATTCTTGCACTTAGGAATAAGTACAACATGCATATAATTCATTTTAGTGTCCAAACTCTATTACTAAGGAAAGCTAGGGCACAAGTAATGACATCATCTACAATATGCCAAAAATACTGATAAAATAAAGTTGGAGGGCCATCAGGGCCAGGAGATTAAGAGGATACATATTAGAATGAGCTTTTTTTACCTCAATAGTTGTGAACAAGAGACAAAGGTTCCTGTTGATTTCATCTTCCACTTCCGCACGCATGACCCGTATAACAACAACAATATCCGGGTCAGATGGATTTTGTGACTTGAAAATATTACAGTAATACTCAGATGCAATCATCCCCATAGTCTCTTGATCCTCACATAGCACTCACGCCGTATCCTTATGTTTAGTAATCTCACTCACCCTCAGCCTCCTAGATGCATGGGCCTGGAAAAAAGGAGTATTACGATAACCTTTTGCCAACCATTTCATCTTAGCTCGCTACTTCCAAAATATCTCTTCCCATATCTAATTTGTTTTCCAGTAGGAGTTTCTTCTCCCTTAGTTGAGTCTTAACATTCCCAGAATAACGTTTTTGATGCAAGCCCGCAACATCTCTATTTCCCTTTTCAGTTCTCTAGTCTTTCTCTTCACTGACCCAAAACTCCCACAATCCAAATTAGCCAGACCAATTCGGCACTGTTTTGTATTACATATGAAGAAAGTCGAGATCAGCATCAAAAAAAGTCGAAATTAACCTTAGGTGCTTTCCGTAAATCACTCTCACTTGATCAGTTTGGTAGTGCTTTGCTGACAGGATGTCTTTAGGAGATGCTCCCTTGCTGAAGCTGGAAAATTACGAGAAATGGCGAAACAACATGATGCTACATCTTGAGGCCATTAGTGATGAGATGGTTACCGTCATTAATGATGGACCTATCAAGATCACTAAGGTTGAAAGGAGTTTTCCTCACAAGACCACTGAAGCTGGAAAGAAAACTATCCTAGGCGAACCATCAGATACGGTTGTGCCAAAACCAAGAGAGGAATGGACTTCTGACGAAGCTAAGAGATTCCGTCTTGATGGCCAAGCAAGAAATATCATCATTCGATCAACTCCGGATGCCATACAGTGCAAACTGTAGGGTGCTATGACTGCAAAGGAGGCTTGGAAAATGGTTCAAGATCTTTGTGCTGGATCTGACAAGACCAAGGAAAACAAACTTGAAGTACTTAAATTAAAGTTTCAAAACTTTAAGAAAGGTACAAACGAGTCACTAGAAGACTTGGATTTCAGATTCACAACTCTTGTTAGTGAAATGGCAGCTTTGGGTGTTGGAAATCTCTACTCAGATTCTGAGAAAGTGAAAACTATCATCAGAAGTCTGAATCAAGAATGGATCCACACTCAGAACTTCTATTATAATCAAGGAATGCCAGACATTACACCAACAGAGTTGTTCTCTCATCTTGCTACTGTCAACTATGAGACAAAGCAAAGAGAAAGTGTATTTGCTGAAAAATCGCAAAACATTGCTCTTGCTGCAAAGCCATCATCTTCTGAAAAAGAAGAATGAAAAAGAACCTACTGATGAAAACGCTTTGGTTGTCAAAAACATGAAGAAATTCATCAGCAAGGAACTTGAAAGGCGAAAAGCAAAAGAGAAGCTGAAAAAGCATCTTGGTAACAACTACCATAAGTACAAGAATGAGACTAGCTCGCTGAACAAGCAAGCTCAGCAAGCTACTTCATCAGAAGAACCAGCAGTTGGAAATGATCTATGGTTTTATTGCAAAAAGCCTGGACACTGCAAAGCTAATTTCCCTTTACTGAAAGGCAAATCTACTGAAAAGAAGAAGAAGTTCAAAAGATCTTTTATTGCTGAAGAAAAGAAGAAGCTTCAAGCAAAAATCGATGCATTGTGCATTGATACTAGCTCCGAAGACAGTGAGGATGAAAGTTCAGACACTGACGATGAAGAAGCCACTCTAGACGTGGAGATTGGCAAAGAAGTTTGTGGAATAGCTATGGAAGCTTATCCAGATGTGTCAAACTACGAATTCTGCCTCATGGCCGGTGAGGTAAACAACCCTACCTCTGACTCAGACTCAGAAAGTGAAGACGAGATTGACCTTGACAAGATTCAAGGAGAAATCGAAATATTTGAGAAAACTCTGAGCAAACAGCAAGAGAAACTACAGATTGCTGAAACTCTGACCAAGCAGACTACTGAAAAGTATGTCTCGCTGAAGGAAGAGACAGAAGAAAAGGATGCTAAAATAAGGCGTCTTAAGAAGTTGATTGCTAAAGCTACAGAGAAGAATTCTCAAATGGCATTAGAATTGGAAGAATATCAGTCCTCAATTCTAAAGTTACTTGCTGAAATCCAAGAGATGAAAAAGATGAAAATCAATTTCAAATCCTATGTGGACGCAAGTAATACGCTGACTGAACTAAACTCTTATTTGAGAGATCCATCTCAGAAAGAAGGTTTAGGAGCAACGTACGAAGGTGATAACGTAGAAATCTTGAGTAAAGATAAATCACCAATTTCCTTTGTACGTGCTACTGATAGTGGTCTACCAGAACTCTATCAGATTGGTCAATCTAAGGTAGCTGAAACATGCAATCAAGTACCTATGACCATAAAGCCCGCTGTTGCTACTCAAAGTAACAAGACTTTAAAAGGAAAATAGGTTGCTGAGAAGCAAACTGGAAAGAAAAAGGATGTTGTGAAGCATTCCGCCAAACAAGTTGCTGAAAAGCAAGTTGTTAAGACTAAAGGCAAGATTACTAAAAGTAATCAGAAGTCCTTTGCTGACAAACCTGAATCAAGTAAGGTTGCTGAAGCTAAAGCTCAGCATTCTCCGAAAAGTGGACTCGGTTTTAAAACCAAGCAAAGTCAACTCTTTCATGAGTATAAGCAAAGTCAGCAAAGATATTTCAAAGAGATGAAGAAAATAAAGCCTAAGAATTCTGAAAAGAATCTTAATGCTAGGGCTAGAAGGAACCTTGCTAGAAAAGAACTTACTGAAAAGTATGTTCAGCAAAAAGGTCAACCGAGCAAGACACCACATCAGAAAGTGGATTTGACCAGCACGAGTCAAAAGTCTTTCAGCTCAAAACCTCCTAGTTCCTTAGCAAGTAGAAAATAAGTCAAAGTTGAAAAACTTAAGACTTGGGTTTCCACTAGACGCATTCTTGAACATGTTAATGGACATCCATCATTGGATAATTAACTTGTTTGCTCTTGATTGTGCAGACTTCAGCCACAGAGACAAACGATGCAATCTGGCACTTTGATAGTGGTTGTGGAAAGCACATGACGGGCAACAAGAATAACCTTATAAACTATAGACGTGGTCTAAAGGTCCAACAATAAGGTTTGCTGGTGGAGGCTCCGGTTCTACAAAAGGCTATGGTGATGTAAAGTTAGGATGCATAACCATTACTGGAGTTCTTTATGTCAAAAATCTTAAGTTTAACCTTTTCAGCATGAGTCAGTTTGCTGACAAAGGATACTTCATCGAAATTAAAAGTGATGAATGTAAACTTGTAGATTTCGAGACTAAAAAGGTAATAATGATTGCAAGAAGATCAGGAGGCTTGTACACCGTTGATTGGTCTTCAGCAATTGTTGAAAAATGCCTTGTCTCAGATCATGATTGCCTTGCTGAAAAAGCATGGTTATGGCATAAAAGAACAAGTCATCTAAACTTCAAGACGCTGAATAAGCTGTCTAAAAAGGCACTTGTAGTTGGATTACCTAGGGTTACTTTTAAGAAGGATGGTGTTTGCAATGCATGTCAGCAAGGAAAGCAAACCAAATCTTCTTTCAAGAACAAGGACAGTAACGTCAACTACAAAACCTTTACAACTCTTGCACATGGACTTGTTTAAATCTTCTTCAACAAGCCATGCTGGTAAGAAGTATGGTCTAGTCGTGGTAGATGACTATTCAAGATTCACTTGGGTAGTATTCATCAAGCACAAATCTGAAACCAAGACTGAAATACCCAACTTGCTGAATAAGCTTGAAGTCATGAAAAATGACAAGGTAAAAGTCATAAGGACAGACCATGGTACTGAGTTTGTAAACCAGTACATAACTGATTATTGTACCTCAAAAGGTATACAACATCAGTTATCCTTAGTAAGAACACCTCAACAAAACGGTGTTGCTAAACGGAAGAATCGTACCCTGAAAGAAGCCGCAAGAACAATGCTTGCTGACACTGAAATAAGTGAAGCTTATTGGGTTGAAGCAATTAATACCACCTGTTATACTCAAAACAGATGTTTGATTACTAAGGAATACAACAAAACTCCTTATGAATTGTTGTTGGAAGACCTCCTAACATCACTCATCTAAGAGTATTTGGTTGCAAGTGTTTCGTTCTTAACAATGGTAGAGAATACCTAAGAACATTTCAATCAAAGGCAGACGAAGCGATATTTGTTGGCTACTCCTTGCATAGTAAAGCTTATAGAGTTTACAACAAAAAGGCACAAAAGATTGAAGAATCAGTGCATGTTGTATTCTACGAAAAGTCACAAGGTGTGCCTGCTGAAGAAGAAATATCAGAATGTATGAAAAAGCTAATCATACATGAGCAAAGAACTGAATCTGATGCTAGGCAAATCAAGTCAATTGAACTAAATGATGATTCTGACAATGACTCTCCTCCCCCGAGTCATGACAAGATAAATATAGTTCACGACAAAGAATTTCCAGCAAAAGACGCGGTTGCTCCGGAAGTTGCTGAAATTACGCAATCTCCAGTGCCTGCTGATGAAATACCTCAATCTAGCAATGCTGAAGAAGCAGTTGCTGATGAACAAATCTCAGCAGAGACACAAATTCCCAGTAGTACTGAACAAGTACATACTGAAGAGTCACATGCTGATGAGCAAACATATCCTGATCCAACAAACAGAAAACCTGTTAATAAATGGATTAGAGATCATCCCTCTAAGGATATGATTGGCGACATTAATAAACGCCAAGTGACAAGATCCAAAGCTACTCATGGACTTGTTGAAGAAGCAACTGTCGTAGAAGTAGAATCATTGTTCTCTTGCTTTGTGTCAGAAATTGAACCTAAAACCATAGAAGAAGCTTTGAAGCATTCTGAATGGATAAAGGCAATGCAAGAAGAACTGGATCAATTTGAAAGAAACAAAGTCTGAAAACTTGTGCCACTTGCTGAAGACAAGAAAGCTATTTGTACAAAGTGGGTGTTCAGAAACAAGCTGATTGAGTCTGGTGAAGTAACAAGAAATAAAGCACGTTTAGTTGCTCAAGGTTACTGTCAGACTGAAGGATTGGACTATGATGAGTCTTATGCACCAGTTGCAAGATTGGATGCAATTAGGCTTTTCTTGGCCTTTGCTGCTCACAATGACTTCATTGTTTACCAAATGGATGTTAAAAGTGCATTCTTAAATGGTGAACTTGCTGAAGAAGTCTACCTAGAACAACCCCCTGGCTTTGAACTTCCCTCAGAAATCAAGATGATATACAAGCTTCAGAAAGCTGTATATGGTCTAAAGCAAGCACCAAGAGCATGGTATGATACCTTGGCTAAGTTCTTGCTGGAAAATGGTTTCAAGAAAGGTGAAGTTGACAAAACCTTATTTACCATGAACCATGATGGTAAAATACTCTTAGTTCAAATTTATGTGGATGACATAATTTTTGGATCTAAGGACAAGAAACTTTGTGATGATTTTGCCAAACTCATGACAAATAAGTTTGAAATGAGTATGATGGGAAAATTGAATTACTTCCTAGGATTGCAAGTCAAGCAACTCAAAGATGGAATATTCATAAATCAAGCAAAGTATGCGAAAGAAATGCTCATAACGTTTAGGATCAAAGAGGATGAGAAACCTGAAAAGATCCCTATGAGTGTTGGTACCAAATTGGGCTATACTAAAGAGGACAAAAGTGTTGAAGAACACAAGTATAGGAAGCTCATTGGTTCCTTGTTGTATCTAACAGCAAGTAGACCTGACATTCAGTATGTTGTTTGTGTGTGTGCAAGATTCCAATCTGATCCAAGAGAATCACACTACAAAAAGGCAATCAAGATACTGAAATATGTTAAAGGTACAGTCAATGTTTGATTATGGTATCCTAAAGATTCTGGATTTGAATTGGTTGGTTATTCTGATGCTGATCATGGAGGATCAACTCTTGATAGAAAAAGTACCTCTGGAACTTGTTAGTTTTTGGGTACTAGATTAATATCATGGTTCAGCAAGAAGCAAACTTGTGTTGCCAATTCATCTACTGAATCGGAATACATTGCAGCTGGTTGTTGCACAACTCAAATCTTATGGATTCAGCAACAATTAAGAGATTATGGTATTTCTGCAAAGAAAACACCAATCTTTTGTGATAATACAAGTGCTATTGCAATCACGCAAAATCCTAAGTTTCACTCTAGGACCAAGCACATTGATATTAGACATCATTTCATTAGAGATCATGTGGAAAAAGGTGACATTGAGGTTGTAAAAGTAGGCAATGATGATCAGCTTGCTGACATCTTTACCAAGCCCTTACCGGATAATAGGTTCGCAATGCTAAGGTATAGCCTTGGATTGATTGAACTACCTCAATAAAGGATACACTTGGCAGAATGCTGAAACAGGTATTCAGCAAGCCAAAGTATTCCTGTTTAAAAGACTCAGTCACTGATTTCTTCTAAGAAATGATAAGTCACTACATGTTTGTTGAAACAGGCATTCCTTCAAAACGGGTATTTGTTAGGAAACTTGATCACTTGCTGAGACAGGCACTCAGTAAGAGAAAGAACTTAAGGATTGCTGAGACAGGCACTCAGACAATCAAAAGATACTGAAACAGGTATTCAAGTATCTAAGGAATTTTCTGAGACGGGAACTCAGAAAAAGAGCAAAGCTCATCTCTCAGATTTTACCAAAGGATATCTCAAGTACAAAAAGAATTTACTGATACGGGAAATCAGAAATATCTTTTAAACTTAAGACAATATGAGATATCTAAGTAAGGGGGAACTTTCAGCAAGTATCTAGAGTGATAATTAAAACTCGCTGAAAAGATTTTTGTCTATTTCAGCAAGCAATCTATTCCCTTAAAAAACTCGGTAAAATCAATTTGTGACGTTAAACTGGCACAGATAAACTCGCAATAATCATGACATGAAATTCAATCGTGGCCATTGATTAAAAGGAGTTACTTATCTAACGGCTAACAAAACAAAGAGAGAGAGTGCTCTGACGGTTTTAGTTAGTGGGCCACTACGCATTCAATGCAAAGGCTCCACTAATTCCAGTGTTTCTCTGTTTTACCCTTGCTGAGAGCTCAAATCGATTGAGTTTCTCACACACCAGAGACACTATATAAAGAAGGAGTTAGAGAAATGACAAAATTCCTTAACTCACATTTCCTTTCTCTGCAAATTTTAGCCTGAATCTACTGGACCTCCTGTCAAAAAGCAAACTATCTCTTTTCGTACACATTTTCTTACTCTATAAAAGAAATGGCTCCCAAGAGACAGTCATCTAAGTCCTCAAAGTCATCAAAGGTTGACAGTGCTGAAACACGCACTGCTCCGGTGACTACTCCGGCTACATCCACAACAAAAGTTGTGTTGAAAAACGACCGCATATCCGAAAAACCTATGCCTCCGTCATATCTTGACACTGCAAAGTGTGAGATGTTGATGCAATGGGGAGGTTTTGCAAAAGAAAAGTACATTAGGTACTTTTATGAACAAGAACTCGATGACGAAAATGAAGAGGCACTTGAGCTTATCAAGCAACAAGGCCTTATGAACTTTATCTCTGCTCGCACTAAGCAAGTGAGAATGATTGATACAATGGAATTCTACAACAATGCAGAAATCCAGTCCCTTACAGATAGCAAAGGAGTCACTGAAAAAGTGATCCTTACTTATGTTCAGAACACGCAAATCATCCTGAAATGGAATGATTTAGCGGGGATATTTCAGATTCCAACCACTGGAACTGAAGATGACGTCACTGCCAGTGACGAAGAAATTGAAGCTTTCTACAGTGACGTCAGAAATGAGAAATGAAGAAGGCGAGATAGCTCCCGTGACTTGGACAAAGCACGTTAAGAGAAAGCATCTCTGCCATTCACTTGGTCTAGTAGCTCTGCTACTAATAAAAGTTCTTGACTCCCAAGTTGGAGGAATTGACCAAGTAGGCCTGAGAAGATGGCCATTGCTGATGCATATCCATGAAAATAAAACGGAACTTAACTGGGCTAAGTACATTTTCAACAGGCTTGTTGATTGTGTTACTAAGTTTAAGGTAAAGGTAGAAGACAACAAGGTCTCACCTTCCTTTCCAGTTATGTATGGAATCAAGATATGTTATATCCTTGAACATTTCAGGATTCAGCTAAGAAACCCATTGCCAATCAAAAAGTCTGTATGCAATGTGGGAAGATCATTCTACAAGCAGAATGTACCTAAGACTGCTGGAAAGAAAACTAAGAAGATAACAACTGCAAATGTTGTCAGCACAAGCCAGCAAGAAAGGTATACAACAGCTGCAGATGTTACCACTCAGCAACTTAGAGATGAAACTGCTGTGGATGATGGTAACACAAAAGAAACTGCTGTAGAAAATCAACAAGGTACGTGTACAAGAGCCGTTGCTGAAAATGCAACTATAGATGACTCTGGGAAACTGGAGAAATCTAACAAGAAAAAGAGGAAAGCTGATGATGACACTCAGACTGCAGTGTCATCAGCAAACCCCGTACCTAAGAGGAAACGGACTAGCAACAAAAGAAAGAAAACACTGGCACGCAAGTCAGTCCCTGCTGTCCAAGACCTCTCAGACAATTCCCAGACAAATGCTGAAACGCATTTGCCAGTAGATGTTGCTGAGGTGATTACTGAAACCTATGTCAGCAATGTTGAAGTGTTTGCGGAAGTCTTCAACAATCAACTTAATGTTGATCCATCTGCTGTGAATAGACCTCAAGGCAGTGGAAATGAAATTCCTGCCCAAGTCCCAGATATCTACATTGTAGATAATCTAAATGATCCAACTATGGAACTAGTAAGTGACATTGCTGCTGATCTGCAAAAAGCGGCACTTGCTGATGCTGCTGAAAAGATGGTTGTTGAACAAGCAAGTCATCAAGTTGCTGAAACCCCGCTTGCTGAAGGACCAGTTGCTGAAACAGCAATGGTTCCAGTTCCTGAAGTTGCTGAAACTCAAGAAGCATTATTCAACGACGCATCTCGTGATGCTGAGAATACTGGCCCAAGTTCACCCAAGACATCAATTGACAAAGTCCAGCTTGTACTGGAAGAAATAAGCAAACAAATGGAGTTGGAAATTGAAGAATCAACCAACAAATCAACTGATATCTTCATGCCAAGCAGTGAGCTCAAGGGTCAAGATGCTTCTGCTCAACTTGTCATTTAAGAGACAAGGGAGATTGCTGAAACCGCACAGATTTCTCAAATAGAGCAAAACCAGAAGTCTGCTGAAGAAACAGTCCAAGAAGCTGAAGAAACTGTTAATGCTGAAAGGACTGAGCTACAACCTGTCCTTCTTCAGCAGGTAGTTAATTCAACCATCAGTAAAACTTCAATTTCTGAAACTTATTATTTTGCTAATATAATACTATCTCTACAGACTTCTCAAGATGCAAGTCAGATGGTTGCTGAAGCCTCTACACCAGAACCAACACTCCCTGCTCAGCAGGTAGTTAATGATTTTGTATTAAAACTAAGTTTGACAACTTAGTACTTGTGTCTAACTCTAATTTATTTCAGGATGAACAAATGGAGGATGCTACTCAAGCTCCTCATGGAATGGAAATTGTACTACATGAGCTTGCTGACTCTCAGCAGGTAAATCATGTTTCAGATATGAACTCTAAAACAATTCTCCAAACCAATCCTGATCTAAATAACGTTCTTTTTCAGGCTCAAAAGGAGACCACTGAAGTGGTACTCATCACTGAAGATCATCAAGTAAGTTCTGAAGAACTGTACTTGAACTTCAAAAGGACAACTTTGTCAAGAGTTGCTAAGTCCGTCAGCAACTGGCAAAGGTACAGGCGAATGGATTTCTCAGATCTTCACCTTCACCTCTCAAACGAGAAAAAGAGATCTTCTCTGCTGAAGCTCGAAACATTTGTCCACTCCATCCTTCCTGAAGAAATGTCATATTCTCAGCAAATGAGCTCAAATCTGATTGCTCAAATCAGAGAGAATATGAAGGCAAAATTCAAGAGTGCCTCTCCAGCTGAACAAGCTGTGATGCTCAAAGGTTCATTTGTACCTGTGGTGGCTGATCCCCACAAAATCAATGAGGAAGAGGAAGTGACAAGTGTTGCTTTGCATAAGCATGTTGAGCTAGTCATTCTGACAGACGATGATGAAGAAGAAGAAGATGAGAACATTCCCACTGATCCCAGTGATGATGAAGGGAAAGATTCCAAGGACAAGAAAGACGATGATGATGACAATCAAGGTCCAAGTCCTGATGCTGGAGGATTAAAGTTGACAGCTGCTGAAAATACTCAACCTGAAAATCAGCAAGCTGAACAACCACAACCTCAGCAAGAATCTCAACCTCCTCCTGCTGATGCTGAAAATCAAGCACCTGTGCAAGGTGCTGATACTGAAGAAGAATATGCCAGAAAAAGGGCTGCCTTGAAAAATGGCAAGAGTCCCATTTCTGATGCCAAGGTTACTGAAGAAAACCTTGATGATGATGATGAACAAGATGAAGATTACCAACGCGCTCTACAGAACAGTCTCTTGATCCATGCAAGGCATACGCAGGATCTAGAAATTGGTCAATCTTCAGGAGTGAGATCAAAGGAAGTCCCCTCCCTTCCATTTACTACTGGCGAAACTCCAGTAATTGAGCCCCAAACTCAATTAAAACAACTAACTACTGGCGAAACTCCAGTTATTGAGTCTCAAACGTTGCCTTCAGCAACTACTCAAGAAAAACTAACTACTGGTGAAACTCCAGTTGTTGAGTCTGAAGCGTTGCCATCAGCAACCACTCAACAAAAAGGAAGTGAAGCTACTAATAAAGGTTCAAAAGTTGCTCAACTTGATGAATCTGAGGATGATGACGACTTGTCAGAAAATGAGGACGAACAATCCAAGCGAGACCCAAAAGTCGTTCAGATTCCTCCTCCTGATTACATCAATGATTTAGACGATGGTCTAAGAGCAGAATTGCTGATGCGTGATGATCAGTTTGCTTCCGAAATTAAGGTTCATTCCTTAACACATCATTTAGTGTCGTTCCCAAGAGTTGAGGAGTTTACTCCCAGAATTCTAGCACTAAAGGAAGTCCATAATGCCTGCAAAGCTGAAGATGATGCATTGCTTGCTGAGAGCCCACTTGACTTTGGAAAAATATTGGCTACAGTGCTGAGACGCACTACAACTTTGACAATAGCTCAGAAAGACATTAGTCTTTATCACAAGAGCTATGAACAAGATGTAAGTCAAGCGCTCAAGCTTGCAAAGAATGCTCTCGTAAAGGCTCAGACTTTCATGGATGAGAAGGCCGCAACTGAGAAAAGACATGAAGAGAACATGATGAGTATTCAAAGAGAGTTGTCAAAAATGAGTTCTGACCAACAACATATCATCATGAAGTATAACAGTTTAAGCACTCTTGCTGAAAATTGCAATGAGTTTTATTCTCTGCACATCACCCCGATGTTGCAATCCATGTCTAAGGGGGAAAAGAAAAGAAAACGAAACCAATCCCCTCCTCCTGCTGTTGATGTGCCACTGCCCATAGAACCACTTGCTAATAGAGAGCAAAGTTCTAAAAGGCAAGCAGAATCTGAGTTGAATTCAGCAAGTATCAAAAAGAGAAAAACCGCTGCTGAAACTCAAGATTTTTGCCATACTGAAAGTCATCACAATCTGAATGAAGATGATGAAGATGATGACAATCAAACAATAGCTCAAGCCATAAGAGCTAGATCCTTAACAGCCTTGACTCCGTCTGGCCACTCAAAGCATTTTTCGTCTGACTCTTCAGCAAGAGATCAAGACAATGCTAAGACAAGAAGAAGAAGGCAAAGACAGGAAGAAAAGAGGCTGACCAGCATTGCTATTGGCTCCGGCATTGAATACACAAAGACCAGTAATGAAGAAACCACTCAGAATGTAATCAGAAACATTCATGGTTGTTGGATCTTAAAGCTGGAAGACTTGCTGGTGAATGAGTTCTTTCCTACAGCCATATTGAATCAAATGTTCAAATGGATTGAACTCAAGGTCCAAAGAAAGCAAAGGGAAGAATCCCTCCCAAGAAATATTGCTTGGAAATGGTTGAATCTTGAAGTCTCAGTAAGAAGAATTGCCATTGGTAAGACATACAAACAAGAACCAAATCTGAACAAACCACTTGGCATCGCTTACTACTCTGACCCAGTAACAAAGAAAACAAAGAATAGACTTGGATTGATTCTTATGAGTACTTCTATCTCACTGCTAAGGATCAAGAAGAAGATCTTCTCTGGCTAAGAAAGATTCATCCGAAAAGCATTTCAGATACACAGCTTCTCCATGCCAGCAATTCGGGCATGCATTTGTGGGTAACTCGCTACATGGAAATGAATGCTGAAAAGCATTATCACACTGCCTGCAAAAATGCAAGAATTCTTCAACTACAAGTCCGTAGGCTTCTGGAAAACTACGAAAAGGACTGTGTTGAATTTACTGCACTTGCTGAGAAGAGTGTAAGAGAGATTTTGAGAAAATCCTCTGAAAGAGCTTAAGTCCCTGTAATAGTTTTTGTTAAAGTTTTTTTGCTTGCTGACTCTGTTTAAGTTATCTATGCTTTTTCATGTAAACTTCTGAAAGATAACTATCAGCAATGAAACTTTTGACTCTTATTGGTTTTTGATTATGCAATTTACTTATGCTTACTGTTTAATTATTCAAGTATGCTTGCATTAATCAACTGATTTATTCAACATCAGAAACCTCTAAAAGGGTAACAATTAATTTAGCCATGGATTGCTAACATCAAAAAGGGGGAAATGTGTTAGGAATCTTGTAATTTTGATGAGCAATTAACCATGCTAAATTAAGGAAAGTCCAGTAACTAGTACTCTTAAGGTCCATAGGAATTTAGAATTTTAAGGACATTGTAAAAGAGGAACGTTTGCTGATGACTTAGATTAGGTGTTAGTTAAGTTGGTTTTCACCGCGAATGATGTATTTTATTTTCTGAAAAGAAAATAACTTATTGATGTTGAAGCTTATGATGTATCTTATTTTCTGAAAAGAAAATAACCTATTGAAGCATTTGCTGACGATGTACTTTGTTTTTACAAACAAACTATTGAAGCATTTAGAAACCACTCAGAATCTTGAAGTTTTTGAAGATCTGAAGACTTGAAGAATTCGAAGATCTGAAGACTAGAACATTGCTGAAAACTGGTATCTACAAAGGCACGTGTTGCTCAGAAAGTGGAAACTTCAGCAACAGCATTGCATAAGTGAAAATCTGAAAGACAGAGTATGTTGTGCTTGCTGAAACTGAGACTGACCACTTGCTGATGGAACATATGTGACCTCTTGCTGAAAGTACTTGAATTTGCGCTCCAATGTTACTGTTTGAATTCTATTCAAATATGCATTAAATGCAAAGCTTACACGCGAAGGACATGAAGACTAGAAGACAAACAAAGACGCTGCTGAAAGTACAAAAGCAAGATAGTGACATGTTAAGGAACAAAAGCCTTAGGATTTGAAATTCAAATGGCTCCTTACTTGCACTATAAATAGAGGTCATCCGGCGAAGAGTTGAAGTGTGTCAACAACGTGATCAAACTCTCACTTGTGCTTAAACTCACATACCTTCAAACTCTCTATACTGCCATTGATCCGTTCCAAGACTTAAAGCTTGAAAAAGCTACTTGTGAAGAAGTAGAACAAACTCGGCTAAGAAATTAGTTAAGTGTTCTTTCTTTCGAACAAGAACACGTCTTGACACCAGAAACAATCAAACTTGTTTACTGCAAAGTATTCAAAGTTGTGTTTCATAGATTACTTGTTGTAACTGAATAAGTTATAATTAAGTTATCTCACCCCAAAACTCTCTAACTGAAAATACACCCTTTCAGGCGTGATATTCAGGGGGAACTTAATCGAGCATAGTTTTGCTGATTAAAAGTACCAAGTTTGGTGGAGAAGAAGGTTACGTTCTCTAGATTAGGTTGGAGACAAAGCAAGTGTGCTTTGGTTTCTGTTGAATCGCTCTAGATAGGAGATTGTAAGGAACTTCAATCATATCTTAGTGGATTCAGTCCTAGAAAGGACGAAGTGGATTAGTTGAGAGATTACGCCACTCTCAGATACCACTATAAAAGTGTTTGTGTGATTTACTTATTGTACTTACTTTTCAGCAAATCATATCTGTCTGTACACAGTCACTCACATCACTTGCTGAAACCTTTACTTACTGAAAAAGCACTTATTGTATCAAAGACTTCCGCTCTCTGATTTTAAGTATCAGCAAACCAAGCTACTGTAAAGTAACTTATGCTTGCTGAGAAAGTTAAGTATCAGCAAACTCATTACTGAAAAGTAATAAGCACTTGCTGAGAAAGTTTTAAACGACGAAAGTTTGAAAAGACTATTCATCCCCCCCCCCCTCTAGTCTTTTCTTGTTGTTTAAATGGACCAACAAATGGATTTAGAGGCTACATTAAAGATAACATCACTAAGACTAATAAGCCTAAACCGGACAATTTGGTCAAGATTCTTGCACTTAGGAATAAGAACAACATGCATATAATTCAGTTTAGGGTCCAAACTCTATTACTAAGGAAAGCTAGGGCACAAGTAATGACATCATCTACAATATGCCAAAAATACTGATAAAATAAAGTTGGAGGGCCATCAGGGCCAGGAGATTAAGAGGATACATATTAGAATGAGCTTTTTTTACCTCAATAGTTGTGAACAGGAGACAAAGGTTCATGTTGATTTCATATTCCACTTCCACACGCATGACCCGTATAACAACAACAATATCCGGGTCAGATGGATTTTGTGACTTGAAAATATTACAGTAATACTCAGATGCAATCATCCCCATAGTCTCTTGATCCTCACATAGCACTCACGCCGTATCCTTATGTTTAGTAATCTCACTCACCCTCAGCCTCCTAGATGCATGGGCCTGGAAAAAAGGAGTATTACGATAACCTTTTGCCAACCATTTCATCTTAGCTCGCTACTTCCAAAATATCTCTTCCCATATCTAATTTGTTTTCCAGTAGGAGTTTCTTCTCCCCTAGTTGAGTCTTAACATTCCTAGAATAACTTTTTGATGCAAGCCCGCAACATCTCTATTTCCCTTTTCAGTTCTCTAGTCTTTCTCTTCACTGACCCAAAACTCCCACAATCCAAATTAGCCAGACCAATTCGGCACTGTTTTGTATTACATATGAAGAAAGTCGAGATCAGCATCCCAATCTTTCTGAATCACTGCCTCACACTCAGCTGAGCGAATCCACATCGATTCGAAATAAAATCACCCTGTTTTGTCGGAATCGATGGGAACTAACAACATGGAAACGGAGGAGCAAGGCAGCATAATCAAAATTCTAAGAAGAGAGGTGATATACTTTCGTAGAAAGAAAAATTACATTCCTTGTCGAACTGGATACCACTTTATCCAATTTGCACTTTATATGATCATAATTTTCCAGATTATTCAACCAATTAGTGTAAGGAAATCCTACAAAGAGTCAACCTCACTTAGATTACAATAATCCAAAGCTTACCGCAGATTCCATAAACGCTACGTAAGAACTGGTTGAGCGCCCAATTTATCAGACTAAGATGAGACTACATTAAAATATCCAATCACTACCCATGGTCGTTGACATTGATCAACCATTCGTTTTTATAGAGCCCATGTTTGAACTCTATTTCCAACATTATAGAATCCCAATAAAGCCCCAAGAGCTTTCACCATCACAAAAATCCACAGTAACATCAATGATAATTAGAAATAACTACATTCACCTCTTTATTCCATAACAATGCCCCAATCCACCATATTTACCATTACGAGGAACAAAAAGAACAAACAAATTAAAATTCTGCTTTATTTTATTAATGCCCGAATAACCTAAATAGGTCTCCATAAAAAAAACTTTGAATAATTACATTCACCTCTTTATTCCATAACAATGCCAATCCACCATATTTACCATTACGATGAGCAAAAAGACCGAACAATTAAAATTCTGCTTTATTTATTAATGCCTGAATAACCTAAACAGATCTCCATAAACAAATACACAATAACGAGGTGATGCAAAGGAAAGAAATTTCCTAAAGTTTGAACCGTACAAAAGTTAGTCAAACCCTGACAGTTCCAGGATAAACAACTCATTTCGATAGGCGGGTTGTTCAACAATACTCGCCTCTAGTACAACAAGTGACTACTTGTTTAATTCCAACCTCAACTTCTTATTAGTCCCACCGTTACTGTTGCACCTTGTCTCACCTTGCACTACACTGTTTTCGTTTAGAACCCGCTTGGTTCAGTAGGAAAAAGAAATGTTTTGGCTAAAATTCGCTACTAGTTTCTTGATAGGTGATAGGAAATCTAAAAAGGAAATGCAAGCAAATGGTCAGGCCGATTTTGGCACAAATCTAACCGGAAAAGGAAATTTTCAGATTTTGTGCACAAAAACTTGGAAGATTTCCTATTTGATTTTCCTTGGGGGGGGGGGAGGAAATGTGAATTGGAAATTTTTCCAGATTTTCCATTCCATATTTGCCCCTCAAATCACTCAACTTTTCACCAAAATAGCCTCATAATGCAATCTAATTACATCCAACATTCCCCAAATTATCGAAATCAATTCTGCAACTTTCTTTCATTCCACATAAAACCCACTTTCCCTCTCTCACAATCCTTCGTATATCTCTCCTTCCCAATTTCTCACCAGGATCAAAATACTCACCGCTCTCCGCCGTAAAACCATGGGCGCCACCGATGAAAAACCAGGGGAAGAAAAGAAGCAGCAGAAGTTCGATATCAATGAATTCGTGGTCATCAAAGAAGGCGAGGCTGAGATCCTTATATATGTTTAATGTTTTCTCCCCTTACCTGATGTTTCATTGTTTATTGTGGTGTTTAGAGTTTAATTGTTTATTGTGCTATGAGGCATTGAATGGGGACTGGTTAATGGTGATGATGATGGTGAGTGACCGATGATGATGCATCAAATGATGATGGTCTTGGTGGTTTAAGAAGAAGATAAATATGGTGATGACAATGATGAGATATATATGATCGATGTATAAATGATGATGATGAAGAATTGTTATACAGATCTGATATCCAATAAAACCAGCGGCTTCTCTGTTTTTGTATGCTGCTTGGGCTTTTACAGTAGAGAGAGAAAAGAAGAAGATAAGATTGTTGTGAGTTGGACCAGATTTCATAATCAATTTTAGCGAACCAAACAAGGAAAATACCCACATTTCCTACTTGTGAGTTTTGACAAAATTTTCTAGGAAATGTCGGTTTTCCTTTTCCTAGTCCAAATCAAATGGGCTCTTACGGTACGTTTGGAGCTCAATTTGGAAACTCTGTTTGAGCTTCTTAATTGAGTTTTACATTTGGAGCTCAATTTGGAAACTCTGTTTGAGCTTCTTAATTGAGTTTTACATTTGGAGCTCAATTCCAAAATAGACATGCTACTATTCATCCCAAAACTCTATTTGGAGTTTTTTCTTTTTTTTTTGAGATTTTGACTTTCTTTTTTAAATTACTTTTATTATTATTTTACATCCACAAATAAAACCTCCATCACATATTCTCCTCAAATTTCGTACCTGGTACAAAACAAAAAAAAAATTCATTCTTACACCTAATTATTACCCTACTCTATACATCTATTTTTATCCCAATTCAACTTCAAACACAATTTTCATCCATTCCTCTAATTGAGATTACTATTCCTCTTTGAAGTAGATTTCCTTAATTGAGTTATAGAATTGAGTTCCAAACAACCACTTAGACTGCCCCCAATGGGGGCTGGCGTGGGAGCTGGCGTCGGTGGTGGACGCCAGCGGCGTCCACCCCAATTTCCTCGCCCTCGGCGCGAGGAGACGCTGTTTTCTTTTTTTTTTTTTTTTTTTGGAGCTGCCAGCCTTTCATTTTTTATTTTATTTTTATTTTATTTTCAGATTTACTTTTATCTCTTAAAAAATAAAAATGCAAAAAATAAATAAATATCACCAACGGATCTATTTTTTCGAGATCTATAAATAGAGACCAATATTGGGCATATTCGGAGCACCCCAACTCCATCTCCATTTCTTTCTTAATTAAATCCAAAACACTCTAAACCTTCCCAAATCCACTCTAAACCTTCCCAAATCCACTCTAAACCTCCGACATGGATCGAAACATGTGGAACCAAATGTACCCACCCCAATTTCAGGATTGATTAAAAGAAAAGGAGCCAGAAAGGTTCGACGAAGCAATGCGTCAACTCGCCGGAAACATCCCACTCACTCCTCAACCGCCGCCGGTTAACCGTCCTCTGTTTCAAAACTTCCCCCAAGAGCCAAACACGCAAAATTTCTCTTCCCCACTATCTCAGACACCGGCGATGTATTCCCAATCCGAGGATGTTGAGTTTGTTGAGGAGACGCAACCGGAACTTCAGCCAAAGTCGAAGGGCCGTCGAGGTGGAAAAGGGAAGGAGAAAGCCACTGTTGCGGAAGATCCCAAGGAAAGAGGCGAAATGTTGCGTGCAAAGAGCATGAGGATTTGGTTCTCATTCGTTTCTACTTGGAAGTTATGCAAGACTCGATCGTAGGCACTGGCCAGAAGATTACAACCTTGTTCAAACGGATTGGGGCCTTGTACGAGGGGGCTAGAAGGGATGGGTTATACTCGGACCTGATTCCCCGAAGTGATGATTCCTTGCGGAAGAGGATTGGGCGTATTAGGGAGGAGATAAACAATTGGACCATCTGCAATGAAAAGGCTACTAAGATGCTGGGACAGCAGAGTGGATTCAACGAGGATGACGTTGTGGCTCAAGCCCAAGTTTTTCACAAAGAAAAGTACAAGAATGGCTTTTCTATGTTTAAACAGTATGAAGTCTTGCAAGCCACTCCGGAGTACGAGACGTACTTGGACTGGAGACACTCCTCCGAGGGCCTAAGGCGTAGAAACCACTTGGGACTAGTGATGAGGTTATGGCTTCAGGTGGAAGCAGCGGGAGTAAGCGGTTCAGGTTGGTGGATGATGACAGTGTCTCAAGTCCGAAACGTCCGATGGGTCGGGACAAAGCGAAGAAGATGGTGAAAGGTGGAGGTTCCAGCGACTCCGCGGCTCTCGAGGCAATAGGGGAAGGAAGGGGAAGATTCAACATCACTTTTCGAGAATCAATCGACATTGAAAACAGGAGGCTCGAGTATACCAGGGAGAGGGATGAAAAGAATGCGACTTTGACAGCGGAAGAGGAAAAGAATAAACGCTTGGCGATCATGTGGGAGATGAGTCAACGCTACGACACCTTGACCCCCCAGCAGAAAGCAATTTGTGATTCACTTATTGCTGAGTTCCCTCCAAGTGGCTAAGTGTGTTTGTGTTTTAAATTAGTTTAGTGTTTGAGTGTTGTGTGTTTGTAATTTTAATTTCCGCAGTGTGTTTTAGCGTTAACAGTGTTTGGGTTTGAAATTAGTTTAAGTGTTTAAGTGTAGCGTGTTTGTAATTGTCATCTCTAGTTTGACCGTTTTAATAAAATTTGAATTTGAGTTTGCAATTGTCAGGAATCCAAAATTTACTTTGTCAGGAATCTTAGCTTTTATTTGTCTGAAATATCATCTTTTTTGGCATCCAATGCAAACATGAGTCAGCAATGACTCATAACTTATCTTATCTTCAATTCTATCATCATCCAAATCCTATCTTATCTTATTAGAAATCCAATGCAATGATATTGGCATCCAATGACTTTGGCATCCAATGCAAACAAGTGACTCATCTTATCAGAAATCCTATCTTCACTTTATCTATATAATCCAAAGACTGGAAGTCATTTTGATACACCAACCCTTATTCAATATCTTAAGCTATCAGAAAAATGTCCGGGCACTCATCCGATGAAGATACTTACTATGGTTCTTCATCCAATCCCTACAACCAAGTTAAAAAGGCAATCCAATAAAACATTCCTCGCATGATGCACTGCATCGAACAACACATCCAACAAAACCAACAAAACCAACCACAAGTCCGAAATCAAAGCCACAAGCGTAAATACATTAACAGAAAAAGAGAAGAACATGCCAAGTTCATGGAGGAGGATTACTTCAGTCCAACCGGGCCAATATATGAGGATAAATTCAGACGCAGATTTAGAATGCGTAGGGAGTTGTTCGATAGGGTGGTGGCTGGTGTATTGAACCAAGATGACTACTTTGTGTGCAAGAGAGATGCTGCTGGCCGTTCGGGGTTAACCACACACCAGAAAACAACTGCAGCCATGCGAATGCTAGCTTATGGGTGTTGCACGGACGCGGTGGATGAGTATTGCCAGCTCGGTGAAAGTACTGCTCAGGCATGTCTTGTGCGTTTTTGTGACGCCGTGATTGCGGAGTTCAGTCCAAGCCTACATGAGGAGGGCTACTGCGGAGGACTTACAGAGGCTTTTGTCAATCAACGCTGCAAGAGGTTTTCCGGGCATGATTGGGAGCATAGATTGTATGCATTGGGTATGGAAGAATTGTCCCAAGGCATGGCGGGGTCAATTCCAGGGCAAAGATGGAGAGCCTACCCTTGTCTTAGAAGTCGTGGCATCCCAAGACACTTGGATATGGCATTCGTTCTTTGGGGAGCCAGATCAACAATTACGAAGATGATACAAAAAAGCATGTCGAAGAAGGCTGGAAAGATGAAATTTGGGTCAAGTATACAACATCTGCAATCAACTCCATCAATGATTACATGAAAATTCATTATGAAATGCATAACATCAACGTGCATCACAAACTGAGGTCAGACTTGATAGAACACATTTGGACATTGCGTTGAAGGGCCGTGCAAGAATCAATCAACGTGTGATTTCTTTGTTTCATTTCAGTTTCCAGCAATTTCTATCCCCGTTTGTGTATGTTTGTTGCAATTTCTATTCCTGAACTTGTGTGCCTTAGATTTGAAATTTGTTGTACGACTTTGTAATATGTATGTGGCTTGCTCTAATAATAATTATTATTTTCAATATTTTTTTTTATCAATCTTATGTTTCATATAACCTTTAAAAAAAAAAACATTGAAAAAACTACCCACGCCCCGGCCACCATTGGGGATGATCCACACGACGACGGGGGTCGTCCCAAAAGTCCCAAAAAGTACTGTAAGTGTATGTGTTTTTACACTGGAGTTGACCAAGGAGTTATCCTCGGAGTTAAGTTGTTCTGGTTTAACTCCTATATCTGTCAACGATACAATTAACGAATTTATATCGTGTTTTACCTTTACTTAACAACTAACTAGTTCCACAGCTGTAGATATTTATTGTGTGCAGGAAACTAGCTTCCAGAACGTGTCAATAGGAAGAAGTCGATTCTGACTAGGAGATCGACTAGCAGAACAGAGCGTGAATATGTAGAACTGAAGAAGGAGAAAGAATCCAAGTAGGAATACAATTTCTATTTGAAGAAGGAGGACGAAATCAAGTCTAGATTCAGAGTTTGAAGTCATTCAAAGTTGATGTCCTATTTAGCGTTAAAGCCGGTATGCGTTTCCTGATTGGATTCGCTCAAGTACTTCACTACTATATATATGCCAACATCAACGATGAAGAAGACACATCTCGAGAGCAAGAAGTTTACAACCAAAGAATTCGTTTAGAGTCTTTCTTGTTCAGTTGTTTGTTTTTGAGTCTTTATACTAGTTTATATTCTAGATCTCTCTAACAACGTATTGAGAATAGAATAGATAGATTGGGTTCTATATCATCATGAGGTGACTAGTATTGTTTCAGCTAAGATAGAATAGGGAGTATACAGCGTTGTACGAACATATTCTTCTTAGTGGTTTTTCTGCCTTGACTGGGCATCAAGCAAGCTATCAAAAGCTGCTTGAAAATTTCCAAACACAAGTTCTTATTTACTTTCCGATGTGCTTAATATTCTGATATATTTTACTTGTGTTTTTCTGACTAATCTGCAGGTAGTAGTTTTGGATTATTGAGGTGTTATCGTACGAGTTGTTCAACCTCATCGATAACTCCTGCTTACTGGCGCGGATTGTTCCTATTAACAAGTTATTATCGATCCTTAATTATTTCAATTGGCATCTAGAGCTTGTTATATTTTATAGGTAATTGTTTTAAGGTACAAAAGATGGACTCCTCCAATCTGAACCTTGGAAGGCTACCGATTCTTGATGGAGCAAACTATGCTTACTGGTTATTGCGTATGCGTATATACTTGAAATCTTTGGATGCAGGTGTTTGGCAATCTGTTGAGGAGGAATTTATTAATCCCAAGAAAAAGGCTGATCTACATGGAGACATATTGCCAAAAGAACTCAAGGACTATACTGAAGAAGAGAAAACAGGAGCTTCTAACAATGAAAAAGCTCTTAATGCTATTTTTTCTTGGGTTGATATGCATATGTTTAAACTAATCCAAAACTGTGGTACATCTAAGAGTGCTTGGGATATTCTTCAAAGACATTGTGAAGGTGATTCAAAGGTGAAAGATACCAGAATCAGACTGCTACATAGCAAGTTTGAACTACTCGGGATGGAGGAAGATGAAGACATCAGCACTTACTTTACCAAGATCCTTGATATTGCTAATGAGTCACACCAACTTGGCGAACCCATGGCAAACAAAGTTCTGGTACGTAAAGCTATTAGGTCCTTACCTCCTAGATTTAATGTCAAAGTCTCTGCTATTGAAGAAAATTATAGTTTAGCAACCTTGGACCTAACCACTCTTATGAATATTTTGAAAAACTATGAGCTTCATCTTATGGATCAAGAGGAAAATTATGGTAAAGGTTCCAAAGTTTTTAAAAACTACTCAAGCTGATAGTGATGATGACATTGATATTAATGATTTTGATCCTGAGCATTCCAAAGCCTTTATTGCCCAAGCCACAAAGTTTTTCAAAAACTATCATCCAAATCTAAGTCTAAGTATAGTTCTGAAATATCCACATCCAAAAATCCTTCCAAAGGCAATTTTAAAAGCTCTTCCCATAGAAAAGATATTGTCCCTACCTCTAGTTCAAATTCTAGGAATCTCGATAAGATTCAGTGCAGGGAATGCAAAGGATGGGGACACTACCGCAATGAATGCGCCAATCTTCATAGACTCAAAGGATTGAAAGTCAACTGGGTGGAGACTGATGACGCAGCGGATGATGGAAGTGATTATGAGAAGCCTGACTCAGATGCAGATACTGATGTAGTTGCTCTACATGCTGTAATTTGTGATTCACTGGAAGGAGTTGATCCAGAGGGTTACTCAACACCGAACTTAACTCCTATCCAGGTAACTGATGTTTCTTGTGATTTAATTTGTCTACACAGCTCTGTTGAATCTGATGCAGGGGAAGAGACTGACACAGATGCGGATGAGCAAATATCTGAAGAAGAAGCTATTGTTGAGCTTCAAGAGATGTATGACAAGTTGCTCAAAATTTGCAGCAAACAGAGAAAGTAATCAATAAGTTGATGATGCTACGCAGGATTGTCGGTCCCGATTAATCAAATAAATTTGTTATTTAGCCAAAGGCAATTCACCACTACAACGAAAACCGTAGTGTAGCAGTAGAATGACCTCGAGTGTCGTTCTCTAAGGACTATAACTAGCTTTATCAAATCTAATTTAGAATATAAAAACAGCAGACGGATTAGCAAAGGTTTTTCTAACAGATAATGGAAATTGGTGATAGTATGGTCCTTCAAAGCATAACGGGTTAATAATCATGCGTAAATTCCTCGGTTTTGCATGGAGATCTTTGATCAATCAATTGTCCTGTTGCAATCATTAAACACTACGAAGATATAGATACTGACAGGTCAACACTATTGTCCAATTGTGTTCCGTAATTATTCAACACTACGAAGATATAGATATGCATAGGTCGACGAGGGTCCAATTGTGCATAATAATTAATCAACATACGAAGGTATAGGTTGCGCCTGATCAACGAAATAAAGCAATAACACGGAGTATAATGCGCGATATAGCCATTAGCATGATTATCAACCCTTCGCTAAGAATTCACATACTACCACCAACGATAAGTTTAGCTACTCATAGTTGTCATGCAATCAACAGAAATCATAGAAGAAAACATGTTGAAACATATATAAAAATAAGTAGAATAAACCGTAAGATACAATGTTACCGAAGGTTCTCAGTCTCCGAAGAATCGCGATCTTACAAGCTCCAATCTGCTATGAAAAAGTATCTCCTAAGCTACGAACCCCCAGAACAGGCTCTGGGAAGTTCCTACCTAAAACTACAGAGAAAGGTGAGAGAATAGGTCTGGAAAAGTATGAATTTCGGAGAAAAACTGAGAAACTATATATAGGCTTCGAATTTGTGTGGGACGAAGGGCCCCACACACCGGGCGATTCGCCCCACGTCCCGGGCGATTTGCCCGGGAGTAAAATTCGCGGAATTCTGCGTTTTCGACGCGTATTTGGATTTCTTCCCCTTTTCGGACTCGGTTTCTGACCTCTAGTGGCCTTCTAATCTCCAGATTCGACCCCTAAACTCCAAATCCTATCCGGAAACCTTCAGATACTCCAAATAGGCTTCTGGAACACCAATTCCTTGTCAACTTCGATATAATTGCCCTGAAATCCTCGTTTTTCAACCAAAACCTGTAAAATAAAATTTAAAGGGAAACGTGACACTATTCTAATAAAATGCACTAAAATATAGCTAAATTAACATAGAGGGTAGCTAAAATAGGTGAAAAAGACTCAAATGAAAGTGTAAAATACACATTCATCAAACTCCCCAGACCGAACCTTTGCTTGTCCTCAAGCAACTAAGCTAGACTCTAATGCAAAAAACAATGCAAGACACAAAATGGAGTCTCATGCCAAATAAAATGAACTAATCTACTGAATCTATCAAAAAACATATGAACAAAAACCATATAAATCAAAGCATGAATATAGGTTGAAGAATACCTCGATTGACTTATACACATCCACATAAGCACTTATGTCAAGACAAGATAGTCTCTCGTAACATTCTCTACCTGGACCTAGTCAGTGATGTTGTAATGAAGCATGCTAAGATACAAATGATTGTCCCGTGCCTATGAAACTGAGGACTTACTGCTGTTCCACCATGTTAAGACTTTTCCTCAAAGAGGTCGAACCAGTACTGGCTCTCATCAAACGAAGGAGGGTTCCCTATAAAAGATAACACTCCCCTATTCTACCCATCTTTCAAGTAAAGTCTTAAGCTATTCACCACTTCCTGAATGGCAGGACGAGGGTGGTCTAGAACAGATGACACTCAAAAACAAAAGACAAAAAATAGAAAATTACAACACGATTACGAACATCACAAGAATTGGAAAATGAGACACAACACTTTGCTAAACTGCTATTTGGCTTTCTTTTTTTGGACCCTTCTTTGCTTTTTTGGGTCTTTTCTCTTTTTTTCTTTTTTACTTTTTCCTGGAATTTTTCGTTCTTTTTTTTCGATTTTTTTAGCCAGCAGTAGCATAACAAAAAGAGAAACAAAATGACTCACAACGACTTCCCCAAACCTATTCGAAAGAATAGGTTGGAGTACAAAATTTACGGAAAAGGAAAAATCAACTCACGATACGGAAATAAAAAACGAAAAACAAGTCTATGATGGTGCAACCCCCTCCCCAAACCTATTCGGAAGAATAGGTTATAAACAAAGGATCACACAACCTCACACTACCTCCTTCCTAGGCATTTAGCAATCTCAAAGCATGGTGAAGACTTGTTGCCTCTTAGGTACATAATTACTCGGGAAAACAACCATAAGACCCTAACATGCATCATCCTATTATAAAGGCCTTCGTGAACCGCAGTAGAGAAAACACCACTAAGTGATGTCGAAACTACCAAGCTTAACTAAGAGCAATACATAAATGTGACAAGCCAAGCGAGAAAAACCTCAAACAAATTCATAGAGACGAAGCATATGATCAATGGCATAGTTAGTTAATCTACCCAATAAAAAAGTTCAAAAAATTCGGCAATAAACTTCATATAAAACATGCAAGACTATCCTAGGATGAATGTAGTGAATGCAACCTATAAAATCTAAGAAAGCAGTAAACGTGCAAATGCAAATGCAGAAAAAGAACAAGATACTAATCAACACAAAGCCAAACAATACTTAACATCATGGTTCACATCCCATCGCCCTTACGATTCTTAAGCTAGCCCCTAGCAAATAGAATGAGTAATAAGAAGTGATAGTAGATGTTACCGAATGGTTTGGCCTCGGTTGGCTGAGAGTGGACATGTGAAAAGACTAATCATCGGGATGGTAATCCCCATAAAAGTTCCTCCACATGTCAGACAGGAGATCATTGGATTGTTGTAGGGCCTCCTCTTGCTGTTCGATGAGTTGTTGCTGCTCCCACCTTTGTTTCCTATCCTCTCGGCGATGCTCCTCGAATGTCTCCCAATCGCGGTTGCGCTGGGCAATGTGCCCGTCGAGGTCCTATCGCAGTCCTTGGACAGAAGTGGTCAAAGCTGCAGTACTAGCATCGGCTCTATCGAAACCGTTGTCGAGGTAGGTCCGGAATTCAGAGAAGTCAAATCCTCTAGACCCCTGTGGTGCTCGAGGTGGTGCATGCGGTGCTCGATGGACAAATGGGATATTCGGGATAGGGGCTTGGCCATCATCGACCTCCATAGCATCCTCATAATCATTCTCATGATCGGAGTCGCTCGGTTGGAAGGGTGCTCCCACATCAGCAGCGGCAGCCGTGGGGTTCTTCAACTGATACCTAGCCAGCTGCACCTCAATGGTCGAGGGTGAAAGGGCAGCGACCTCGTAATCTCCTTCGTCAATGTCATCGACCCCATGATATTTGCAGTAGGCAGTGATGAAGCTTGGGAAGACGAAGGGCTTCTTTTTCTTTTCCCAGTGGCGCTCATACTCCTCATACATGATGTGCCCGATGTCGATCCGATGTCTGTCTATCAAGCAGTAGAGGAGCTCGGTGTAGTAGGGCTGAATCCATGAGTCATTCTTCCTAGGGATCAAGTTGAAGATACAAAATTTCATCATCACCTTAGCTTCAATGCTAAGGTCGCTCTGACGGATCCGTGTAGGTTCTCCCCCGATGTCTGGATATCTGTACTCCCTGTTGCAGATCACGTCCGTAATATGTCTTCCTATCCCCCTAGAGGCCCTCGAATACAGGTAGGCATGGTCGCTCCCTGTGAACTCCTGCTGCCCAAAATGGATGAATGAGGAAATGTGCTCTGGTGTCCAAGGTATTATCAGGTCTCGAACTAGTACCCCATTCTTCTCCTCGAGATTTGTGTATCCAGTGTAGAACTCTTGGAGGAGGCTCTCGTCATACCCCTTGAACCTGTTGGAACTGTACCAAACCCAATTCCTTCTTGACGCCAATCGTGATAGCGTCCTATACCCCGCCGTATCAGCTGTTGACTCTGGAATATCAATCATCCTGTCTGGAATGATCGATCTTCCCCCGTCGGCCAGCTCCGCTTCTAGCCTTTGTCGCACCTCTACCGCGGCTAAAGACATATCGTACATGTGGTGGGAAGGTTGGGAGATTGATGCTACTCCCTTCCCCTTCCTGCTCGAGCCAGCTCTCCTCGATCTTGGTGCCATGATTCCTACAAACATCAATTAGTATCTTGTACAACACAAAACAGACCTATGCATATGTAAATGTACGAGTGAACAAACGAGCAATATCTTCAACAATCCAACTCCTCAAAAACCCAATGTCTAGTCTAGCTATTTCATCACGCAACATATCAATGTAACTACTACAATAATATATCACATTATGCTCTTGCTAAACAACAAATGCCTTGAATCACAAGGTTCAATCCATACCATAATAATCAAAAATCTAACATAAATCCTCAACTTCATCAATCATGCATTCTACCATTACATCCATCATTATCAAATCAACAAACACGTGTTTAAGCATGGAATGAAAGCAAGAGATACGTTTCCTAACAAGATATATCATCTAATAGCAAAAATCTCAAATCAACAAACCAAGCCTAATTGAACATGCAATTGATAATGAATAACGTTTCTAAACACACAAACCATCAACCCATACATCATACAAGCTTAATTGAAGCACAAATCAAAAAAAAAACCAAATTTGAAAAATTAGGGTTCATGTGAGATTACCTCAAATCCGGAGATTGAATGAACTAGGAAGAAATTTGTTCGGATGAAAAGAAAGAGCACGTAACGGGCTTCGATTGAAGCTAAAGATCACACAAATTGATGGAAAGAAGAAGAAGTTATGAAGGTTTGAAGGTTTTGTGAAAATGGAGGAATGTTTGGAGTTTAAGGGAAGAAGATGAAGTGAAATGAGGAAAAATGGGGAAGAACCCCGTTTTTTTTTAATCTGCAAAACGTGGGGCGATTCGCCCCACGCCTGGAGCGAACCGCCCCGTGCGGGGCGAATCGCCCCGCGGGTCCGAAGCGCGCGCGTGCGCTCTGGAGCGTAGGGCGATTCGCCCCTCACCTCCTGAGGTGGGGAGACGAACGTTTCGAAAAAAAATGCGGTTTTTAGTCCCCGAAAACATTTTTCTCAAAAAATCACTCGAGAAATCTCACTCAAACATAACATAAGCACATACGACACAGAGACGAACAAATTCACATATGAAAACCAAATTGTTCAAGTATGAATGCATGCAATAAAACGGTAAAGAAAGCGATAAAAACCCCGGGTTGCCTCCCGGATAGCGCCATTGTTTAAAGTCTTTGACTCGACTCCTGTCTTCGCCTAGTTCTTCTTCTTGAGGGTACTAGTCTTCCCCTTCACGGATCTCCTCCTCATGCCACTAACCTGTGAATAAGAATGAACATAGACATTAATACCACTGTAGTCAATAGTGTGAGAAGTATCAGGTGGATCAGATTTGTCTTTTAACACATGTTGCTTGCCATCCACTTCAATAGTGCAAGTCCTTCGATAGATGTCCATCACGGAGCGTAGCTTAGTCAAGAACGTTCACCCCAAGAGAATGACATCCCCCGTCCCAGGTGTAGACGCCGGCATAACTACAAAATCGGTGTATACAGAAGCTTCACCAATCTTGACCAATACATTCTTCACAACGCCTTCGGGTCGTACAAAGTATCCATCCGCCAGTTGCACAATAGCCTTATGTACATATAGTTTTCCAAGGTTACACTTCTCGAACACATTCAGAGGGATCACATTAGAGTAGGATCCCGTGTCTAGTGTGGCACAGACATTTTCAAGTTCCCCAATCCCGACCTTAACATCGAAACTTTGAGGGAGTGGCTCGGGATCCTCTTCCTCCTCTTCATTCTCGTTAGAACCAAGGTCCTTCTCTTCTTCCTTAGCCTGTGGGGGCCCTTCCCCCTCGCAACTCTCGCACTTAGCAATCTTCTTAATGGTGATTTCAACAGGTAGATCACCCACCAAGGTAATGGACATCGACTTCTCAGTGTTGCTAGGCAGTTTGCCTTGTTCCCTACTTGCTCCTCGGTCGATCAATTCTTGCATCTTTTGATGGGCAATCCTAGTGCTCTCTTCCAACCTATCAAGTCTTGCCCTAGTCTTCTCAGAATCTTCTTCATAACGTTTGAGAAAACTTTGGGTGTGATCAACCATCTTTTGCAAGTTCTCCATCAGTTGAGCCGACTTCGACTTCGGTGGCTCTTTCGGAGCGGGGTTTTCGCAGTGGTCATTACCATAGTTTAGCCTACTACGGTCTTGGTTAGGGCCATAAGTTTGGTTACCCGGTGCATATCCTTGATTATTTCGGAACCCTCTTCTCCAAAATCCACCTCGAGGATTCCTACTGTCTTGTCCGTAGCTAGCTTCTTGAGTACCAAACTCCGTAGCAAAGGCTTTCTCTTCGCCTCCTCGAGCCCAGTTGCCATCATCATATGCAAGCTCCGATCTACACATATGAGCCCCATGCCCATAGTTCTTGCATATTCGGCAAACTTCGTTTGTAACAGTTGTTCCAGTGGCGCTCTTGAGGACTTGCTTCAATTCGTTGGTAAAGCACTCGAATTGATCCCCATTCCCCCTATACATTGGGGCTTCTTGAGTCGGTGGAGCTTCAGGTCCACGTCTCCTAACCATTGCTCTTGGGTCCTTTAACTGCGAACCCTTAGCAAGCCTTTCGAAAACTGCCCAGACGGCTTCTGCGGTTTCCTCCCAAATATTGCCTCGGCATTGGAAATCCACCACTTGTTGGTTCTCGAAGGTTAGTCCATTGTAGAAGTGTTGGACTAGGTCAGAAAGTTCAAAACCATTGTGAGGGCACTTGTTCGTGTGATCTTGGAACCTCTCAAACACGGTGTAGATGGTCTCATCATAGTCTTGTTATAATCCAGTGATTTGCGCCTTGAGCGCGGTAGTCAGGGTGTGAGGGAAGTATTTTTCCATGAAAGCTGAAAAAACCTTCTCCCAAGTGTCCAGCGAACCTGCTGGTAGAGAACTCAACCATGACTTGGCTCTGTCGCCAAGCCCCATAGCAAAACCCTTCATCCGTAACTCATCCATTGTTATTTCAGCTCCGGGTCGTGGGAGTTGGTTGACGAAATCATCAATATCGTGCAAGTACCCCATCACATCTTCCCTTGCTAAGCCATAGAACCTCGGAAGTTGTTGGAATGCATGGTTCTTAATTTCCAGATCTCGAGTTGCAGACGAAAGAACAATCGCCGGTCCCCTCATATGATCCTTAGTGGGTTGAACCCATGCTTTCAGTGGTCTATCTTCTGCCATTCCGTCGATTTCCTTGAAAAGACTGTGTAGAGATTCAGAGAAATCGGTATCCTCTATTTCCTCTAGTGCACGCCTTTGAAGTAGTCGCCTTCTTTGGTGGTAGACTCTGTCGATCTCAGCAATTGAATCAGCAAGCGGTGTTCCTCTAGATCGTGTATGTGTCATACACTATCTGTAACAGACTAGGAAAGCAGTATCAGAGAGAGATTAAAAAGGAAAACTAAAACTAATAGAATTAGGAATTGAATGCTGAAAATATAAACAAATTAAACAGAAAAAAGGAGTATAGTCCCCAGCAGCGGCGCCAATTTGATGCTACGCAGGATTGTCGGTCCCAATTAATCAAATAAATTTGTTATTTAGCCAAAGGCAATTCACGACTACTGATGAACGTATTTTTGACGTGTTCATCTTGTCTTTTTTACCTTCTTTTGCTATCTTCTAGCCTTGTTTTTTGGTTAGTTTTGTAGAATAGTGTCACGTTTTGTGTTTTCTGCATTTTCAGACACTTAGGCACGAAACGGCGTTTTTGGAGCTAAAAACGAGCCTTTTTGATGAAAAGATGGCCCCGTTGAAGTTCCCCAATCTCCGTGGCTTGTTCGTAAGTGTTTGAGCATCAATAAGCATCGAGAAGGATGAGTCCAAGGCACCCGAGGGCCATGCGAGGGCAAAAAGATTGAGTTTGAAGACAAAAATCTGCCCAGGAGCCAAGCTAAGCGCCTGGAATAGTGAAGCGCTCCGCTTCAAATTCCAGGAGCTTGGGCACAGAAGCCAAGCGAAGCGCTTGGAGTGCCCAAAGCGCTTCACTTGCCAAGCGCTCCGCTTGGCTTCTCCAAACAGTCCGCTTGGCAGCGGTTACGTTTTCGGATTTTCCTTCTTAGATCTGATCTTTGATCATTTTTTGAATATCTTTTGAACTGTAACTTCGTTTTGGAGAGCTCCTAAGCCCCAAAACTCAGAGAAAACTCAGATTACATTGTATTTTAGCTTGGGATTCAAGGTTTTGATTGGGATTCATCCTTTGTAATCATCTACGGAGAGGTTTTCTTTGCTTTCCACCGATTAGTGACAGCTTTGGTGGTAACTTGTATCACTCTCTTGTCTTGTAGTTTGATATGATGTATTCTGATTATTATTCATATGAATTGATGTCTATGTTGATGAATATGAGTAGCTAAATCTTTTGTGTTGGTGGTAGAATGTAGAATATGCATGCTATGGGTTATGTTTATGCTTACATGAGATTGTGATTCAATCTTGCTGCAAATCCCTTCTTACGATTCTTAGTTGCCTATAAAATATATTCGAATTGAGTATAGTGACAAACTCTTGGTCAATGAAAGCTATAGGATTGTATGTTAGAGATTTGCAGCATGCTAGATAAATGGTGTTGGTGACAAGCACCTCTAAAGTATTGATAGTGATCTTTTATGATGTGTGTCTTAAAGTTGCCTAGACGAGTTGCTTAGCAGACTTGATCGAAGGTTTTACGCACTGAACTTGTGAGCATATTCGTAACCCATGCATGTGTATTTGATTTCTACCACCAACCGTTATCCAAGCTTGATTACAACAATCTGATTTCTCGTTGCTTTGTTCTAAGAAACCAATTCTTCGAACATTTGAACTCGTTGACTGAAATTACTAGCAAAAACCTCAAACAAAGCCACGTTAGGTCCCGAGAGAACGACACTCGGGGACAACTTGCCATTGCACTCTAGTTTGTGTAGTGATAAGTGTTCTTAGGCTTTTAAAACAAATTTTATTGGTGAAAAACGACATCATCAACTACAACGAAAACCGTAGTGTAGCAGTAGAATGACCTCGAGTGTCGTTCTCTAAGGACTATAACTAGCTTTATCAAATCTAATTTAGAATATAAAAACAGCAGACGGATTAGCAAAGGTTTTTCTAACAGATAATGGAAATTGGTGATAGTATGGTCCTTCAAAGCATAACGGGTTAATAATCATGCGTAAATTCCTCGGTTTGCATGGAGATCTTTGATCAATCAATTGTCCTGTTGCAATCATTAAACACTACGAAGATATAGATACTAACAGGTCAACACTATTGTCCAATTGTGTTCCGTAATTATTTAACACTACGAAGATATAGATATGCATAGGTCAACGAGGGTCCAATTGTGCATAATAATTAATCAACATACGAAGATATAGGCTGCGCCTGATCAACGAAATAAAGCAATAACACGGAGTATAATGCGCGATATAGCCATTAGCATGATTATCAACCCTTCTTTAAGAATTCACATACTACCACCAACGATAAGTTTAGCTACTCATAGTTGTCATGCAATCAACAGAAATCATAGAAGAAAACATGTTGAAAGATATATAAAAATAAGTAGAATAAACCGTAAGATACAATGTTACTGAAGGTTGTCAGCCTCCGAAGAATCGCGATCTTACAAGCTCCAATCTGCTATGAAAAAGTATCTCCTAAGCTACGAACCCCCAGAACAGGCTCTGGGAAGTTCCTACCTAAAACTACAGAGAAAGGTGAGAGAATAGGTCTGGAAAAGTATGAATTTCGGAGAAAAACTGAGCAACTATATATAGGCTTCGAATTTGTGTGGGGCGAAGGGCCCCACACACCGGGCGATTCTCCTGGTGTGGGACGATTCGCCCCACGTCCCGGGCGATTCGCCCGAGAGTAAAATTCACGGAATTCCGCGTTTTCGACACGTTTTTGGATTTCTTCCCCTTTTCGGACTCGGTTTCTGACTTCTAGTGGCCTTCTAATCTCCAGATTAGACCCCTAGACTCCAAATCCTATCCGGAAACCTTTAGATACTCCAAATAGGCTTCTGGAACACCAATTCCTTGTCAACTTCGATATAATTGCCCTGAAATCCTCGTTTTTCAACCAAAACCTATAAAATAAAATCTAAAGGGAAACGTGACACTATTCTAATAAAATGCACTAAAATATAGCTAAATTAACATAGAGGATAGCTAAAATAGGTGAAAAAGACTCAAATGAAAGTGTAAAATACACATTCATCAGTTGACCAGTGAGAATGATAGCTTGAAAGAGGTAACCACTAATCTTGAAGTTTCATTGACTAAAAGAGATATTGCCTTCAATACTGTTAGTGAAAAACTTGCTAAGTCTGAACGTACTCTTGAGAACTATGTTAAGTCTGCTGGTATGCTAGAAACATGTTTAGGAAAGGGTAATACTGGAACCAATGGTTTAGGTTATACTAAACTGAAAGAAAGAACTGATGATCGCTATTTTCCTGAAGGTCCTGTTTTTGTAAAACCACAAGTAGTAGAAACTAAAAGTTCTAAACCCAAGGTGTCAAAATCCAAAGGCAAGAAACTCAAGGAATCTACTGCTAGTGAGAATTCTTCTACTCCGAAAAGAATCTATAAATGCATTTCTGCGAAAATGAAGGTCACATCAAACCTTACTGTAGGTCTTTTCACAAAACCTTTATGAAGAAACAGGATAGTTCAAAGTAGTTAACTGAGGAGTCACCTAACACCTCTGATAACACCTTATCTACTGCGACATCAAGTTCTCCCTCTCAGTCTGATAAATCTAATGAACTCACATGTAATGTTGTTTTAGCTGCTGTGGATACTGACATTGCAGGTACATGGTACTTTGATAGTGGTTGTTCCGTCATATGACTGGAAGAAAGGAATTTCTAACCAATTTTGTTGCTAGGGACTCTGGAACTGTCACTTATGGTGGTGGAACCAAAGGAAAAATTCTTGGTACTGGTATACTGCATGTTACAGGATTTCCAGCTTTGAAGGATGTTTATCTGGTCGATGGACTTAAGGCGAACCTTATTAGCATTAGCCAACTGTGTGATGCTAACCTTAATGTCAAATTTGACAAAACTTCTTGTACTGTTTACAATGCTGCAAATAAGTGTGTGATGACAGGTCAAAGGTCAGGTGATAATTGCTATTCGACTGGTAGTCATTTGCTATGCAATCAGGTCAAGATAGAAGATGCACAACTCTGGCATCAAAAGCTTGGTCACATGAACTACAGGATCATGGACAAATTGCTTAAACAGGAAGCTGTTCAAGGTGTGCCAAAGCTTTCCAAATCAGAAAAATTGTGTGTGGTGATTGTTTGAAGGGAAAGCAGACACAAGTTGCTCACAGTGTTGCTCAACCCTCGGCGCAACCCTCAGGTACGACTTCATGTTTTGAACTTATGCACATGGATCTTATGGGTCCTATGGAAGTTGGTACTGTTAGTGGTAAGAAATACGTGTATGTGATAGTTGATGACTTTTCTAGATTCACATGGGTCTTTTTCTTAAGAAATAAGTCTGATACTTTTGATGCTTTCAAAATTTTGCATGCTAGAGTTAAGAACATGTACCACTCATCTGTTAAAAGGATTCATTCTGGCCATGGAAAAGAATTTGAAAATTCAACTTTTTCTAACTTTTGTGATAAAGAAGGAATTTTCCATGAATATTCTGCACCCAAGACACCTCAACAGAATGGGATAGCAGAACGTAAGAATAGAACTTTACAAGAGATGGGTTGAGTTATGCTTAGTTCTATGAGTATTGCAAAACGTTTTTGGGGGGAAGCATTTAACACAGCATGCCATATCATTAACAGAGTGTTTTTGAGACCAGGAACTTCTATGACTCCATATGAGATTTTGAAAGGCAAGAAACCCAATTTGAAATATTTTTATGTTTTTGGTTGTGTTTGCTACATTCTTAATGATAGAGATCAACTGTCTAAACTAGATCCTAAAAGTGATAAAGCTGTTTTTATTGACTACTCGGACAATAGTCATGCCTATAGGGTGTTCAACCTAAGGACCAAGACTATTCAAGAGTCAATCAATGTTACTTTTGACGATTCACTTAGTATGACAGGTAGAAAGGATGAAGAAGGTACTCTGGAAATAGTTCAATTGCCTACAGGTACTCAAAACATGCATGTCGACAGACCAGCAAATCCGACATCAGGTGGAGTTACTCAGGGAGTTGACCTAACTCCTGACTTAACTCCCGCGACTGCTGCTGATACGGAACCTGAAAATCCTACTTCTAAGGATCTGTTGCCACTACCTCCCAGTCCTGAATCCACTGCTGATATAGTAACTGCTGTTGCAAGTGACCCATCTACTGACACCGGTGAGGATCAAGAAGAAGACACGAATGAAGGGGATGCTACTGATGGTACTCCTTCCACGCGGCTAAGAAGAAAAGCCAAGGTTGATTACAGAAAGCTTGCAGGTCTTAAGGCTAATATGGTAATGACATGTGCTTGTTGTTCTTATGCGGCACATGCTAAGGTACGCCATACTTGCTATGTATCTTCTATTGAGCCTAAGAATGTCAAAGAAGCCTTAACTGATTCACTTTGGATAGTGGCTATGCAAGAAGAATTGAACCAGTTTGTTAAGAATAAAGTCTGGACCTTAGTACCTAGACCTAACAATACAAATGTTATTGGTGCTAAATGGATTTTTAAAAACAAAACTGATAAAACTGGTACAATCGTTAGAAACAAAGCTAGGTTAGTAGCCCAAGGCTATACACAGGTAGACGGAATTGACTATGATGAAACCTTTGCTCCTGTTGCTAGAATTGAATCTATTAGACTGCTTCTTGCTATTGCATGCTACTTAAAGATCACTTTGTATCAAATGGATGTTAAAGGCGCTTTCTTACATGGCAATATTGATGTTGATGCTTATATGGAACAACCTAAAGGCTTTGAGGATCCTTTTCACCCTGATTATGTGTACAAACTTGATAAAGTTGTTTATGGTCTCAAACAAGCTCCTCGAGCTTGGTATGAGAAGCCAACTGAGTTTTTGCTTGAGTTTGGCTTTATTCGAGGTACAGGTGACAGGACTCTCTTTATTCTCAGAATCGACTCTCATATCTGTGTTGCTCAAATCTATGTGGATGATATTGTGTTTGGTTCTACTGATAAAACTCTTCTTGACAAGTTTGTCAAAACCATGTCTTCTACGTTTGAGATGAGTATGATAGGTGAGTTGAACTACTTCTTGGGGTTGCAAATCAAACAGCAAAAGGATGGATTGTTCTTAAATCAGTCCAAATATGCAAAGAACCTGGTGAAACGGTTTGGCCTGGAGAATGCAAAGGTTCTGAAAACTCCTATGAGCTCTAGCATGAAGATCAGTAAAGAAGGAGAAGGTGAAAGTCTTGATCCCACTCTATACAGATCCATGATTGGTAGCTTGCTATATCTATCAGCCTCTAGACCCGATATTATGTATGCGGTATATGTGTGTGCTAGGTATCAGTCTGATCCCAAAACCACCCACCTAAATGCTGTCAAGAGAATCCTCAGGTATATTTCTGGCACCATTGAACTTGGTATATGGTATACTAGAGATACTTCTTTACAACTTGTTGGTTTTTCTTATTCTGATTGGGCTGGAGATCTTGATGATAGGAAGTCTACTAGTGGAGGATGTTTTTATCTAGGAAATAACTTGGTTTCTTGGTTTAGCAAAAAGAAAAATTGTGTCTCACTGTCTACAGCTGAGTCTGAGTATGTTGCCGCTGGTAGTGGTGCCACGCAGCTTCTTTGGCTTAGATCTATGTTATCTGATTATGGTCTTAAATGTGAGTCAGTTTTGTTATTATGTGATAACTTAAGTGCAATACATTTGTCTCATAACCCAGTACATCATTCTAGGTCTAAGCATATAGACATAAGACATCATTTTTGAGAGAACTTGTGAGGCCAACATTCTAGGTATAGATCATATAGAAACAACCAACCAACTTCCTGATCTGTTCACCAAGCCCTTAGATACTGAGAGATTTCTAAGTCTTAGGAGGTCTCTTGGTCTTTGCTTTCACTAAAGTTAGGAGTCGACCAGGGGTTAGCTTAACACCACAGTTAACTCCTGTTGAATGCATGTGGTGTGCGTGTGTCATTTTTTTTAATTTTTTATTTTTTCTCTTTTTATGTGTCTGTGTGTATGTGAAAAAGCATGAATCTTTGTGATTAGTCTATGTACTATGTTGCAAGTAAGCTAGAAGTTTGGCTTTCTAGAATGCATAAGTGAAAGAGATTTCCCTAAAAAGTAATAGTCCCTGTTGACACCTTGTTTTGCTCAATTATTGGAAGCCCTCTCCTGGAGCTTGAGCAGCTCACAATAATATGAATGACATCCAGTCTTTCATTAGGAACCTTGAATTTCCTTTGCATATTATATGCCTTTTCACAGGAGAAAGAGCACATAGGGGCCTTGAATTTCCTATGTACCTAAACAAGTGCCGCAAAGGTCCGAAAGGCAAGGAAAGTAAAACTTGTCTCTGGTTTTCTGGCAATCTTTGGGTCTCAAGTCTATGAAGGTTTGGAAAGAAACAAAAGCAAAAAGCTGCATTAAATAATGAACAGCACTAAACAAATATATATATATATATATATATATATATATATATACATATATATATATATATAATATATATATATATATATATATACACGTCTTCTAAAATTTTAGGTGAAAATACATGTGAGGCTTTTATAAATATGGGAGTTTCTTGATCGAGAATTGACCAGGAAGTTGAGCAACTCCTTACCCAACACCTCTAGACTGATTGTGAATTTTCTATGTGATTTCATAAATGTGTTTTTTTTTTTCTTTTTATTATTTGTTGTGTCTAAAATTCTAAGGTTGTGGTTTTTTGTTGGTTATTCATATAGGTCGTGTTAAGGGGGAGCGTACATTATGCATGGGGTTGGGAATTTTGTTTTTATGTTACATTAAGAAATTGTGTTATTTCTTGCATACAAAATATCCTCCCTTTGTTTTTTCAGATATATTTTATCTCAAATATACCAAAACTATTTTTGAGGAGGATCTTGACACTAGTTAGGAATTAGCTAGCATATTACCCTACCCAAACACTTCCTTACCCATTCCCACACAAAACCCCTTCAACTTTTCTCTATCTCTAATCTGCTCAACCCGTTACCTCCCGTACTGTTACCAAATCGCCGCCCCTCTCTCTCTCACTCCAATTCCGGCCATCTCACTCAAATCTACCCATGGGTTCGTCTTACCCATCACCAATCAATCCCTCCTCACCCATTTCTCCACACCCACAACGTACCCGCGATGGACGAAACGGCGTCGGACGCTCCGCCTTCTCCCTTAACTTCGACGGAGCTTGCGGATGCTATGCTCATTCTAGGGCAAAAAGTCGTTTCACCGCCACACCGGAGGTTTCGGCCGATTCCAAAAGCAAAGGTGGTATCTACTTCTAAGGTAACTACTTCTATTGCTCCAATTTTGCCTATTCCTCCGTTAGCTACTCAAGGGTTGAATGTGTTGAATGCTCTTGATAATATTGGGGTTGAATATAGTAGTACTACTGATGGTACTGAGAATGGTGATGATTTGATTTCTAGTGATGATTCGTCGATGGTTTTATTGTCTGAGCTTGTTCGTAAGTCACCGGCTAGGGTAAACGCAAATCTGTGCGTGTGCCCATGACTAGGTCCACTAGACGGAAGTTGATACTTGCGAGTGATGATTCGGTTGAGTTAGAGAAGGGTAATGATAATGAGGTGCCTATTACTGTTGAGCCTACACAGGGAGTTAGTCAACCACCTACTCGAACAAGTTCAACTCCAGATCTTGAGGAAGGTCATTTGTCTGATGCTTCTACTTTTGAGAAATCTGCTTATAATGCAACTTTCTATACAGAGGATTTTGCTACTGATTGGTCAATGTTTACAACTAGGAAGCTTGTTACAGAAGTTGAGATGCCTGAAGCTGAGTTGTGGAAGCATAATCTGTATGCTTTCCTAGAGAAGTTGCAGTGGCTTGATACCGTTAGATATCATGTCCCTTACAGCGCAGCCATTGTGAGGGAGTTTTACTGCAATTTATCCTCCAACACTTGTGATCCTGCTCACCCTAAGTATGGCAGAGTTTACTTGCGGGGGAACTTCTACAACTTTTCAGCCGATCTCATTAATGTTTACTTTGGGATTCCATAAGTTGAAGAGCATCATGTCTCTGATTCTAAGCTTGATGAGGTGATATCCACAATCACTGGTGGTCAAATCACTACATGGAATTCTAAATCACCAGTGTCTAAGCTTACTCCTTTGATGACGATGCTACATGCTCTATCCATTCGAAACTGGATTCCAACTTTCAACACTTCCCAGCTTACTCAAGAACATGCCATCTTTCTCTACAAGCTTAAGACAGTATTCCTATCAATCTTGGCAAAGAAATGTTCCGTCATATTTGTTTTCTCAAAAAGAAAGGCACCAAAGTATTTCTTCATCTACCTCATACCATCTGTGGGATTCTGGCATATCAAGGCCTTGTGCTCCGGCCTAAAGAAGATGTTGTGGTCTCTTGTGCTGATGAGTATAAAGTGTATAGGACGGTTCTGACCAAGCCAGGTAATGATTTACCTTGGAAAGAAGCTACAGATGAGGGAGTTGCTCCTGAGGTTGCTCAACCAGATACCTCAACTCCTCCACCTGATACTGTTCCTTCTTCTACTGCTCCAGCTACTGATCCTACTGTTCCTACTGCTCCAATCCCACCTTCTTCTGCGGCCACTTATGGATTTCTTCACGGGATTCCTCCTTCCGCGGATGCATTGGCTACTTTGGATGGTATGGTTGCTGCTAAGAGAGCTTAGTTGGTTGCAATTCAAGCTGAAATTGATGGGCTCTTAGGCTTGAAAGCAATCTTGGGTTTTGCTTCTACTGGACACCAAGGGGAGAAAGTGGTACAAGGGGAGAAGAAGTTGCTACTTAGGGGGAGAACCAAGCTTGAAGATGAGATATGAGAAAAAGAGAGTTCTAGACTGAAGATGAAGATTCTAGATTTTTCTAACTTTTCTTTTTCTTATTCCTTTCTATTGAACTCTATATTTTCTCTCGGAGTCTGTTCCGAGTTTTTACATTTATATGTAATATTGACAATATGTTCTATGCTAAGTGGTTTCTGCATGTGTTTAAGGCTTTAGGATTTAGTTAGTATTTATGTGCTTATCTGCTCTATGTGTTAGATTTCTCTAACAATGTGTGACAGGTATGCATGGTGTCAAGTAAAAGGCAAAACAGGGGGAGATTGTAAGTGTATGTGTTTTTACACTGGAGTTGACCAAGGAGTTATCCTTGGAGTTAAGTTGTTCTAGTTTAACTCCTATATCTGTCAAATACACTTAACGAATTTATATCGTGTTTTACCTTTACTTAACAACTAACTAGTTCCACAGCTGTAGATATTTATTGTGTGCAGGAAACTAGCTTCCAGAACGTGTCAATAGGAAGAAGTCGATTCTGACTAGGAGATCGACTAGCAGAACAGAGCGTGAATATGTAGAACTCAAGAAGGAGAAAGAATCCAAGTAGAATACAATTTCTATTTGAAGAAGGAGGACGAAATCAAGTCTAGATTCAGAGTTTGAAGTCATTCAAAGTTGATGTCCTATTTAGCGTTAAAGTCGGTATGCGTTTCCTGATTGGATTCGCTCAAGTACTTCACTACTATATATATGCCAACATCAACGATGAAGAAGACACATCTCGAGAGCAAGAAGTTTACAACCAAAGAATTCGTTTAGAGTCTTTCTTGTTTAGTTGTTTGTTTTTTAGTCTTTATACTAGTTTATATTCTAGATCTCTCTAACAACGTATTGAGAATAGAATAGATAGATTGGGTTCTATATCATCGTGAGGTGACTAGTATTGTTTCAGCTAAGATAGAATAGGGAGTATACAGCGTTGTACGAACATATTCTTCTTAGTGGTTTTTCTGCCTTGACTGGGCATCAAGCAAGCTATCAAAAGCTGCTTGAAAATTTCCAACACATGGTTCTTATTTACTTTCCGCTGTGCTTAATATTCTGATATATATTACTTGTGTTTGTCTGACTAATCTGCAGGTAGTAGTTGTGGATTACTGAGGTGTTATCGTACGAGTTGTTCAACCTCATCGATAACTCCTGCTTACTGGCGCGGATTGTTCCTATTAACAAGTTATTATCGATCCTTAATTATTTCAAGTACGACGACGACCCGGCGTCGTAGGTAACCATTGAGAGTAGTCGTAGTTCATGCGGAACCGGCCCACTTTTCCTAAATGCAATTGTGAATCAATGGATCGAGTGACTGAGCCAGAGGCAGAAAATCTAAACTAAATTTGAGCCCGAAGAGAAAAAAGTTGTTAGAAATAATCAATCACACATTTAAAAAAACCCATACGGCATATTCGCGCACGCATATCATTATAATTATACTATCAATCAATCAAAATCAACACAAAAAAAAAAGAAAAATCCAAACATCCAATTTTTCCAAACAAAATATTTTACATTACAAGACTGTGATGTAAAGGCGGCCATTCATTGATCATTCAGTTTCAGTCAGCCTGCCATCTCCATTCTCCTCCTTCCTCTCCCTTTCCTACCCTATACCATTCAACTAACCCCCATATAATCCATTTTCTCCTTTCCCTTCTCACTTTCCATCAACACCTCCCTGCTCTCGGTGTTAGCTACTGACCTAAACGAGGCATTGCCTCCTTGCTTCTCGATATACCGGTGGGTACAAAAAAAAACTCGAACAGAGATATGGAAGTTTCAACAATGTCAGAATTCAACTTCGACAGCACCTGCACCTCGCCCACGTTCATCTCCGCCCCGACCAGCCCCCACCGGTTCTTCTACAGCGTCCCCACCAGCCCCTACCGCTCCTCCGTCCCATTCACCTGGGAACACAAGCCCGGCACTCCCAAACTGAGCACCGCCACCTCCTCAAACTATGGCGATGCTGAGCAGCAGGATCTCGAAGAAATCGACTTCGCTTTCGACTTCAGCGGCCACTTCGACGACACGAGCTCCTTGCCTGCCGACGAGCTTTTCGATGGCGGGAAAATCAGGCCCCTCAAGCCTCCCCCTAAGCATCAGTATTATCAGCAGCATACAAACATCAAGAAGAAGACAGAAATTGATTCTCCGAAATCGCCTAATAAGAGGTTTTCGTTCTCTCCGCGGAAGAGGAACGCGAACGACTTCGACCCGTTCGCGGTGGCGATCGAGGAGACGAGGAAACAGAGTATTATAGACGAGTTTCGGGAGAAACGAGGGAGAGAGAAGGCGAAATCAAGGTCGAGGAACAAAGGCACTGCGAGATCTTTGTCGCCTCTGAGAGTCTCGGACTTGCTGTTCGATGAACCGGAGCCTGCTAAAGTGTCTACCGATTCGAGCAGCTCCTCGTCGTTGTCAGGTTGGTACAAGAAGTGGAAGATCAAGGACTTGTTGTTGTTCAGGAGCGCCTCGGAAGGGAGAGCGACGGATAGCTTGTTGAGGAAGAGGGAAGTCAAGAATTCGAGTTTTCGATCAAATGGATCGATGTCCAGGAAAGGTCCGGTATCGGCTCACGAGCTGCATTATACGATAAACCGAGCGGTTTCGGAGGAGATGAAGAAGAGGACGTCGTTGCCGTATAAGCATGGATTGTTGGGATGTTTGGGGTTCCAGTCGTCTATTTCCAGAGGGGTTGGGTCATGTGCTTCCTCCATGGCCAGGAGGTGACCGATCCGTTTATCCGTTATGGTCTGTTTGGCAGCGGATTAGAATTCTTGTTGGTAATAAGGCTAAGAAATTTTGGTAGACTAAAACGTAACTAAAACACAGTTGTTCTTAGCCTGAATTCCTGGTTTGAGGCTTACGCGCTTAACCATTGGCGAACAGACCAGTAAATTTGTGTGGTTTTCTTGATCAAGTGTACAATTTATATATACTTTTAAATTGATTATGTAATTTTTGTTGATAAAAGGAGTTGAGAAATTTCCAGTGTATTTGTGAACATGAACACTACTATGTTATTGTTAATGTATGTTTATAATATAGTGCTTGCCTTTTAAAGAATATAGCATGAGTTGTATGACATGTTTTTGGAGAGAGCGACAAATCTGCTTTTTGTTAGGAAGCCAAGAAAAGGTCTTGCTCAATTATTTCTCATGTCCAAAGTTCATGTCATGCATGTAAGCATGATTGATCGAGCTAGTCTTTTCAATGTGCTAGATCTCGCCTCTTAAAATCCGAGGCACGATCCATTCAAAGTATGAGAGGTGGTAACTGGTGACACTTTTTACCGATTTGTCTTTGGAAGCCTGAAATGACTCAACGGTGGCCCGAGGACGAATCCTTTTAAACATACTTGACAGTTAACATAACATGGTGTTAGATGTGCTTTACTGTATAGTACTTATATGAGAATATCGCTGCAAAGTCGAAATCTTGTGGGTCATCTTTTGTGGTGACGTGGAGGATAGCAAGAGCTACAAGTCCGATATCTGTCATAGAAAACATGCATGCCAAGGTCAGGCCTCGGAGGGACTTACGAGCATTCTCTTACGATGTTTGGAAGGCCCTTCCGCCTTCCAGGATGGTGTGCTGGGAGCCTGTTCGACGTTATAATATTTCTCACCATATCAAGGCCTACATCGTCTTATTATCTTAAAAAACTCCGTGCAGATATTGAATGCTTATTAGAAGAAAAATATCATGCTAAGTTGAAAAGTCTATGGTCATACATTATTCCATATACTACAAGAGTTGAAGCTTGTTGTTGATGTTCACTATAGTCCACATGTAACATGCATCAGGTGGTGTTTGTATAATCTAATCTATAGTTTACACGGAGGAATAAGTATAATACTATACTTCACGCCATACCACCATCCTAACCAATACTACTAAATTCCAATTAGGCCGGCACATATTACTTCTAAACGGGAAAGGTCAAATCTACCATATCCGAACCCGAATAAAACCGAACGGGTATGGTAGAGTATAATTATATAAACCCATAATATACTACACCCAAAGTCTAAATGACAGCTTAACAACATGAAATAGTAGTCGTACTAGTAGATATGGGAAAGGGAAGTTTTATGTAGTAGGGTCATGATTAATCAGTAAATAGCGAGTATTTTCAAGGCACCAACCAAGATTTTTCAAGCAGATACATCATGATTCATGACCAAAAAAGGGGAAAAGCATAAACTAATAATGATGTTGCCTGCTGGTGCATTAGTATACTACTGCGATTCCAATTACCTACACGAACTTGAAAAACAGTGAATATGAATTGCAAAACTCGAAAGAAGGAAAAAGCCGTTTTATTTTTACCATTTAAACTTTCCATGCATCTTTTGGTAGTATTAAAAACAAAAACAAGATAGGAGGATTTTAAACTTGTAACTGCAATGATGAGTAGTGATATTACTCGGACTCCCTAATTTGATGAGGTATGATGAGCCTGGTATTCAAAATTTCCAATTCCAGAAACTTCTAATCCTTAGCGTAACCCGCAACCAAACAGACCAATTAGTATAGCATATCGGATATCATTACATGAATGTATGTAACTCTAGTTTTTCGCATTAATTCCTACTTGAACTGAACAGAGAAAAAATCTTTCATTTTCTTTGGGGACTCCAGCCTCCCAGAAGAAAACAATTTTGTGACCACAACTACTGAAAAGGGTATTTACTTTTAGGTTGACTAATGGACTCAATCACAGACAAAACTGGATTTCAAGTGTGAACAGACTGACATATGAACTGCTAACGTTGAAGAAAATGAAACCAAGTAGGTACAGACAGCCCATTAGCATGTGTCTAAGAGCCGGTTTTCCTGACATGTCAAGTCAAAGTAAAGGAACACCAATTATGATGTTGCCTGTGACAAAAAAATGAAAATCACACCTTCATCAACTAATAGGACAAGGAACAAAAGTCAAGCAGGCTCATCTCAGATTCTCAGCTTGAATGTTCATCTTTAACCTCCGTATTAGAGGCAGCCTAGTTTCCGGTTCGTAAATGGGCTTACAGTGAGCAGATCAACTAATCTGCCATGCCAGCCATAGAACTGAGCATGCTACGCAGCCAGACCCGTGTTTTACATGACGTTAATCAACTATAGTACCAACCAAGTCCAACACCGTGTTGTACTCGGAGGGTTCCTATATTGCTTTTAGCTGCGTAAAAGCAATAAGGTGTCCAACTGACTGAGGCCAGATAAGGAATTGCTTCTTACAAAGGCTGATTGCCTTCTTAAGGTACTTCTACAAGGCTGTGCAAACACCCTATGAAAAGGTGTTTGATCCTACTCTGGACTCCCATAAGAACCTTACAAAGAGTCTATGGGCTTAACCTCGTCAAGGCAAAAACAAAAAACAAAAAAAAAAGGTTCAAAAGAAGCACATGAAAAAGGCTGTGCAAACCCCCTCAGTCAACAATGGCTAGCCAAAGCTGCCAAATTAACATACTGAACGTGTGCTAATAGTGACCATGCCAGGAATATGAGTGAGCAAGACAGGTAGGTAATTTATAGTACAAATGTGAAATAGATAATGTAGATGCCAGAACTTCTTCAACATCACGCCTCTGAAATGTAAAACTGGCCGTTAGAGAACAACAATAAAACCAACAAAAAGAAAAACTAGAAGAAAGACGTCTTACAATTTTGGCCCTTATATTGAAAACCACACTATATAGGAAATGTCAAGACCTTGTTAAAGGGTGGTGGCTCTCAGCAGAACAGGGAAATTCCACCACTTGAAAGATAGGTGATATCATTAAAATACAAATACAACAATCTCCTTGTGAGGATTGAAAATACAGAACACCCTGTAAATCAGTTGTCAACGGTATCTTACCGGTAGCAGAGACTTTAACAAGTCTTAATGCCTAAGAACATTCCTCCCTTTCATGTGTCAGTTTTCTGGATTTAGTGTATAGGAGTTGATAAAAAGGCTAATGTGTATGGAGAAGGATCATTACACTCAGCATAAGTCACATCACCTGCAACATGAAATGTGGCACTTTATACTCCAAACAGCGAAGTCTCTTGAAGATTATTTAAGTGTAGAGACATCAGGACAATATAGTGTGATCATGAAAGAAATCAATTATATATAATCCTAAGACATACTTCAGGTGCACATGGAAGTCGGATATCAGCGCTTGTAAAGACCGAGCAATGGTTCTCTCTCTCTTGAACTCTTTTCAATGCAGCCTCCCTAGCCTTAAGCGCAGCTGCCTCCTCTTTAGATACAACTTTTGGCTTTCCATCTTGCCTTTTTCTCTTTACAGCGACTGAGGATGTTGCACCTTCACAGCTCTCATAGGATTGAGTGGCGAGGATACCACACGTCCAGGTGGAGGTCCACTTTCAGAGGTTGAAGCACTTTTAGTTTCAACTTTGGATCTACTATCAGAAGCAGCTATTGGCTTCCCAAAACTGGTTTTCTTTTGGACAGACCCTGACGAAGCTTTAGATGCAGCGAAGGCCTCGTCTCGTGTAACCCACTTACCTGTTTCATTGGCAAACAGTTATATGTCTAACAAAGTAGACTCTTGTTGGAATATATCATAAAGAAGAAAGGTCCCATACCTAGAGCATCTGTGTAATAAAAACCGGAGTTAGAATCATAGTAACAATTAGCCTCTTTACTGTAGTAGTAGCCTGTCGAACTGTCATGCTCCCAATCTGGCACTCGAAAGACCAGGAAGAAACATTTAGGAATAAAACTAACACATAGTTAAATAGTGCTAGCAAGTTACTACAACAAACAGAATATAAGGAAAAAGGCAGATAAAATAGATGGTATTAATATTTGATACACTACAAATTTGAAAAGCATATGGTAGACAACAACTATTAATCGTTTCCAACTTCCAATTTCAAATTCTACAACAAATCCAGCAAGCCATGAAAGGCATTGTCTGGATCTGCAGGAGGTAATTAATTAATGTATCTTCTAGCAGAACGAGGAAAACAGAAATGAATATCCATATTTCATTTATAGCTTCTAAGTAACCTAAGCCGGGAGCTAGCAAAATTCACGAGTAAGGAATGATTCCAGAAGGTTTAAAAGTGGAAAGTGTGAGCCTGTCTCATAAACATTGATAATAATTATACTTATAAATATCTAAACATGCATAGATAACATCATCTCTATTTGAAAAATATGTTCTGAACAGATGACAATGTTTAAAATTAGT
>CM051458.1:45118740-45154702 GCA_028274465.1 Plantago ovata
TCTCACTCAAATTACCCATGGGTTCGTCTTACCCATCCCAATCAATCCCTCCTCACCCATTCTCCCCCCACACCGTACCGCGATGGACGAAACGGCGTCGGACGCTCCGTTCTCCTTAACTTCGACGGAGCTTGCGGATGCTATGCCATTCTAGGGCAAAAAGTCGTTTTCACCGCCAACCGGAGGTTTCGGCCGATTCCAAAAGCAAAGGTGGTATCTTACTTCTAAGGTAACTACTTTATGCTCCAATTTTGCCTATTCCTCCGTTGCTACTCAAGGGTTGAAGTGTTGAATGCTCTTGATAATATTGGGGTTGAATACGTAGTACTACTGATGGTACTGAGAATGGTGATGATTTGATTTCTAGTGATGATTCGTCGATGGTTTATTTGCTTGTCCGCTTACCGTCACCGGCGCTGGCTATGGGTAAACGCAATCTGTGCGTGTGCCCATGACTAGGTCCACTAGACGGAAGTTGATGCTTGCGAGTGATGATTCGGTTGAGTTAGAGAAGGGTAATGATAATGAGGTGCCTATTACTGCTGAGCTACACAGGGGTTAGTCAACCACCTACTCGAACAAGTTCAACTCCAGATCTTGAGGAAGGTCATTTGTCTGATGCTTCTACTTTTGAGAAATCTGCTTATAATGCAACTTTCTATACAGCGGATTTTGCTACTGATTGGTCAATGTTTACAACTAGGAAGCTTGTTACAGAAGTTGAGATGCCTGAAGCTGAGTTGCGGCGGAAGCATAATCTGTATGCTTTCCTAGAGAAGTTGCAGTGGCTTGATACCGTTAGATATCATGTCCCTTACAGCGCAGCCATTGTGAGGGAGTTTTACTGCAATTTATCCTCCAACACTTGTGATCCTGCTCACCCTAAGTATGGCAGAGTTACTTGCGGGGGAACTTCTACAACTTTTCAGCCGATCTCATTAATGTTTACTTTGGGATTCCAGAAATTGAAGAGCATCATGTCTCTGATTCTAAGCTTGATGAGGTGATATCCACAATCACTGGTGGTCAAATCACTACATGGAATTCTAAATCACCAGTGTCTAAGCTTACTCCTTTGATGACGGTGCTACATGCTCTATCCATTCGAAATTGGATTCCAACTTTCAACACTTCCAGTACTCAAGAACATGCCATCTTTCTCTACAAGCTTAAGACACGTATCCTATCAATCTGGCAAAGAAATGTTCCGTCATATTTGTTTTCTCCAAAAAGAAAGGCACCAAAGTATTTCTTCATCTACCTCATACCATCTGTGGGATTCTGGCATATCAAGGCCTTGTGCTCCGGCCTAAGAAGATGTTGTGGTCTCTTGTGCTGATGAGTATAAAGTGTATAGGACGGTTCTGACCAAGCCAGGTAATGATTTACCTTGGAAAGAAGCTACAGATGAGGGAGTTGCTCCTGAGGTTGCTCAACCAGATACCTCAAATCCTCCACCTGATACTGTTCCTTCTTCTACTGCTCCAGCTACTGATCCTACTGTTCCTACTGCTCCAATCCCACCTTCTTCTGCGGCCACTTATGGATTTCTTCACGGGATTCCTCCTTCCGCGGATGCATTGGCTACTTTGGATGGTATGGTTGCTGCTAAGAGAGCTCAGTTGGTTGCAATTCAAGCTGAAATGATGGGCTCTTAGGCTTGAAAGCAATCTTGGGTTTTGCTTCTACTGGACACCAAGGGGAGAAGAGAAAGTGTACAAGGGGAGAAGAAAGTTGCTACTGGGGGGAGAAACAAAGCTTGAAGATGAGATATGAGAAAAAGAGAGTTCTAGACTGAAGATGAAGATTCTAGATTTTTCTAACTTTTTCTTTTTCTTATTCCTTTCTTTTGAACTCTATATTTCTCTCGGAGTCTGTTCCGAGTTTTTACATTTATATGTAATATTGACAATATGTTCTATGCTAAGTGGTTTCTGCATGTGTTTAAGGCTTTAGGATTTAGTTAGTATTTATGTGCTTATCTGCTCTATGTGTTAGATTTCTCTAACAATGTGTGACAGGTATGCATGGTGTCAAGTAAAAGGCAAAACAGGGGGAGATTGTAAGTGTATGGTTTTTACACTGGAGTTGACCAAGGAGTTATCCTTGGAGTTAAGTTGTTCTAGTTTAACTCCTATATCTGTCAACAATACACTTAACGAATTTATATCGTGTTTTACCTTTACTTAACAACTAACTAGTTCCACAGCTGTAGATATTTATTGTGTGCAGGAAACTAGCTTCCAGAACGTGTCAATAGGAAGAAGTCGATTCTGACTAGGAGATCGACTAGCAGAACAGAGCGTGAATATGTAGAACTCAAGAGGAGAAAGAATCCAAGTAGGAATACAATTTCTATTTGAAGAAGGAGGACGAAATCAAGTCTAGATTCAGAGTTTGAAGTCATTCAAAGTTGATGTCCTATTTAGCGTTAAAGTCGGTATCGCGTTCCTGATTGGATTCGCTCAAGTACTTCACTACTATATATATGCCAACATCAACGATGAAGAAGACACATCTCGAGAGCAAGAAGTTTACAACCAAAGAATTCGTTTAGAGTCTTTCTTGTTCAGTTGTTTGTTTTGAGTCTTTATACTAGTTTATATTCTAGATCTCTCTAACAACGTATTGAGAATAGAATAGATAGATTGGGTTCTATATCATCGTGAGGTGACTAGTATTGTTTCAGCTAAGATAGAATAGGGAGTATACAGCGTTGTACGAACATATTCTTCTTAGTGGTTTTTCTGCCTTGACTGGGCATCAAGCAAGCTATCAAAAGCTGCTTGAAAATTTCAAACACAGGTTCTTATTTACTTTCCGCTGTGCTTAATATTCTGATATATATTACTTGTGTTTGTCTGACTAATCTGCAGGTAGTAGTTGTGGATTACTGAGGTGTTATCGTACGAGTTGTTCAACCTCATCGATAACTCCTGCTTACTGGCGCGGATTGTTCCTATTAACAAGTTATTATCGATCCTTAATTATTTCAAGTACGACGACGACCCGGCGTCGTAGGTAACCATTGAGAGTAGTCGTAGTTCATGCGGAACCGGCCCACTTTTCCTAAATGCAATTGTGAATCAATGGATCGAGTGACTGAGCCAGAGGCAGAAAATCTAAACTAAATTTGAGCCCGAATAGAAAAAAGTTGTTAGAAATAATCAATCACACATTTAAAAAAACCCACACGGCATATTCGCGCACGCATATCATTATAATTATACTATCAATCAATCAAAATCAAACAAAAAAAAAAGAAAAAATCCAAACATCCAATTTTTCAAACAAAATATTTTACATTACAAGACTGTGATGTAAAAGGCGGCCATTCATTGATCATTCAGTTTCAGTCAGCCTGCCATCTCCATTCTCCTCCTTCCTCTCCCTTCCTACCCTATACCATTCAACTAACCCCCATATAATCCATTTTTTCCTTTCCCTTCTCACTTTCCATCAACACCTCCCTGCTCTCGGTGTTAGCTACTGACCTAAACGAGGCATTGCCTCCTTGCTTCTCGATATACCGGTGGGTACAAAAAAAAACTCGAACAGAGATATGGAAGTTTCAACAATGTCAGAATTCAACTTCGACAGCACCTGCACCTCGCCCACGTTCATCTCCGCCCCGACCAGCCCCGCCGGTTCTTCTACAGCGTCCCCACCAGCCCCTACCGCTCCTCCGTCCCATTCACCTGGGAACACAAGCCCGGCACTCCCAAACTGAGCACCGCCACCTCCTCAAACTATGGCGATGCTGAGCAGCAGGATCTCGAAGAAATCGACTTCGCTTTCGACTTCAGCGGCCACTTCGACGACACGAGCTCCTTGCCTGCCGACGAGCTTTTCGATGGCGGGAAAATCAGGCCCCTCAAGCCTCCCCTAAGCATCAGTATTATCAGCAGCATACAAACATCAAGAAGAAGACAGAAATTGATTCTCCGAAATCGCCTAATAAGAGGTTTTCGTTCTCTCCGCGGAAGAGGAACGCGAACGACTTCGACCCGTTCGCGGTGGCGATCGAGGAGACGAGGAAACAGAGTATTATAGACGAGTTTCGGGAGAAACGAGGGAGAGAGAAGGCGAAATCAGGTCGAGGAACAAAGGCACTGCGAGATCTTTGTCGCCTCTGAGAGTCTCGGACTTGCTGTTCGATGAACCGGAGCCTGCTAAAGTGTCTACCGATTCGAGCAGCTCCTCGTCGTTGTCAGGTTGGTACAAGAAGTGGAAGATCAAGGACTTGTTGTTGTTCAGGAGCGCCTCGGAAGGGAGAGCGACGGATAGCTTGTTGAGGAAGAGGGAAGTCAAGAATTCGAGTTTTCGATCAAATGGATCGATGTCCAGAAAGGTCCGGTATCGGCTCACGAGCTGCATTATACGATAAACCGAGCGGTTTCGGAGGAGATGAAGAAGAGGACGTCGTTGCCGTATAAGCATGGATTGTTGGGATGTTTGGGGTTCCAGTCGTCTATTTCCAGAGGGGTTGGGTCATGTGCTTCCTCCATGGCCAGGAGGTGACCGATCCGTTTATCCGTTATGGTCTGTTTGGCAGCGGATTAGAATTCTTGTTGGTAATAAGGCTAAGAAATTTTGGTAGACTAAAACGTAACTAAAACACAGTTGTTCTTAGCCTGAATTCCTGGTTTGAGGCTTACGCGCTTAACCATTGGCGAACAGACCAGTAAATTTGTGGTGGTTTTCTTGATCAAGTGTACAATTTATATATACTTTTAAATTGATTATGTAATTTTTGTTGATAAAAGGAGTGAGAAATTTCCAGTGTATTTGTGAACATGAACACTACTATGTTATTGTTAATGTATGTTTATAATGTAGTGCTTGCCTTTTAAAGAATATAGCATGAGTTGTATGACATGTTTTTGGAGAGAGCGACAAATCTGCTTTTTGTTGGAAGCCAAGAAAAGGTCTTGCTCAATTATTTCTCATGTCCAAAGTTCATGTCATGCATGTAAGCATGATTGATCGAGCTAGTCTTTTCAATGTTGCTAGATCTCGCCTTTAAAATCCGAGGCACGATCCATTTAAAGTATGAGAGGTGGTAACTGGTGACACTTTTTACCGATTTGTCTTTGGAAGCCTGAAATGACTCAACGGTGGCCCGAGGACGAATCCTTTTAAACATACTTGAGAGTTAACATAACATGGTGTTAGATGTGCTTTACTGTATAGTACTTATATGAGAATATCGCTGCAAAGTCGAAATCTTGTGGGTCATCTTTTGTGGTGACGTGGAGGATAGCAAGAGCTACAAGTCCGATATCTGTCATAGAAAACATGCGTGCCAAGGTCGGGCCTCGGAGGGACTTACGAGCATTCTCTTACGATGTTTTGGAAGGCCCTTCCGCCTTCCAGGATGGTGTGCTGGGAGCCTGTTCGACGTTATAATATTTCTCACCATATCAAGGCCTACATCGTCTTATTATCTTAAATAAACTCCGTGCAGATATTGAATGCTTATTAGAAGAAAATATCATGCTAAGTTGAAAAGTCTTTGGTCATACATTATTCCATATACTACAAGAGTTGAAGCTTGTTGTTGATGTTCACTATAGTCCACATGTAACATGCATCAGGTGGTGTTTGTATAATCTAATCTATAGTTTACACGGAGGAATAAGTATAATGCTATACTTCACGCCATACCCACCATCCTAACCAATACTACTAAATTCCAATTAGGCCGGCACATATTACTTCTAAACGGGAAAGGTCAAATCTACCATATCCGAACCCGAATAAAACCGAACGGGTATGGTAGAGTATAATTATATAAACCCATAATATACTACACCCAAAGTCTAAATGACAGCTTAACAACATGAAATAGTAGTCGTACTAGTAGATATGGGAAAGGGAAGTTTTATGTAGTAGGGTCATGATTAATCAGTAAATAGCGAGTATTTTCAAGGCACCAACCAAGATTTTTCAAGCAGATACATCATGATTCATGACCAAAAAAGGGGAAAAGCATAAACTAATATGATGTTGCCTGCTGGTGCATTAGTATACTACTGCGATTCCAATTACCTACACGAACTTGAAACAGTGAATATGAATTGCAAAACTCGAAAGAAGGAAAAAGCCGTTTTTTATTTTACCATTTAAACTTTCCATGCATCTTTTGGTAGTGTTAAAAACAAAAAACAAGATAGGAGGATTTTAAACTTGTAACTGCAATGATGAGTAGTGATAGTGAAATGGTACTCGGACTCCCTAATTTGATGAGGTATGATGAGCCTGGTATTCAAAATTTCCAATTTCAAAAACTTCTAATCCTTAGCGTAACCCGCAACCAAACAGACCAATTAGTATAGCATATCGGATATCATTACATGAATGTATGTAACTCTAGTTTTCCGCATTAATTCCTACTTGAACTGAACAGAGAAAAAATCTTTCATTTTCTTTGGGGACTCCAGCCCCCAGAAGAAAACAATTTTGTGACCACAACTACTGAAAAGGGTATTTACTTTTAGGTTGACTAATGGACTCAATCACAGACAAAACTGGATTTCAAGTGTGAACAGACTGACATATGAACTGCTAACGTTGAAAAAATGAAACCAAGTACAGTAGGTACAGACAGCCCATTAGCATGTGTCTAAGAGCCGGTTTTCCTGACATGTCAAGTCAAAGTAAAGGAACACCAATTATGATGTTGCCTGTGACAAAAAAATGAAAAATCACACCTTCATCAACTAATAGGACAAGGAACAAAAGTCAAGCAGGCTCATCTCAGATTCTCAGCTTGAATGTTCATCTTTAACCTCCGTATTAGAGGCAGCCTAGTTTCCGGTTCGTAAATGGGCTTACAGTGAGCAGATCAATAATCTGCCAATGCCAGCCATAGAACTGAGCATGCTACGCAGCCAGACCCGTGTTTTACATGACGTTAATCAACTATAGTACCAACCAAGTCCAACACCGTGTTGTACTCGGAGGGTTCCTATATTGCTTTTAGCTGCGTAAAAGCAATAAGGTGTCCAACTGACTGAGGCCAGATAAGGAATTGCTTCTTACAAAGGCTGATTGCCTTCTTAAGGTACTTCTACAAGGCTGTGCAAACACCCCATGAAAAGGTGTTTGATCCTACTCTGGACTCCCATAAGAACCTTACAAAGAGTCTATGGCTTAACCTCGTCAAGGCAAAAACAAAAACAAAAAAAAAAGGTTCAAAAGAAGCACATGAAAAAGGCTGTGCAAAGCTGCCAAATTAACATACTGAACGTGTGCTAATAGTGACCATGCCAGGAATATGAGTGAGCAAGACAGGTAGGTAATTTATAGTACAAATTGTGAAATAGATAATGTAGATGCCAGAACTTCTTCAACATCACGCCTCTGAAATGTAAAACTGGCCGTTAGAGAACAACAATAAAACCAACAAAAAGAAAAACTAGAAGAAAGACGTCTTACAATTTGGCCCTTATATTGAAAACCACACTATATAGGAAATGTCAAGACCTTGTTAAAGGGTGGTGGCTCTCAGCAGAACAGGGAAATTCCACCACTTGAAAGATAGGTGATATCATTAAAATACAAATACAACAATCTCCTTGTGAGGATTGAAAATACAGAACACCCTGTAAATCAGTTGTCAACGGTATCTTACCGGTAGCAGAGACTTTAACAAGTCTTAATGCCTAAGAACATTCCTCCCTTTCATGTGTCAGTTTTCTGGATTTAGTGTATAGGAGTTGATAAAAGGCTAATGTGTATGGAGAAGGATCATTACACTCAGCATAAGTCACATCACCTGCAACATGAATGTGGCACTTTATACTCGAAACAGCGAAGTCTCTTGAAGATTATTTAAGTGTAGAGACATCAGGACAATATAGTGTGATCATGAAAGAAATCAATTATATATAATCCTAAGACATACTTCAGGTGCACATGGAAGTCGGATATCAGCGCTTGTAAAGACCGAGCAATGGTTCTCTCTCTCTTGAACTCTTTTCAATGCAGCCTCCCTAGCCTTAAGCGCAGCTGCCTCCTCTTTAGATACAACTTTTTGGCTTTCCATCTTGCCTTTTTCTCTTTACAGCGACTGAGGATGTTGCACCTTTCACAGCTCTCATAGGATTGAGTGGCGAGGATACCACACGTCCAGGTGGAGGTCCACTTTCAGAGGTTGAAGCACTTTTAGTTTCAACTTTGGATCTACTATCAGAAGCAGCTATTGGCTTCCCAAACTGGTCTTCTTTTGGACAGACCCTGACGAAGCTTTAGATGCAGCGAAGGCCTCGTCTCGTGTAACCCACTTACCTGTTTCATTGGCAAACAGTTATATGTCTAACAAAGTAGACTCTTGTTTGGAATATATCATAAAGAAGAAAGGTCCCATACCTAGAGCATCTGTGTAATAAAAACCGGAGTTAGAATCATAGTAACAATTAGCCTCTTTACTGTAGTAGTAGCCTGTCGAACTGTCATGCTCCCAATCTGGCACTCGAAAAGACCAGGAAGAAACATTTAGGAATAAAACTAACACATAGTTAAATAGTGCTAGCAAGTTACTACAACAAACAGATAATATAAGGAAAAACAGGCAGATAAAATAGATGTTATTAATATTTGATACACTACAAAATTTGAAAAGCATATGGTAGACAACAACTATTAATCGTTCCAACTTCCAATTTCAAAATTCTACAACAAATCCACAAGCCATGAAAGGCATTGTCTGGACTCTGCAGGAGGTAATTAATTAACGTATCTTCTAGCAGAACGAGGAAAACGAGAAATGAATATCCATATTTCATTTATAGCTTCTAAGTAACCTAAAGCCGGGGAGCTAGCAAAATCACGAGTAAAGGAATGATTCCAGAAGATTTAAAAAGTGGAAAGTGTGAGCCTGTCTCATAAACACTTGATAATAATTAATACTTATAAATATCTAAACATGCATAGATAACATCATCTCTATTTGAAAAATATGTTCTGAACAGATGACAATGTTTAAAATTAGTGATTTCCACTTCAAACATGTAACTTTACTCGCATTAGAGAAATACATATATCTCACTAAACTAATTGGCAGTTTTATAAGATAATTTTTACATCACAATGCCATAAAGATGATATTACTTCCCAGTAATCCTATGTAGAGAAGAATTACTTACAATACATAATTTCAAGAATGGAGTTAAGAACATGAAGAGAAATTCTGTAATTAAAAGTTAGCTTGATGACTTATGGAAACAAGATGAACTTTGGTAATACTAGCGCGGATAAGAAATTAAAAAGCGCGCTATGAGCAGCGAGCGCTGAAAGAAAGCAAGCACACTCATCTATGGACACAAGTTCATTCAATGCTAAAACACATAAACAATGTAAATCGAATTACCTCCGGACATACTGAAACCATTTGCAGCTTCTTGCTCATTGTAGTCTTTGGCCTCACGGAAAGTTGCTAAATCTTTCTGATAGCTGCGATTGGCTTTCTGGTATGCATTGGACAAGAGAACGATAAGTAAAATAAACCAATAAATTGAAGGAAAACGAATAACTTGGATTATGTTAGTAACTTACAACTTCGATCTGCTCGAGGACACGAGCAGCTTGCTTATCTACTTTGTCTTTCTTAGCCTTGTCTTCTCGCATCGTACTAAGCCTCTTAGCAACGGCGTCCTTGTGCCTCTGTCCAAGCTCATGATTTCTAATGCTGGCTGGATTGTTCGAGATGAAAATTTTACAGGTATCGCACCACTTGTTACCCTGACTTACCCAGTACTGGAAAAAGGAAAAGAAAGTTCTTAGCAAGGAAAAATCAATTGATAACAAAATCAATAAAATGCACCAAGGAAAAATAAGATGACAAAACAAAGAACAAGCGGATGTAATTAAAGATTCACAGCTTGATAAAACTAAGTTATTGATAGATCATAGATCAAAGATTCACAGAGCTAAAAGAACATTGTATAGAGAAGATTCGCTACAGTTTGATTTCATTGATGATCGAAATACACAAAGAAAGATTCAACGACATACCTCCGTCATGGCTGCAAATAATCAATTTCTTCAACCTAAGCACGGTAGAATTGGGGAGAGAGTGAGAACGAATCACCAATTGGAGAAATCAAGTCTCCCAAAATTCGAAAGAAACCCTAAAACCCCAATTTCCCTCTCTTTCCCTCAAAATATAATGACGACAGATAGTCGGATAGATGCTAATTTCAGAATTTTGCTAGAGAGTTTTTCATTACTAATTTGTATTGCTATTGCGGCCCGCCCCGCTTAAATCCGTTGTTCCGTTCCGTTATCTACATTTAAGGATTTAAGGATTGGATCGATCCAATCCGTTAGCCAACGAATTGCATTTTTCATTATCTATGAATTGCGGATCGGATCTGTATTTCTTAATTCTTTTTCTCTCCCTCTTTATATGTGAGACTATAGATTTTTATTTTTTCTCTCTATGTGATGTGAGACCATAGATATAGGAAAGGAACGGGGGAATGAAAGTAAAACTTGTATTTTTAGTTATATTTTTCTCCCACAGAGATAAGGTGATTTATAAGTGACTTGTATGATGAATATTTTGTAGTCTTTTGAAGTTCTTGAGGTTGTGAGAAATCATATGCATCTCCTTGTCTCCATCTCATCTACTCTTGGGCACCTACATGTTGAGTTACATATGTAAGTGTGGGTATTTTTACAGGCGTTGACATGTGTCTGACCCAACTTCTATTGTCCGTCAACAATCACACTTGGCTGTTTTTTATTATTTTGACTTTTCTTAACATTTCACTAGTTCCACGGTTGTAATTGTTTGATGTGTGCAGGACTTGACTGCGTACTACAAGGAATTGTCATACACAAGCTATAAGACTTGGAGAGAAAGAATGAAGACTTATTCAAGGAATAACTCATACTCCCTCCGTCTCACAAAACTTTATTCACTTTCCATTTGTAGGTGTCCCACAAAATTTTACCCATTTCCTAAAATGGAAGCTACCCCACACATTAAAATCATTATTTGTACATTATATTATAACTTTACCACTACTTTATACTTTAACAACTTCATTTCAATTAAAATATTAACATACCCCATTAATTTTATACTATTTTATTTATTGTTTTGTCTAAATTGCGCGCTAACCCTAATGGGTAATGTTTTGTTAGACGGAGGGAGTAAGGAATATGAGTTGGAAAAGGGATAGGAGTTCTTAATTGAAGAAGGTGAAATTCAAGAATGAGGTTTATATCAATTAAAGTTCGAAGGTTAGAAGTTCGTGTCCCGGTGGTATTCCACTTATTCTTACTGATGAAGGTAAAATGTGAATCGTGCCATTTTCCTCACCATCTCCAAGATTTCCTCCGTTTAGAGTCGTTCTTGGGTTTATTTCTTAGCGGAAACCTGGGGACGGGGTGGAGATGTTAGTGGTTTACCGGCATGCCGATAGTCAGACCGGCGTTGCATTTAAGTGGAAATACCCGAAGGAATGGAAAGACAAGTAGAGAGTGGAAGTGTGTTGAGAGTGTTCTGAAGTAGTAGTGTACCTTGGCTATATATAGACAAATGTGGGTATGAGGTGTAGTTTTCAGCTGTCTGTAGGTGTTCGAGGGTGTATGTGCCTTTCGAGGGTGTCTATCCTTTCGAGGGTGTAGACTCTTTCGAGGCTGTGATCGAATGCCTGGTGGCTTCGAGGATGCATACGTTTCGAGGGTGTCTGTCCTTTCGAGGGTGTAGATACTTTCGAGGGTAGCTTTGTATTTCGAGGCCTTGTCATAGTGGTGACATATTTACCCATATCATCAGTCCCCCAAGTTTTGAGAGATGTCGTAAGTTAATCTGTCGAAACTTTCTTCTTCTTCTTTTTGGGAGTATTGGGGTCTGGGTGAGACCTTTTTCGAACCTTTCTTCATTTTTAATGGAGTTTGTCCATGTGCTCATGTCATAAGTTACTCCGGGGTCTTGATGGAAATTGAGTACCCTATCATCAATCCCCCAAGTTTTTGCCCCATGGTTTATGGTTTTTCTTTGGGCATCCAAATCCCTTTCGTATTTCGGATGGGAAGTGATAGTATTTCGTTTAATAACGGGGTTCGCTCTACTCCGCGGGGAAGTTTAGAGGGTCCTTGGTTCGAGTGTTCATGGCAATTTTGTTTTCGTCAAAATAATCGATCACTCTTTGTTTCTTATCAAACGGATGAGTCATCCGAAATATTGATAAGTTTTCGGGCAGCGTATTCGATAAGTAGAATCCCGTCGGATTGTCTGTATCGAATCATCTCCCTCATCCCGAAAAGAATATTTTCAAGGACCGGGATATTCGGACAGATTACGTTCCCGTCGGAATGGTATCTTTCGAGATACCCTCGCGATCCTTTGGATCTGATGCTAAGTGCCACCGTGTTTCGATGCATCATCCGTCGATGATGTTACCGGAAACTAATGGCAAATTATGCAAATTTGTTCAAAATGCTTGTCATAAGGAAGTAATTTATCTCGCTTTTAATGGTGATACAGCCTTATTTTCAGTGACGGCCTTGTCAAGGGCGGTATGATGAAGGGGTTCTTACAAAAAGTAGACGAGGCTTCCTTGTGGCTTGTTGAGCTATTTCATTTGGCTTTTAATGGTGATACAACCTTCTTTTCAGTGACGGCCTTTGTGGGGGTGATTTAGAGGGAGGTTTGTTACAAAAGGAAACATGTTCGATAGCATGATCGAAATGTTCTAAGAGTAGTATCTTCTCAAGTTTTAGATGTTCCATGACCCGTTCGATAGAGCCTCTTTTATTCCTCAATTGGAGGTTTCAAGGTGGTTTTTTGAGGTTTCGAGTCGGCATTTCTCTCTTCGAGGCTTCGAGACGGTTTTTCCAACCAATCTCCTTTTATTCCTCATTTGGAGGTTTCGAGGTTGTTTTTCCAACCACTCCCGTCAAAAGGGGGCATCATGAGTGATTTGCAAGATTTTCACTTGCTTGTTTCGATAGCTTTTCTTTAAGGTTTTCCCTGTTAAGTTCTCCTTCGAAGGTTTATTTCGAGATGTTTCTCCTCCGAAAGTTCATTTCGGGGTAATCCTCTTGAGGATTCGAGGTGGTTTTTCCAACCTACCTCTTCCTCTTTTGGAGGCTTCGAGGGTTCTATCTTTCTCTTTTAGAGGCTTCAATGTAGCTTGTCTTCTCTTCGAGGCTACGAGATGGTTTCTCCAACCAAGTTCTTCCTCTCTTCTTTTCGAGGCTTCAAGGTGCTTTTATTCTCTTTGAGGGTACGAGATGGTTTCTCCAACCAAGCTCTTCCTCTTGGAACTTTCGAGGTGGTTTCTCCAACCTAATTCTCTTCGAGTTGGCTTCGAGGTGGTTTCTCCAACCTACCTCCCTTTTCCTCCTTTCGAGGCTTCGATTTGGCTTCGTAGGTGGACATGTGGTTTTTCCAACCGACTTCTCGTAGCCTCATTTCGAGGCTTTCAATTTGGCTTCGAGGTGGTTTCTCCAACCGACCTCCCTTTTCCTCCTTTCGAGGCTTCAATTTGGCTTCGGAGGTGGTTTCTCCAACCTACCTCCTTTTTCTCATCTCGAGGCTTCGAGTGTTCTATCCTCCATTTGATGGTACGAGAGTTTTTCCAACTTGTAGGCTTCGAGGGTGGATTCCATGCCTTCGAGGATACGAGATGGTTTTTCCAACCCATCTCTTCTCGGAGGCTTCGAGGGTGGATTCCGTCCCTTCGAGGGTACGAGGTGGTTTCTCCAGCCTACCTTTCGGAGACTTCGAGGGTGGATTCCATCCCTTCGAGGGTCTTGAGGTGGTTTCTCCAACCAGCCTCCTTTGGAGACTTCGAGGGAGGGATCCGTCCCTTTGTGGGGCTTGAGATGGTTTCTCCAACCAATGTCTTCCTCTTCGGAGGCTTCGAGGGTGGATTCCATTCCTTCGAGGGTACGAGATGGATTTTCCGACCAACCTCTTCTTCCTCTTTGGAGGCTTCGAGGGTGGTTTTCCTCTTTGGATTTTCACTACAAGAATTTTCCTGTATAGTGACGGCCTCAGTGACGGATTATATCCGTCATTGAGTTAGTGACGAATCGATGCTTTCAGTGACGAATTAGTGACGGATTAGACCTAAAAGCTTCATTCATCACTATTTTGTCACTAATCCGTCACTATTTAGTGACGGGTAAGCTTATCCGTCACTATTTAGTGACGGATACTCTTATCCGTCACTAAATAGTTGACCAAGGATTTTAATAAAGGGTAAAAAAATTAGTTTTAGTGACGGATAAATTTATCCGTCACTAAAATTAAAAAAAAAGAAAAATTAAATTAAATTCAGTGACGGATCCGTCACTAAATATAAAAAAAAATTAAAAAAAAATAAAAAAGAAAATAGAAGCTTTTATCACCGATCCGTCATTCTTCTTACTCCCCATCGGCCGCTCCTCTCCTTCTCTCTTCTCCTCCCTTTCTTCTTCTTTCCCCTTTTCCAATTCTCTAGCAAAATTCAACCCATTTTGTTCAATCTAGATATCTAATCTATCTAATCGAAGCTTGTTCGACATGGAATTTGGGTGAATTTTTTAAAAAATTGCAGCCACAAATTCCCACCGTGAGAGCGGCGATCTGTCAGCGTTAAACGCTTTCCGGTGGGCGATTCAACAGCATCCTTATCGGACCCGGCGGCTATATCTAATCAATTTGTGGATTCTTCATTCTTCAGTTTATATTTCTGCAATCAAAGGTACGTATTACATGTAACCCTAACTTTAACAATTTTGATTTTTTTTCTTCCAATTCTCCAATTCCTTCCGGCATCGATCCGTCTATATTCGTTGCCGTTGCAAGACGATCCCCATTTCTCTATTCATTACGCTTGCCCAAAATTTCTGGTTCTGTTAGTATTTGTTTTGGTCAATTTTAGATATGGCTTCTCGTTTAGAGGGTTTGTTGTGTTAATTGTGATGTTTCGCTTGTGCAATTGAATTCAGATTGTTAGTACAAGCTTAGATTAGAGACGAAAGATGGATTTTGTTTGGGGGTTAATTTGGTGTATGAGCAAGTAGTCTGAGAGTTATTTTAGGTGTTAGCTGTTTGAGGTTTAATTCCAGTAGAGACGGAAATTTATTATTACTAGTATATATACTGGGAAATTAATCAAATTATAATCCATGTACCTACCTGAATTCTTCATATATGCTCTGCTCAACAAAAGATTTTAGCTCCCAATTGAATTATTCTGGTTTGGGCAGATATCCTAAGTTACTGCTACATTTTTTGAGGTGAAAATTAAGGTAAGTTAGAGTAGAATAAAAATCAGCTTACTGTACATATAGTTGGATCAAAAGTACATTACAAACAACTCTAAGTATATGTCTCTGAGAATCTGAGATTGATAGAGATTTGGCAGCCAGAGAGAGATGATCAAAATGTTTTTTCAATAATAGACATACAAGTATAGGTGATAGGTCAAAACTTAATTAAAAGACTACAAAATTATACATATATGCAGTTTGAATAATACTAATTACTCTCTGCATGGTTCAAACTACATTATAAGCAAGTCTAGAGCTATCGATCTATGAATGGTGCATTGAAGCTTCTATTACTACACAAAAGTACATCTAACAGGAACTTCAAATTAAACTGCTCTGTCTGTGTGTAACTTTTTAATTTCTTCCGCCAAGGAAGGGGATCAATGGTACATACAGGCTTGGATGAGTACCCCTGGCATTACTCATGAGTTGGAAGGTTTACTATTGAGCATGGATCAAAGTTGATTGTTCGATAGCTTCTAATTAAACTAAAAGCAGTTTGAAATTTTCAAAAATGTTCAGAACACTTCTTGTAGAAACTTTCTTTGTCTTCTGTTATGAAGTTCTCAATTAGTAGCTAGAGCTAGATCTAGGAAAGTTTGTGACTTTCTGTGTCGTTTGTGATTTGTTTGTTTTGTGGTTAGTATGTTTGGAGTTGGCGTTGGTAGAATCTATGCAGCAGTGAATCTAGGTGTGGTAAATACATTGGCAATTTTACAGAGCTTGTATGTGTCTCATTTCTGTTATGATCAGGTAGAGGTTGCATCAATATAAGTAGCAATGAAGTTTAATGAGAAATAATTATGTTATATTAGAACAACTGTGTGCAACTTGATATGTATGTAGCTCCTTGAGCTGAATTTGTTTGCAGTTTATCAAACCCGGATAAACATTAATTTGTCTCGGAGGATGTTATTCATGATATTGGTAGTTTAGTGATGGCATTCATTTTTTCCGCTCCCCTATGCATTTGCAAAGATAATCTTAAACTGCCAATGGTTGAACACATCTTGTTTAATTTATCTTTCTCATGTTCACTTACAGGTTTGACTTGTATTTTCAAAAGAACCCATTTGGTGGAGAGTATACAATTTTTGCTGGTCTATAAGAGTGCATACATTTGATTGCTAACTGTAGATTTACTGAGGAAGAAATTGCTTTCATTCAAACGGCCTTGCCTCCATCATGTGAGGTATATTGCTTGTTTGCTTTATCTGGTGCATTTTGTATTCAGTTCTTCCCGTCATATTCCCTTTACGTAATGTTCCTATAGAAAAAGCTAACGGAACTCCGTCATATCTTGCCAATCATAAGGATCGTTTCATGAATGAAGTAACGACATCTTGTACAAAGACAATAATTTTTAGTTGCTAAGTACTGCTTGATATTTTCTTAGTGATGATCATAATTTAAGGACCGTAGATGAAATTGATTGAAGATTTGAAGTGCTTAAAGATATGTCCCTAAAGCTTCCCATTTTTTGATAGCCGTACATGCTGCAGTCCTTCATCTTTATACAGCTTCTTTCTGCAAAAAAAATTTCAGGTTAAGGCTCTAGAATTATGGCCCAATTAAAATTCTCAAGAATGTACTTTCTTTTGGTTTGATGATATGTTCAAAGACAGTAAATCAAAGGTATTATGGATATAGTTTTGAATTTAAAGTTTTTCCATTTGTCTGAATATTAGTCTTCATATTTATTTATTTATTGGGGTGTGCATTTTTCTCCTCGATTAATTAATTGTTCAGTACAATTAACTTATTTGATATCTACAGCTTATACAATTCTAGTATGTATTAATATGTTCTAATATATGTTATTCGGTTCTAATTTTCGAGTAGTATATATAAGAATAGAAAGTGGGTGTTTGGTCTAGTGGTATGATTCTCGCTAAATGCGAGAGGTCGCGAGTTCGATTCTCGCAGCACCCCTTATTGCATTTGTAAAATTATATTTTAATATTTTATTTTATTGAAGGTGAATTAAATAAATTAAAAAAATAAAATTCATTTAAAAAAATCCAAATTTAGTGACGGATAATCTTATCTTATAATCTTATCTTATCCGTCACTACAGTTGCTGACTCAAGTCAACCAATTCAGTGACGGATAAGATTTATCCGTCACTACAATTTAATTTTTTTATTTTTTTAAAATTTCCTTTGTCAACCTTTTATTCGTCACTAATCCGTCATGAATCCGTCACTAATTCGTGACGGATTAGCTCATCCGTCACTAAACCTTAGTGACGCTCAATATAGTGACGGCTTCCCTTATCCGCCACTAATCCGTCACTGGACGTTTTAGTGACGAATCGGTGTTGTTTAGTGACGGATAAATCCGTCACTAAATAGGAAATTTTTTGTAGTGTTTCCTCTTTGAATTTTCCGACCGACCTCTTCAATTTGGCTTCGGAGGTGGTTTCTCCAACCTACCTCCTTTTTCTCATCTCGAGGCTTCGAGTGTTCTATCCTCCCTTCGAAGGTACGAGAGTTTTTCCAACTTGTAGGCTTCGAGGGTTGATTCCATGCCTTCGAGGATACGAGATGGTTTTTCCAACCCATCTTTTCCTCTTCGGAGGCTTCGAGGGTGGATTCCGTCCCTTCGAGGGTACGAGGTGGTTTCTCCAACCTACCTTTTGGAGACTTCGAGGGTGGATTCCATCCCTTCGAGGGTCTTGAGGTGGTTTCTCCAACCAGCCTCCTTTGGAGACTTCGAGGGAGGGATCCGTCCCTTCGAGGGTCTTGAGATGGTTTCTCCAACCAATCTCTTCCTCTTCGGAGGCTTCGAGGGTGGAAACCATCCCTTCGAGGGTACGAGATGGTTTTTCCAACCACTCTTCAACATGGCATCGATGGTGGATTCCATGCCTTCGAGGGTACGAGTGGTTTCTCCAACTAGCCTCCTTTGGAGACTTCGAGGGAGGGATCCGTCCCTTCGAGGGTCTTGAGATGGTTATCAAACCACCATCTCCATCTGTTGAATCTCCCAACTATTCCTAGAAACCTCAAAATCGAAGACGTTGAAGTCGCGTGGGACTAACTAGCCGCGATATTGGAGTTAGCTTGTGTAAGTCGAGTGGACTTTTATTGTGTACTATTTGAACCTTGAACAATGAAGTTGGTATTGGTCTCAACCTTCAAGTGCGGTATCGGTATCATTTCTTGGAAAATATCAGCTCGACATCATGGAAGATATTAATTTGGAGTTGTGATCAGCCTCAATCCCCCGAGTCTCTTGCTGCTATCTTGTTTGGAAAAACATTATCCCTTTCCCTTTCTTGCATTTTGTTGTTGGTGTTTTCGAGTTCGGAAGGTGGTGGTCTTTGAAGGGTGTCTCCGACCATGAATATATGCATGATAAATTGTCGGATGCGGCCATGTGTAGCTGTTGTAGTTGGATTTTTAAGTTTTCTTCGAGTTCGATGCATTTCCGACTTTGAGCGGAAAATAATTTCCTGAGCATATGTTCGGTGTTTGCCATTCGCGTTGCTCTTTGAGTCCGAAATGGGTAGAGTCGGACTTGATATTCTCAGTCGTGGGTTGAGACTTTGAGTTCGGACCTTCGTTTCTCGGGTTGTCCGGGTAGCTTATTTTTCAACTTCGATGTATCTAGTCGGTCAGCTCTTTCTTGCTCGGAGTGAACTAGTGAGTCGAGGTTGACTTGGGTTTTCACCACACTTCAATCTTTCGACCCTTTTCTTTTCTTTCGAGCCTTTGGATCAAAACTCTTGATTTGCTACTCTGACCTTTTGAGAGCTTGTCGGTCGAAAATGTGGTTCGACTCTCTTCGAGCCTTTTTGAGAGTCCGCCGGTCAAAGTTGTGATTCGACTTCTTTTCCATCTGTCTTCTTCGAGCCTTGTTCGACTCTATCTTCGAGCCTTTTTGAGAATCCGCCGGTCGAAGTTGTAATTCAACTTCTTTTCCATCTGTCTTCTTCGAGCCCTTTCTTTGAGCTTGTGGTTCGAGGGTAGAAACTGTGGTTCGACTCTATCTTCGAGCCTTTTCTTTGAGCTTGTGGTTTGAAATCGAATTCGACTTGGGTCTTGAGGGTCGAAATTGAATTTGACTTGGGTCTTTCCCATTCGACTTGGGTCTCTACGAGCCTTCTACATTGAGCTTTTGAGCCGAAATCGAATTCGACTTGGGTCTTGCCCATTCGACTTGGGTCTCTTCGAGCCTTCTACTTCGAGCCTTTGGTTGGAGATTAGAGCTCTCTTCGAGTTCAACATAGTGTTTGAATTTGACTAGAGATAATTTCGGGGGTTGACCTCTTTGGGTTCCCTAATTACTTATGCTTTTACTACTTGGAGAGTTTCCGTAGACTGACTCGGGTTTACTTCCCTAATCAGTTTTCCACCACTTCGAGCCCTGGTACTTCGACTGTCTTTTCGACCATTTTCTTTGGGAGTTCGTGGGTCGAAGAGTTCGTGGGTCAAAAATGTGGTTCGACTTTGTCTTTTCAACCCTTTTCTTTGAGTCCGCAAGTCGGAGGTGTGGTTCGACTGTTCTTTTCCACCCCTGTCTTCTTTGCGCCCTTCTCTTTGAGGTGTTCTCCATAGTTTGCCACTACTTCGAGTCTCTCTCTTTTAGAGTTTACGGGGGCAGGATACTTTTCAGCAACATAGGTGATTGGAAAACTGCACCCTTCAAACCCTTTCTTTTCTTTGAGCCTGTGGGCTAAGGCTGAGTAGACTTGGGTCTCTTCGACCCTTCTTGGAGGCTGTTCTCTATAGCTTTTGATCTGGGCAAATTTGGCCCCTTCAGTCGTGTATCCCGGAGCAAGCATCATGGCGGCACTTTTGGTGTAACTGACCGATTTTGGGGTCTGGATGCTTACTCCAAAGAGTCTTCTTTCCTTTTCAATAATTGAAGTAGAATATCAGATCTTCTTAGTGTTTGAAGCGTAAGATTCAGATCTCTGCTTGCTCCTTTCTTTTGCTAGCGTAAAGAGTGAGATTAAGATCTCTGTTTGCTCTTTTATTTTTGCTGTTCTCCAGGCCTCTCTCTATCAAGCTTTGATTGTGCTCGCCGGAAAGAGAATAGCGCCGGCCCAACCATCAGCGACTAGATATGTTGCCTACCGTCTGATAGTGTATATGTCCTAGAGACAGTCCTTATTAAGGGCATGCAGCCCTTATAGAGGGCATATATGTACTATTCCACAGGTCAACGTAATATAATATATGTTTGTTGTTTGACTATTGAGTATCGCTTTCATATTTATATTACACCAGGCATGCAACATGTCATATCTCTATTTCTGTCTGTATTGATATTAAACATGTCCCCTCGGATAGATGACCGATCACACAGATAGTGGGAGCTGTGTGAGTTATCATCTATCCCAAACTCTCCCTAGTCGAGGTTCATCTCGGATGTAGGGGTCTGAATGAACAAGTTGAGACTAGTACGCGTGGAGGTTATACTTGTTGGAGCAAGTGTGAGCCGATCCCACGGCCACGGAACGGATTGTTGGACAATCAAGAACGTTCCCATAACTGCGCATAGTTGTTCGAAGGATGATTACCGAACAATAGAAGTACCCACCGGACACTCCCATCGATGTATACTCTACACCGAAGTGTCTATGGGAACCGGTAAGTTGTTGAAGTGATGCCAGTCGTCCTTTGGACTTACAGGACTTTATCATCACATTTGTTGCCCCATATCCTTGGTGGACCCGTCGATGTCAGCTCTGAATAAGCAGTTGACCCAAGACACGATCCAGGATTACGGCTACATACAAATGGGGGTGATAAGTGTTTCTGTGAAGGATTAATCTCTCATGTGTAGCACAGGAGAGCACTGCTCATAGTCGTTCATAGTTGTGATTGGTAAAACCGCTGGCCAGCGTATCAATATTATTATGATGGTCATAATAGATATTGGATTCACCATGCAACTCACTGAAGACGCCCGTGGATGTATTATTGGGATAGACACTTCATCGATCGTAGATGCATTCGAGTCAGTCAGATGAAGGGACGTTACCATCGCCGCGTTGAGCGCAACAGACTTCGCAACGAAAGGGTTTGCTTTGAGAAACCTCTCAAACGTCCTAATGTATTAATATTGCAAATGGAACCGTCTAGGAATTCCATTTTGCCTAGTCTAGGACTTGCTTAATACAATGAGGCCCTATGGGTCACACTATGTGGTGATTCAGCCTATCCGAATATCCTTGAAGATGGAATCGCAATTAATTTGGAATTAATTGTGATTGATGGATTATAATTAATTTGGAATTGATTATAATAATTTGTGGCTCAATTAATGATTTGGAATTATTAATTGAATTGGCTAATTAATTGTATTTTAGGTAAATACAATTAAAGATTATATTTTAGAAATATAATAGAGGTTTGATTTGAAAGGATATGTTAATTTGGAATTAATACACTTGGGCAAAATCTACTTGGAGTTTGAATTGTCTTAGAACTATAAGTGGGTCCCAAAATCGGGACCCACCTAACCTCCCTAGGGGCGCGCGCGCGCGCAGCTGAGATAGGGGAAGGAGTTCGACTCCTTCCTCTATTAGAAGTCCAAGGGATATGTTAGATTTTCCTGATTGAGTTTTAATTTGATTGGGAATGAATCTAGACTTGAAATTGGTTTCTTAGTGCGATAAGAATTAGATTCTTATTCCTTTATGAAGTCTAATTGCTTATGCTTTAGGCTTCTATTGACTACTATATAAGTAAGTCATTAGAGAGCTTTTTCAGTATCCAATTCTTAGAAAATTATTCTACCTTTCTTAGAGAAAACAAAAGCTCTCCCCTACCTCCACATAGCCACGCGCGCGCCACCCCTTGCCGGAGGAAAACCGCCGTCCCATCTTCTTGGTCACACAAAGAATATCCTAGCATTCTTCCGATAGGTTGTTCATCCGTGGATATCAAGGTTGAGGTTCTAGGAGCTGGAAATTAACTTTTATTGTCTTGCAGATAATTAAAGTATTGCAGATATCTTCGACTTCGACGAAGGAGAAGATTCACCGGATTATTACGAAGACTTGGAAGTTGTGCTTGCGTTTGGAGTATTGTAAGTCTTCTAATTGACGTGTTTAAATATATACGGCATATACATAATCAATTAACCTGCATGTTAAGAAAATTTTTGAAATTCCGCTGCGTACCCTAGGGGTATCTCTGACCGTATTTTCTTACACCGTCCACCCCTTAGAGCCACAGCTTCTTGTCCCGATTCCCACAGATGGTGCCAAGATGATGAGGGTAAAATGTGGATCGTGCCGTTTTCCTCACCATCTCCAAGATCTCCTCCGTTTAGAGTCATTCTTGGGTTTATTTCTTAGTGGAAACCTGGGGACGGGGTGGGAATGTTAGTGGTTTACCGGCCTGCCGATAGTCAGACCGGCGTTGCATTTAAGTGGAAATACCCGAAGGAATGGAAAGACAAGTAGAGAGTGGAAGTGTGTTGAGAGTGTTCTGAAGTAGTAGTGTACCTTGGCTATATATAGACAAATGTGGGTATGAGGTGTAGTTTCCAGCTGTCTGTAGGTGTTCGAGGGTGTATGTGCCTTTCGAGGGTGTCTATCCTTTCGAGGGTGTAGACTCTTTCGAGGCTGTGAATGCCTGGTGGCTTCGAGGATGCATACGTTTCGAGGGTGTCCGTCCTTTCGAGGGTGTAGATACTTTCGAGGGTAGCTTTGTATTTCGAGGCCTTGTCATAGTGGTGACATATTTACCCATATCAGTTACCACTATAAATACACCAAGGATCTCGACATTGAAGATTACACATCGAGAGCAACCTAGTCCCAAATCGATGAGTAAGTAACTCGTTTCAACAAAAACATCAAATTAAAAGGTAGTATCATGAAAGGGATAAAAAATATACCGTTTGTGACCAAATCGGAGGCGGCCAAAAAAATTTAATTCGTTGGAACTGAAATCGGCTCTGATGCATCAGTAGATCATCAAACGAAGACTCCAACGACGGGCTCTAAATCGAAATCGGTGAGGAAACGCCAGTTAAAGAGTTAGGTGGCGGAGTGGTGAGAGAAAGATAGGAGAATAATTTCGCCTGACAATGCTATATAAGTGTAGAAATAAAAATTAAAATAGAAAAGCTCAGAAACGTTTTACCATCAGTAACTAGACCTGGCAGAAGCCATACGAAATTCGACCCAATCCGTATCCGAAGTCTCACACTCATTGCAACAGTCCTAAGGGATCACGCTGGTTTTATTTTGGCTTGGACCAGACAGAAGATTGCTCCTAACCTAAGCGTAGAGGTGGCAGAGTCTTACGCCGCTAAGCTCGCTGTTTGGTTAACCAGACACTTGGGCTATAGCAGAGTCGGAAGGTGATGCATTGCTGGTCATTAATGGATTAAGCAAGGATAATGTTGAGAAATCTGTCAATGGGGCAGTTTATACAGCAATACGGGAGCAGCTCCAGGAATTCGATGAGGTGCAAGTATCCCATGTTAGGAGACAATCAAACAAATTAGCCCATCTGCTATGTCGTAATTTCACAAGTAGTGAGCTGGGTTTGGTTCTTTACCTTTCTGATGAGGGTATTTATGTCACCACTGTAGCACGACCTCGAAATGTCATCAAATGCCCTCGAAGCATCTACTCCCTCGAAAGGACAGAGACCCTCGAAAGCGTGAAGCCACCAAGCATTTACACCCCCGAAACATCTATGCCCTCGAAAGGACATACACCCTCGAAGGGACTGACACCCTCGAAAGGACATAACTGACACCCTCGAAAGCATCTACCATCAGCTAGGACCCACTCACATTTTCCTATATATAGCCCAAGGTACACTACTATTTCAACACAATCTCAACACACTTCCACTCTCTAAATACCTTTTCATTTCCTTCGGGTATTACCACTTAAATGCAACGCCGGTCTGACTATTGGCAGGCCGGTAAACCACTAACCGCCCCACCCCGTTCTCAGGTTCCCGCTAAGAAATAAACCCAAGAACGACTCTAAACGGAGGAGATCTTGGAGATGATGAGGAAAACGGCACGAACCATATTTTACCCGCATCATCTTGGCGCCGTCTGTGGGAATCCGGGACAAAAAGTTGTGGCTCTAAGGGGTGGACGGTAGGCGGCAGATCTGAACGGTGACGGCCAAGCCAGTGCTGATTTCTTTCCGAAAATAAACACAGTGAAAGCTAAGTATTATGTTATCATCATAATTCTTTAATGCCATTACACATACACTACCACACTGTACAAGAATGTTAGAAGGTTTTGATAAAAGTCAAAAAGTATTTTTTGGTTACTCCAGTACCGTGACAACATACTCCAAAATTGATGCTTAAAAAAGAAAAGGATAAAGATCAGCTCTGCTCTTACGCCACTAGCATAGCCTACAACAATCTTCTAGAAATATTCAAGTTTATAGTTTACAATTCCACTTTTTAAAGTAAAATGAAACCTGGAGAACTCAACAACAGGGCAAACAGAGACCTAAATTCAAATCTGGTTTTCTACTCCAGTTGTTGAAAAGGAAAGAAGAATTCTCGACTAAGAATCCAGATCCCGAGACCGGTAAGTTGCACCAAACGTGAAGATTTCTCCGGAGTACAACCTCCACTAGAGGGGCCAGATTGCACCTCAACAACCCCTGGAAAAACTAAAAAAAATTCTTGGAGGCTTCAATGTCGAAGGGCAAATACAGTCCACGGAGACTCGAAATAGCAAACAGTGAATGCCGAAAGAACACCTTCGGAGAAGACAAAGGTATGGGGAAGACCCAAGTCCTTCGACCCACTAGCTCGAAGCACCTTGTCGAAAAGGACAGTTGGGGAAGAACCAGTCGACCTTTTCGACCCACTCGTTCGAAAAAGATAGAGGGAAGGCTCAAGTCATCGGTTTCAACCCACTCGCTCGAAAAACTTGGTCGAAGAAGACAGAGATGGGCCACCCAAATTGATCGTTACAACCGCCACGCACTCACTCGAATTTATCTCTTCTCCGAACCCAACAACATTTTCACAACAACAAAGCAAGAATAATTTGATCAAACTCCAAACATGCTGCTTCGAAAGGAATCTAAGTGTTGAAAGGCCACCATCTCACATCCGAGCAAACTACCTCACAGTTACCCTGCTGATCCGAGCTTGGATCAATCCGATTCCAAAATTAAACGGACAGGCTTCATTGCCGGATGCAAAAGGAAAAGGCTAATTGTGAAAAACTCACTCGAACAGTCCCCGAATGTTCGAGGTTCGAGCCAAAGTATGACGACCACAACTCAATGGTTCGTTCCATTACCATCTCGAATCTAGAGTTGAGTCACGTCCCACATTATCCAACCTCAACTATATAAAGCGAAATTTTCAACTCGAAACGGCAAGACGGGCTCATCGGCCGCACTACAAAGTCCGAAGTACCCAAAGGGGTTGAAATAAAAAAGAAAAAGTTGACTGCTAAGGAGTCAAGGAAGATAGCTGATCGGACAGCCCAAGCCGACCAGAGCAACTCAGACCAAGAAATTCGCCACTAGACGCAAACCGCAAATGGTTCTATCGCAATCCGGCACCATATGATCTCGATCTCCTATCCGTCACAAAACCCGAAACGCATAAGCGCACCCACCACCGTCGCGCATCAGCCGTGCTCCGATTCACTCAACACCACCCACGCTATATTGCACCAATTCTTAATATCGTAATTAAACGATACGGAATCAATTTGCGTGATTGGAGCAGTGGCTATCGAGAGCAAGGCGGAGGAGAAAGGTACGAGCAGTATGTGTATAAAGTGCGTTTGGAATGTTGAGGAGGAGTGAGATGAAATTGGGATTTGATCCCGTCCAGTATACTATATTGGTAGCATATTGGAAGATGGGAAAGAAAGAATTCACGTGAATGGATTAAAGTTGTTGAAAGTTTGCAACTTTTGGGAAAATTACAAATTAGTCCTTTGACCATTCAACACGAATAATTGGATCCTGTGTAGTAGCAATTTTCAGCGATACGTGCTCTTGGCTTGGAGTGGACGGATCAACATCCGCTAAATGTTCAAGCCCAGCAACCGGATGGGCTACTTGAAGTACGAAGCCCAATTAGCTTCGGTGAACACCTTCGAAGAACTATGGCTCGAAGAAGATGTTAGACCCAAGTCGATTTCGACCGACAAACTCAAAGTGAAGGCTGAAGAAACCAAGTTGAATTCAATTTCGACCGACAGGCTCAAAGTAAAGGACCGAAGAGATAGAGGTACGATGAAAATCCAAGTTGACATCGACCCACTCACACTCCAAGTTGGCTCGAAACCACTTTACACTTACCACTCCGACCGCAAAGGCTACTTGAAGCACCAAGCCCAATTAACTTGGGTAAGTCATGTTGTCCGAGCAACAAGAAAAAACCGACTAGATACATCAAAGTTGAAATGTAAGCTGCTCGGAAAATAACACTCGAACAATCCAAGAAATGTAGCTCCGAAGAGAGAGCTTGAATCTCCAACTACAACCGTCATGCATGGTCACATCTGACCTCAGTCATGCATATGCAAATATACATGGTCGGGTGCACCCCCTCGAAGATCACCACCTTCCGAACTCGAAAAGACCAACAACAAAGTGCAAGAAAGGGTGTGTTTTTCCAAGGCAAGATAGCAGCAAGTGACTCGGAGGATTCGGACTGATCACAAAGGCTATGAACTAATATTTTCGACATCATCAAACCATGATGTCAGGCTAATATTTTTCAAAGAATGACTGATACCACACTCGGAAGATTGAGACCAATAAATAATACTCGATTAATAAGTCCACTCGACCTACATAAGTCGAACTCCAACAGCACGGTTCGAACTCACTCGCCCGAACTTACCCAAGCCGGACCCCTACAGCATGGGTTGAACTCAACTATTTGGACCCCACGTCGAAACAACATCCAAGTCGAGGAATGGTCGCTCGAGAAATTAAGGGCTGCATCGCCCACTCCGAACATCTAGGTCGAGCGCTAGTGGTTCAAAAACCACCGTGACCCGGCTAACATAGTCATCGACCCACCCAAGTCGGATCCATCATCTCGAAAACCGTCATCACACGAGTTTCAATTCACTCGGCACCACCACAAGACGAGAAGAAGACATAATAGAATGGAATCTCTCCCATTTTTTTGATTCAGAATCAAAATCTCATCTTCACCAAACACCACCGCGTCGCCACAACACCATCCATTCCTCTCCACTCGTTGATCGCGAAAGTGAAATAATTGGTACGATTTGGCGGTACGATAAAGCTGGGCCTTGAGGATCGAGCATAAAGAAAGAATGAAGAAGTTAATATCAGGATGCTATTAGATCTGATAATTTTGATCCACACAGAATCAATTATTAGATTTGACAAAGTCTCAAGGGCTTGGGAGTAAATTACTTGGAGAGCTTGGAAAATTGGAGCTTAGCCTTTCGGCCTTTCTACATTTCTACCTACGACACTACTTGGACATTAAATTGGTGACTTTGATCAAAATGGAAAATCCACAATCCACCATTCACATTTTGTATCAAGACCAATTTTGGCTTTATTTGCCTACAGTCAATACTTCCAACCCAGTATAGAGCTCTCGTACAAGAGTAAGGCCGAAGGGATCCAAATCCCTCGCAAAAAAAAAAAAAAAGAATTTTTTTTTTTTATAAAGAGTATCGAGCGAAGGGTCCGACACCCTTGACCTGAAGTGAAAGTTTAAAGGCGGGCTTAAAACTACGATACGCTTTCAAAGGTTGAGTTTCGTTTATTTCGAAACTCAATCGCCGACTACAATCTTATTAAATGGAGTTCCGGAAATAAGGCTCCACATTTCTGATGAAAAAGTAAGTATTCTAACTTACCGTCAAATCACTTATTATATATCCACCATCATCCATTCATACATCCACGCTCATCCATTAATACATCCACACTCATCCATTCATACATTCACATTGAATGGACAAGCTCCGCGTATTAAATTAAACGAACTACTAAAACGAGATTAGTTGGAGAAACCATCTCGAACAAAAGACGAACCTCAAATCCTCCACACGAGGAGTAAAAGACGGTTCTGGAAGCCTCCAAAAGAAGAAAAAGAACAGATAGGTTGGAAAAACCACCCCCAAACCTCCAAATGACGAATAAATGAGTGGTTGGAAAAATCACCTTGAAACCTCAAAAACCACCTCGAAACCCTAAAGGCGTTTCGAGATGAGAATATTGATAGTGTATATATGTCCTAGAGACAGTCCTTATTAAGGGCATGGAGCCCTTATAGAGGGCATATATGTACTATCAAACAGGTCAACGTAATATAATATATGTTTGTTGTTTTACCATTGAGTATCGCTTTCATATTTATATTACACCAGGCATGCATCATGTCATATCTCTATTTCTGTCTGTATTGATATTAAACATGTCCCCTCGGATAGATAACCAATCACACAGATAGTGGGAGCTATGTGAGTTATCATCTATCCCAAACTCTCCCTAGTCGAGGTTCATCTCGGATGTAGGGGTCTGATTGAACCAGATGAGACTAGTATGCGTAGAGGTTATACTTGTTGGAGCAAGTGTGAGCCGATCCCACGGCCACGGAACGGATTGTTGGACAATCGAGAAACGTTCCCATAACTGCGCATAGTTGTTCGAAGAAGGATTATCGAACAATGGAAGTATCCACCGGACACTCCCATCGATGTATACTCTACACCGAAGTGTCTATGGGAACCGATAAGTTGTCGAAGTGATGCCAGTCGTCCTTTGGACTTACAGGACTTTATCATCACATTTGTTGCCCCATATCCTTGGTGGACCCGTCGATGTCAGCTCTGAATAAGCAGTTGACCTAAGACACGATCCAGGATTATGACTACATACAAATGGGGATGGTAAGTGTTTCTGTGAAGGATTCATCTCTCAAGTGTAGCACAGGAGAGTACTACTCATAGCCTTCATAGTTGTGTTGGTAAAGGTACTGGCCAGTGCATCGATATATTATGATGGTCATAAGTATATCTTAGTAACCAAGCAACTCCCTGAGACGCCCGTGGATGTATTATTGGGATAGACACATCATCGATCCTAGATGCATTCGAGTCAGTCAGATGAAGGGACGTTACCATCGCCGCGTTGACCGCAACAGACTTCGCAACGAAATGGTTTGCTTTGAGAAACCTCTCAAACGTCCTCATGTATTAATATTGCAAATGGAACCGTCTAGGAATTCCATTTTGCCTAGTCTAGGACTTGTTTAATACAATGAGGCCCTATGGGTCACACTATGTGGTGATTTAGCTTATCAGAATATCCTTGAAGATGGAATCGCAATTAATTTGGAATTAATTGTGATTGATGGATTATAATTAATTTGGAATTAATTATAATATTTGGTGGCTCAATTAATGATTTGTAATTATTAATTGAATTGGCTGATTAATTGTATTTTATGTAAATACAATTAAAGATTATATTTTGGAAATATAATAGAGGTTTGATTTGAAAGTATATGTTAATTTAGAATTAACATATGCACATGGGCAAAATCTACTTGGAGTTTGAATTGCCTTAGAACTATAAGTGGGTCCCAAAATTGGAACCCACCTATCTCCCGTAGGACATGGGCGCGCGCGCGTAGGCTGGATAGGGGAAGGAGTTCGACTCCTTCCTCTATTAGAAGTCCAAGGGATAAGTTAGATTTTCCTGATTGAGTTTTAATTTGATTGGGAATGAATCTAGACTTGATAATGGTTTCCTAGTGCGATAAGAATTAGATTCTTATTCCTTTACGAAGTCTAATTGCTTATGCTTTAGGCTTCTATTGACTACTATATATAGTAGACTATTAGAGAGCTTTTTTTAATGATTCTGAACAATCAATTCTTAGATAATTATTCTACCCAGTTTTCTTAGAGAAAATAAAAAGGTCTCCCCTTCTCTATAAGCCACACGCGCGTGCCACCCTTGCCGGAGGAATTGCCGCCCCGTCTTCTTGGTCACACAAAGAATATCCTAGCATTCTTCCGATAGGCTGTTCATCCGTGGATACCAAGGTTGAGGTTCTAGGAGCTGGAAACTAACTCTTATTGTCTTGCAGATAATCAGAGTATTGCAGATATCTTCGACTTCGACGAAGGAGAAGATACACCGGATTATTACGAAGGCTTGGAAGCTGCTTTGAAAGTAAGGTTAGTCTTCTAATTGACGTGTTTACATATATACGGCATATACATAATCAATTAACCTGTATGTTAAGAAAATTTTTGAAATTCCGCTGCGTACCCTAGGAATAACTCTGACCGTATTTTCTTTCAGTGGTATCAGAGCGAGGTTAATTGATTACGTATATACGTATATATATTGTATGATTTTGTAGATATGTGGATGCAATTAATTCTATGATTAATTCGATTTTCAAAAGTTTTGTTTTTATATAAATTTAGAATTTATATTTTTTCAAAAACAAAAAATTTATATATATATATATATATATATATATATATATATATATATATATATATATATATATATATATATATATATATATATATATATACATACATATTTCCGACCGGGCTGCCTGCGCGACGCAGGCGCCCGGGCGCAGACGCTTGGCGCCCGTGTGCCGCGGGCACCCGTGCGCCTCGGGCGCCAGCCGCCTGCGGCCGCAGGCACGGTAGGGGATGGGACTAGGTCCCGTCCCATGTTTTAATATATATATATTTTTCGGGTCGGACCCAAAATCGAATATTGAAAATTTTGAGGATTGAATTTTATATTTGGAATATAAATATGATTTAATTGTAATTGTGTTTAACTAGAGGGGTTAAATTTAATTAGTATAAAGTTAAAGGGCTTATTTGTAATTTATCAATTTATTGTTTATTGCAAATTAGTCCTTCTACTTTTGAATTTTAGATTTAACACCTCCAAGGTTTCAAAAATTACAATTAAGTCCTTCGGGTTTTCAAAATTGCTACTTGGTCAATAGAATTTTCAATTTTTCAATCTAGTCCAAATTTTCAATTATTTCATAGAGATTATATGTATGGGATTATAATTTTCATAATGAAATTATGAAGTCATTTGACATCCACATAGGCTACTACTTGTTTTGTATGCTCTATATGCTATTGTTTGACAATGCATGTTTAAATACCAAGTATTTTACTTTCCGTTCGACCGCTATGCATGCGAGGGTAGGCGGCGCCCTCTTATATGTCGGACCGCATATTTTATGTATGGGTAGGCGGCACCCATTATGTGCTTGACCGCGTTTAGAACTAGAATGGATAGACGACATCCATTACGTGTAGACCGCTCATGCATGATGGGTAGGCGGCGCCCTTATTTGTTTGTAGATGACTGATAACAACCCTCAAGCGACAAGCCCCAACCAATATAAGTACAGAAATATATATATGTATGTATTTTTGAGATGCTTTCCATAGGGTGCTTTAATTCTGAACTTTCATTGCGTTTTCTTGTATTGGCGACCTCGTCTTACAGACTCGCAGTGATCGTTAGATTAGAGTAAGCCTATGGTTATGACTTATTGCATATTGTATCTAGCGACCTCAATAGGTACAGTATGTAGGGCATCGGGTTAAATTAGATTTAACAACCAAGAGTTGCGTGACGCAATTGGATAGTTCTACCGGTCATATTATGCTATGCGACCAGCCCCCGTTGGAGTATAGCATAGTATGGATTTGGATCTTGGCCACTACGGTAACTTGTTGGACATTACCTGTATGTTTGTTGTGGGGGAAAGCATATGTGAAAATAGTGGGAGCTAAACAGCTAAAGGACCTTGTTGTTTAGTTATGTTGACTGTGTATTTAGAAGTAATATTTCAATAGTTGATTTATCATTTTCGTTATATATTATTTCTCCTTAGGAAATTAGAAATGGCGAGTATCTCGCTCCGTGCTGTCTTAGAGAAGCAAATTCGGACCGGACCAAACTTCCTAGATTGGATCAGGAATATACGTTTGGTGCTGAGGTACGAAAAGATTGAGTACGTCTTGGACGAACCTATCCCTCCACCTCCCACTGAATTCACTATGGCAACCTATGATTGCTATTATGAATTGGCAGTGGAAAGGGCCGAGTTTGTAAAGAACTTGTTGCTGAATGCTATGTCTGACAATATGGTTGGACCATGTCGAGACAAGGAACCATATGAGATTGTGAAATATCTCTCCTCGTTCTTGGATACTCCAAGGATGTGTGAAGGGTTCGAAGCTATCAAGATCATGCTTATCAAAAGGCTTGGGACAGAAGAGCTGTCGCCTGAACAAGTTAAGTCATTGATTGACTTCCTCTTACAACTTGTTGGATATGGCTTGGAGCTAGAAGCTAAGGCTTCCATTATCTTGATCGTGCAAAGATTGTTGCAATCTATTCACAATCCCAATGTTGGGGTATCAACAGAGTTGATTGCTGAGAGACCCATTGCCAACGAATTCCTAAGGGTCAATCGTAGACCCAAAAGGAAGAGGGGTGGCAAGAATGGGCGCTATCGTAGGATGGATAAATTTCAACTTAGGATCGAGATTTGTCTCTATTGCAAGCTCAAGGGCCACTGGAAGAATGATTGCCCTAAGCTTAGGGCAGATCAAGCTAAGAAGCCACCGACTTCTGGCTCAGGTATGTTTGTTATTGAAATGAACATGACTACTTTTGACTCCAATGGTTGGGTATTAGATACAGCTTGTGGCTCACACATTTGTAATAATGTTCAGGGGCTAATTGATCACAGGCTAGTCAAGCAAGGTGAAATCGACTTGCATGTTGGGAACGGAAATCCAGTTGAAGCCAAACGCGTTGGACGCAGCAAGATAGATTTACCTTCGGGACAATGTTTAGAACTTGATAATGTTTATTTTGTTCCATCCATTGTCAGAAATATTATTTCCATTCCATTGTTAGACAATATGGGTTTTTCCTTTCGATTTGCGAATAATACTTGTTATTTTTCATTAAATGATCAGTATTATGGAAAAGCTCGCTTAGTGAATGGTTTATATATTTTTCAAAGTAGTCTACCTTTATTTCAAATACATAACAAACAACCGTCTTCAAGTAGGAAGAATAATCCATCTTATTTATGGCATTGTCGGCTAGGCCATATCAATGAAACACGGATTCAAAGACTAAGGAAGTTGGACTACTTAGAACCATTTGATTTTGAATCATATGGTACATGCGAATCATGTGTTAAGGGTAAGATAACGAACAAACCTTTTGTTGGACAAGGTGTTCGTGCCACTCGCTGCTTAGAGCTCATACATACCGATGTATGTGGACCTTTTAAAGTCCATGCGCGTGGGGGTTATCCTTACTTCGTTACCTTTACTGACGATTTCTCAAGGTATGGATATATTTATCTTATGAAGAATAAATCCGAGACCTTTGGGAAATTCAATGAGTTTAGGAATGAGGTCGAGAATGAATTGAACCTAAGGATAGTCACTCTTCGATCAGATCGAGGAGGTTAATACCTTAGTGAAGAATTTATCGACTACTTGAAGGAAAATGGAATTCAATCGCAATGGACTCCTCCTGGAACACCACAGTTAAATGGTGTGTCTGAGAGGAGGAATCGAACCCTGTTAGACATGGTAAGATCAATTATTGGATTCTCGACTCTTCCAAAATATCTGTGGGGATATGCACTACAAACTGCAATCTACATTCTGAACCCTGTACCATCTAAATCAGTGGAGAAAACTCCTTATGAGTTATGGAAGGGAAAGAAGCCCTCACTAGGCTATCTTAGACCTTGGGGCTGTCCTGCGATAGTCAAACTGATGCTCACTGATAAGTTAGATGCCAAGGGTGTCAAAGTATATTTCATAGGCTATCCTCGTCAGACGAGATGCTATGAATTCTATCATGCTGAAGATCACGAGGTGATCGTATCTAGAAACGTCAAGTTTTTAGAAGCTGAATACCTCGAAGAAGAGAGGTTAGATGACATGATAGAACTTGAAGAAATTCAAGACTTTGACACGCGCGAACATGAGTTCTCTAAATCTTCTGATTTGGACTCAAGTTCAGTGGGAGCTTTTGAAGCAGACAAGGGTAATGATATGACACTTGCTAGGCATGTCATAGTCAATGGGAGTCCTATGATTAGATCAACAGATGAAACCACACCAATAGAACCCGTTGTCAACCAACATGTGCAACAAGTTGCACAAGATCAGCCTCCCGCAAGGGAACAGGGTCGCGCCCCGCGACCAGCTGCATCAGTACCCACTGATAATGTTCGTGTTACACGAAGCCAGAAAAGAAAAGCACCAGAACCAGTCGAGCTCCGTAGGTCGAAGAGGATCCTAAAAGGACCTCAGAAGCAAAGCCTTATGATAGAAGACATCAGTGAACTTGATGTCGGCTTATCAGATCGGGAAGATCCCGAGACCTACAAACAGGCAATAATTGATATTGACTCAGACAAATGGCAAGAGGCCATGGAATTGGAGATGGACTCCATGTACCAGAATCAAGTTTGGAACTTGGTAGACTTGCCCCAAGGGGTTAGATCTATTGGGTGCAAATGGGTCTTTAAACGAAAGACATGTGCCGATGGCAAGGTACAAACGCACAAAGCTAGGTATGGCATCGATTGATGAATGTGTATTTTACACTTTCATTTAGGTCTTTTTCACCTATTTTAGCTATCCTCTATGTTAATTTAGCTATATTTTAGTGCATTTTATTAGAATAGTGTCACGTTTCCCTTTAGTTTTTATTTTACCGGTTTTGGTTGAAAAACGAGGTTTTCCGGGCAATTATATTGAAGTTGACAAGGAATTGGTGTTCCAGAAGCCTATTTGGAGTATCTGAAGGTTTCCGGATAGGATTTGGAGTCTAGGGGTCGAATCTGGAGGTTAGAAGGCCACTAGAAGTCAGAAACCGAGTCCGAAAAGGGGAAGAAATCCAAAAACGCGTTGAAAACGCGCAAAATTCCGGATTTACTCCCGGGCGAATCGCCCGGGACGTGGGGCGAATCGCCCCACACCAGGCGACTCGCCCGGTGTGTGGGCCCTTCGCCCCACACAAATTCGACCTATATATAGTTGCTCAGTTTTTCTCCGAATTTCAACTTTTCCAGACCTATATCTCACCTTTCTCTGTAGTTTAGGTAGGAACTTCCCAGAGCCTGTTCTGGGGGTTCGTAGCTTAGGAGACACTTTTCATAGCAGTTTGGAGCTTGTAAGATCGCGATTCTTGGAGACTGACAAACCTTCGGTAACATTGTATCTTACAGTTTTTTCTTATTTTTAATTATCTTTAAACATGTTTCTCTTCTATGATTTCTGTGATTGCATGACAACTCTATGAGTAGCTAAACTTATCTTGGTGGTAGTATGTGAATTCTTAGCAAAGGGTTTGATAATTATGCTAATGGCTATATCGCGCATTATACTCCGTGTTATTGCTTTATTCTTTGATCTAGCTGAATCTCTATCTTTGTATTGTGGATTAATTTATTGCACACAACTGGACAATAGTGTGGACCTATCAGATCTATAGCTTCGTAGTGTTGAATAATAGAACACATCGGACATAGTGTTTGGACTTATCAGAATCTCTTCTATCTTCGTAGTGTTTTGTAATTACAACAGGACATCGATTGATCAAAGATCTCCATGCAAGACCAGGAATTTATGCATGATTATTAACCCGTTATGCTTAAGG
>CM051458.1:45154802-45185135 GCA_028274465.1 Plantago ovata
CAGCAAGTAACTTTAGAATTGAGGACTGATATTCTTCCAATTCTAATGTCATTTGAGAATTTTTCTCTGCAGCCTCAGCAATCAACTTCTTAAGACGCCTTATTTCAGCATCCTTTTCTTCTGTCTCTTCCTTCAGCAAAACGTAGTTTTCAGTAGTTTGCTTGGTCAGAGTTTCAGCAAGTTGAAGTTTCTCTTGCTGTTTGCTGAGAGTTTTCTCAAATCTTTCGATTTCTCCTTGAATCTTGTCAAGGTCAATCTCGTCTTCACTTTCTGAATCTGAGTCAGAGGTAGAATTATTTACCTGACCGGCCATGAGGCAGAATTCGTAGTTCGACACATCTGGATAAGCTTCCATAGCTATTCCACACACTTCTTTGCCAATCTCCACGTCTAGAGTGGCTTCTTCATCGTCGGTGTCTGAACTTTCATCCTCACTGTCTTCGGAGCTTGTCTCAATGCACAATGCATTGATTTTTGCTTGAAGCTTCTTCTTTTCTTCAGCAATGAAAGCTCTTTTGAACTTCTTCTTCTTTTCAGCATATTTGCCTTTCAGCAAAGGGCAATTAGCTTTGAAGTGTCCAGGCTTTTTGCAGTAAAAACATAGATCATTTCCAACTGCTGGTTCTTATGAAGATGTAGCTTGCTGAGCTTGCTTGTTCAGCGAGCTAGTATCATTCTTGTACTTATGGTAGTTGTTACCAAGATGCTTTTTCAGCTTCTCTTTTGCCTTTCGCCTTTCAAGTTCCTTACTGATGAACTTCTTCATGTTTTTAACAACTAAAGCATTTTCATCAGCAGGCTCTTTATCATTCTTCTTTTCAGAAGATGACGGCTTTGCAGCAAGAGTAATGTTTTGCGATTTTTCAGCAAACACATTTTCTCTTTGCTTTGTCTCATAATTGACAGTAGCAAGATGAGAGAACAACTCAGTTGGTGTAATGTCAGGCATTCCTTGATTATAATAGAAATTCTGAGTATGGATCCATTCTTGATTCAAACTTCTGATGATAGTTTTCACTTTCTCAGAATCTGAATAAAGATTTCCAACACCCAGCGCTGCCATTTCACTAACAAGAGTTGTGAATCTGAAGTCCAAGTCTTCCAGTGACTCGTTAGCACCTTGCTTAAAGTTTTGAAACTTCAGCTTAAGTACTTCAAGTTTGTTTTCCTTGGTCTTGTCAGATCCAGCACAAAGATCTTGAACTATTTTCCAAGCCTCCTTAGCAGTCTTAGCACCCCACAGTTTGCACTGTATGGTATCCGGAGTTGATCTGATGATGATATTTCTTGCTTGGCCATCAAGACGGAATCTCTTAGCTTCGTCAGAAATCCATTCCTCTCTTGGATTTGGCACAACAGTATCTAAAGGTTCGCCAAGGATGGTTTCCTTCCCAGCTTCAGTGGTCTTGTGAGGGAAACTCGTTTCAATCTTAGTGATCTTGATAGGTCCATCATTAATGACGGTTACCATCTCATCACTAATGGCCTCAAGATGTAACATCATGTTGTTTCGCCATTTCTCGTAATTTTCCGGCTTCAGCAAGGGAGCATCTCCTAAAGACATCCTGTCAGCAAAGCACTACCAAACTGATCAAGTGAAAGTGATTTACGGAAAGCACTTAAGGGGATCTAGGTTCAGTGCAGAAGGCTAAAGAACCTCCTGCTCTGATACCACTTGTTGGTCCCTTTAAACAACAAGAAAAGACTAGAGGGGGGGGTGAATAATCTTTTCAACCTTTTGTCGTTTAAAAACTTTCTCAGCAAGTACTTATTACTTTACAGTAATGAGGTTGCTGATACTTAACTTTCTCAGCAAGCGTAAGTTACTTTCCAGTAGCTTGGTTTGCTGATACTTAAAATTAGAGAGCGGAAGTCTTTGAAACAATAAGTGCTCTTTCAGCAAGTAAAGGGATTCGGCAAGTGAAGTGAGTGACTGTGTACAAACAGATATAATTTGCTGAAAACTAAATGCAGTAAGTAAATCACACAAATGCTTTAATAGTGGTATCTGAGAGTGGCGTAATCTCTCAACTAATCCACTTTGTCCTTTCTAGGACTGAATCCACTAAGATATGATTGAGGTTCCTTACAATCTCCTATCTAAAGCGATTCAACAGAAACCAAAGCACACTTGCTTTGTCTCCAACCTAAACTAGAGAACTCAACCTTGTTCTCCACCAAACTTGGTACTTTTAATCAGCAAAACCTTGCTCGATTAAGTTCTCCCTGAATATCACGCCTGAAAGTGTGTATTTTCAGTTAGAGAGTTTTGGGATGAGATAACTTAATTATAACTTATTCAGTTACAACAAGTAATCTAAGAAACACAACTTGGAATACTTTGCAGTAAACAAGTTTGATTGTTTCTGGTGTCAAGACTTGTTCTTGTTCGAAAGAAAGAACACTTAACTAATTTCTTAGCCGAGTTTGTTCTACTTCTTCACAAGTAGCTTTTTCAAGCTTTAAGTCTTGGAACGGATCAATGGCAGTAAGAGTGTTTGAAGGTTTGAGAGTTTTTAAGCACAAGTGAGAGTTTGATCACGTTGTTGACACACTTCAACTCTTTGCCGGATGACCTCCATTTATAGTGCAAGTAAGGAGCCGTTTGAATTTCAAATCCTAAGGCTTTTGTTCCTTAACATGTCACTATCTTGCTTTTGTACTTTCAGCAGCAACTTTGTTTGTCTTCTAGTCTTCATGTCCTTCGCGTGTAAGCTTTGCATTAAATGCATATTTGAATAGAATTCAAACAGTAACATTGGAGCGCAATTTCACGTACATTCAGCAAGAGGTCACATATGTTCATCAGCAAGTGTTCATTCTCAGTTTCAGCAAGCACAACCTACTTTGTCTTTCAGATTTTCACTTATGCAATGCTGTTGCTGAAAATTCCACTTTCTGAGCAACACGTGCCTTTACCAGTCTTCAGCAATCTTCAAGTCTTCAAGTCTTCAAGTCTTCAGATCTTCAAAAGTCTTCAAGATTCTGACCGGTTTCTTATTTGCTTCAATAATTTGTTTGTAATAAACAAAATATATCTTCAGCAAATGCTTCAATAGGTCATTTTCTTTTCAGAAAATAAGATTCATTAAAGCTAAGCATCAATAAGATATTTTCTTTTCAGAAAATAAAATACATCATACGCTAAAGTGTCAATAAATTATTTTCTTCTCAGAAAATAAAATACGTCATACACAAAAGAAATAACTTATCTAAAACCTAACTAAGTCATCAGCAAACGTTCCTCTTTTACAATGTCCTTAAAATTCTAAAATCCTATGGACCTTAAGAGTACTAGTTACTGGACTGTTCTTAATTTAGCATGGTTAATTGCTCATCAAAATTACAAGTTCCCTAACAGCGATAAAAATTCCGGGTTGCCTCCCGGATAGCGTCATTGTTTAAAGTCTTTGACTCGACTCCTGTCTGCGCCTATCTCTTCTTTTTGCGGGTACTAGGCTTCCCCTTCATTGATCTCCTCTCCATGCCACGAACCTGTGAATAAGAAAGAATATAGGCTGCAAGACCACAGTAGTGAGTAGTGAAAGAAATATCAGGCGGTTCAGGTGGATCTGGTATGGCTTGCAACACGTGTTGCTTGCCATCCACTTCGATGGTGCAAGTTCTTTGGTAGATGTCCATCACGGAGCGTAGTTTGGTCAAGAACGTTTGCCCTAAAAGTATGACATCCCCCGTCCCAGGTGCAGATGCCGGCATAACTACAAAATTGGTGTATATAGATGCTTCACCAATCTTGACCAACACATTTTTCACAACGCCCTCGGGTCTCATAAAGGATCCATCCGCCAGTTGCACAATAGCCCTTTGCTCAGACAGTTTTCCAAGGTTGCTCTTTTCAAACACATTCAAAGGGATTATGTTTGAGTAGGATCTCGTGTCTAGTGTGGCACGGACATCTTCAAGCTCACCAATCCCTACCTTAACATCGAAACTTTTAGGGAGTGGTTTGGGATCCTCTTGCTCCTCATCACTTGCGTCAGAACCAAGGTCCTTCTCTTCTTCTTCAGCCTGTAGAAGTTCTTCCTTCATGCAACACTCGCACTTAACAACCTTCTTGATGGTGATTTCGTCAGGTACATCACCAGCCAATGTAATGGCATTTGACTTCACAGTGTTGCTAGGCAGTTTGCCTTCTTCCCTACTTGCTCCTCGGTCGATCAATTCTTGCATCTTTTGATGGGCAAGCCTAGTGCTCTCTTCCAACCTATCAAGCCTTGCCCTAGTCTTCTCAGAATCTTCTTCATAACGTTTGAGAAAACTTTGTGTGTGATCAACCATCTTTTGCAAGTTCTCCATCAGTTGAGCCGACTTCGACTTCGGTGGCTCTTTCGGAGCGGGGTTTTCGCAGTGATCATTACCATAGTTTAGCCTACTACGGTCTTGGTTAGGGCCATAAGTTTGGTTAGCCGGTGCATATCCTTGATTGTTTCGGAATCCTCTTCTCCTAAATCCACCTCGAGGATTCCTACTGTCTTGTCCGTAGCTAACTTCTTGAGTACCAAACTCCGTAGCAAAGGCTTCTTCTTCGCCTCCTCGAGCCCAGTTGCCATCATCGTATGCCAACTTCGATCTACACATATGAGCCCCATGCCCATAGTTCTTGCATACTCGGCATACTTCGTTCAAAACAGTTGTTCCGGTGGCGCTCTTGAGGACTTGCTTCAATTCGTTGGTAAAGCACTCGAATTGATCCCCATTCCCCCTGTACATAGGGGCTTCTTGAGTCGGTGGAGCTTCAGGTCCACGTCTCCTAACCATTGCTCTTGGGTCCTTGAACTGTGAACCCTTAGCAAGCCTTTCGAAAACTGCCCAGACGGCTTCTGCGGTTTCCTCCCAAATATTACCTCGGCATTGGAAATCCACCACTTGTTGGTTCTCGAAGGTTAGTCCATTGTAGAAGTGTTGGACTAGGTCAGAAAGTTCAAAACCATGGTGAGGGCACTTGTTTGTGAGATCTTGGAACCTCTCAAACGCGGTGTAGATGGTCTCATCATAGTCCTGTTTGAATCAAGTGATCTGCGCCTTTAGCGCGGTAGTCAAGGTGTGAGGGAAGTATTTCTCCATGAAAGTTGAAAAAACCTTCTCCCAAGTGTCCAGCGAGCCGGCTGGTAGAGAACTCAGCCATGACTTGGCTCTGTCGCCAAGTCCCATAGCAAAAACCTTCATCCTCAACTCATCCGTTGTTATTTCAGCTCCGGGTCGTGGGAGTTGGTTGACGAAATCATCGATATCATGCAAGTACCCCATCACATCTTCCCTTGATAAACCATAGAACCTCAGAAGTTGTTGGAATGCGTGGTTCTTGATTTCCAGATCTCGGGTTGCAGACGAAAGAACAATCGCCGGTCCCCTCATACGATCCTTGGTGGGTTGAACCCATGCCTTCAGTGGTCTAGCTTCTGCCATTCCGTTGATTTCCTTGAAAAGAATGTGTAGAGATTCAGAGAAATCGGTATCCTCTATTTCCTCTAGTGCGCGCCTTTCAAGTAGTCGCCTTCTTTGGTGGTAGACTCTGTCGATCTCAGCAATTGAATCAGCAAGCGGTGTTCCTGCAGAACGTGTATGCGGCATACACTATCTGTAACAGACTAGGAAAGCAGTATCAGAGAGAGATTAAAAAGGAAAACTAAAACTAGTAGAATTAGGAATCTAAAGCTGTAAATATAAACAAATTAAACAGAAAAAAGGAGTATAGTCCCCGGCAACGGCGCCAATTTGATGAACGCGGATTTGTCGGTTCCAGTTCAGTCAAATAATATTTGTAATTAAGCCAAAGGCAATTCACAACTACAACGAAAATCGTAGTGTAGCAGTAGAATGACTCGAGTGTCGTTCTCTCAGGACTATAACTAGCTTTATCTATTTAACAAGAGAATATAAAACAGCAGACAGATAGCAAAAAGGGGTTTCTAGCAGATAATGGAGATTGGTGATAGTATGATCCTTCTTAACATAACGGGTCGATAATCATGCATAAATTCCTCGGTCTTGCATAGAGATCTTTGAATCAATCTAGTGTCCTGTTGCAATTATTAAGCACTACGAAGATAATTGGTCTGACAAGTCAATCACTGCTGTTCTATTGTGTTCCGTAATTATTCAACACGAAGATAAACTCGCGAACAGGTCGACGAGGGTCCAATTGTGCATAATAATTAATACAACATACGAGAATTTAGGTTGTGCCTGATCAACGAAATAAAGCAATGACATGGAGTATAATGCGCGATATAGCCATTAGCATGATTATCTTCCCTTCGCTAAGAATTCACATACTACCACCAACGATAAGTTTAGCTACTCATAATAGGCATGCAATCAACAGAAATCATAGAAGAAAACATGTTGAAAGAATATAATAAAATAAGTAGAATAAAACTGTAAGATACAAAGTTACCGAAGGTTGTCAATCTCCGGATGATTGCGATCCTACGAGCTCCAAACTGCTATGAAAAAGTATCCCCTAAGCTACGGACCCCCAGAACAGGCTCTGGGAAGTCCCTACCTAAAACTACAGAGAGAGGTGAGAAAGTAGGTCTGGGAAGATATGATTTTCGGAGAAAACTGAGCAACTATATATAGGCTTCGAATTACTGTGGGGCAGTTCGCCCCACACGCCCGGCGGTTCGCCCGGTGTGGGGCGGTTCGCCCCAGCTCTGCGGCGGTTCGCCCGGCGGCTTGTTCGCGGAATTCCACGTTTTCGACGCGGTTTTGGATTTCTTCCCCTTTTCGGACTCGGTTTCTGACTTCTAGTAGCCTTCTAACCTCCAGATTCGGCCCCTAGACTCCAAATCCTACCCGGAAACCTTCAGATACTCCAAATAGGCTTCTGGAACACCAATTCCTTGTCAACTTCAATATAATTGCCCCGAAATCTTCGAATTTCAACCAAAACCTGTAAAATAAAATCTAAAGGGAAACGTGACACTATTCTAATAAAATGTACTAAAATATAGCTAAATTAACATAGAGGATAGATAAAATAGGTGAAAAAGACTCGAATGAAAGTGTAAAATACACATTCATCAACTACTATATATAGTAGACTATTAGAGAGCTTTTGATACACAATTGACTACCAGTTTTCTTAGAGAAAATAAAAGCTCTCCCCTTCCTCTATAAGCCACGCGCGCCGCCACCTACCGGAGGAAAACCGCCGCCCCATTTTCTTGGTCACACAAAGAATATCCTAGCATTCTTTCCGATAGGCTGTTCATCCGTGGATACCAAGGTTGAGGTTCTAGGAGCCGGAAACTGACTTTTATTGTCTTGCAGATAATCAAAGTATTGCAGATATCTTCGACTTCGACGAAGGAGAAGATTCACCGGATTATTACGAAGATTTGGAAGCTGTGCTTGCTTTTGGAGTACGGTTAGTCTTCTAATTGACGTGTTTAAATATATACGGCATATACATAATCAATTAACCTGTATGTTAAGAAATTTTTTGAAATTGCTGCGTACCCTAGGGGTAACTCTGACCGTATTTTCTTACAGTGGTATCAGAGCCAAGTTAATTGATTACGTATATACGTATATATGTTGTATGATTTTGTAGTTTATGTGGATGCAATTGATTCTATGATTGATTCGATTTTCAAAAGTTTATTTTTATATAAATTTAGAATTTATATTTTTTCAAAATTTTTTTTTAATATACCGACCGGGCTGCAAAATCGAATTTTTGAAAATTTTGAGGATTGAATTTATATTTGGAATATAAATATGATTTAATTGTAATTGTTTTTAACTAGAGGGGTTAAATTTAATTAGTATAAAGTTAAAGGGCTTATTTGTAATTTATCAATTTATTATTTATTGCAAATTAGTCCTTCTACTTTTGAATTTTAGATTTAACACCTCCAAGGTTTCGAAAATTACAATTAAGTCCTTCGGGTTTTCGAAAATTGCTACCTGGTCAATAGAATTTTCGATTTTCAATCTAGTCCAAATTTTCAATTATTTCATAGAAATTATAAGTATGAGATTATAATTTTCATAATGAAATTATGAAGTCATTTGGCATCCACATAGGCTACCACTTGTTTGTTTGCTCGATATGCTATTGTTTGACAATACATGTTTAAATACCACGTATTTACTTTCCGTTCGACCGCTATGCATGCGAGGGTAGGCGGCGCCCTCTTATTTGTCGGACCGCATATTTTTTATGTATGGGTAGGCGGCACCCATTATGTGCTTGACCGCGTTTAGAACTAGAATGGATAGGCGGCATCCATTACATGTAGATCGCTCATGCATGATGGATAGGCGGCGCCCTTATTTGTTTGTGGGTAATTTTCATACAGACCCTGAAAAACAATTACATCTAGCCCCACGACTTTGACTTTCGGCGAATTAAGGCCTGAAAATGACAAATTTGCCCTCATTTAAAATTCAGATTTCAGAAACACCCAAACACAATCAACTTTTCTTTATTGCACATTTGACTCCAAAATTTCTAATTTTACAAAATTAACCTACATCATTTTTTAAAATTTCAACATCATCCAAAATATTTTTGTAAACAAGTCCCTACACATTTTATATCTCAATATCAACCCCATAATATTAAAATAAATAAATAAATAATAACAAGAATTCCAAAAAATAATTTAAAATTAAATAAAAAATAAAAAAAGAAAAAGAAGGCGATCGGAGCTCCGACCGGAGCTGGCAGCTCTGGCCGGAGCTTTAAATAGCTCCGACCGGAGCTGGCAGCTCTGGCCGGAGCTTTAAATAGCTCCGGTCGCTCCGACCGGAGCTATTTACAGCTCCGATTGGGGCTGTTTTCAATCCCAATCGGAGCTGTAAATAGCTCCGATCGGAGTTGTAATTAGCTCCGACCGGAGCTATTTACAGCTCCGATTGGGGCTGTTTCAGCCCCAATCGAATCTAGCTCCGATCGGAGCTGTAAACAGCTCCGATTGGGGCTGAAAACAGCCCCGACCGAAGCTGATTTACAGCTTCGTCGGAGCTGCAAATAGCTCCGATCGGGGAGCTATTTACAGCTACGGTTGGGGCTGCAAATAGCTCCGATCGAAGCTATTTACAGCTCCGGTCGACGGAGCTGTGGGGACAACTCCGGTACCGGAAAAATTCCGGTACCGGAGTTTAGAGATCGAAGAAGAAGATGATTAATGAAAAAAAAAAAAGGAAAAAGGAAAAGAAAATATTGAGAAAACAAAGGAAAAGATAAATGAAAAAATAAAAATATTGGTAAGGGCATGTTTGGGGAGAGAAGATTTATAAGTTGGTCAACATTTTTGGATAAAATGGGGCTAGATGTAATTGTTGAACTAGCAGGGGAAGAAACGTAATTAGGTGCAGCAGTGGGGGTAGTTTTTAGAAAATTCCCTTTGTTTGTAGATGATTGATAACAACCCTCAAGCTACAAGCCCCAACCAATATAAGTGCAGAAATATATATATGTATGTATTTCTGAGATGCTTTCCATAGGGTGCTTTAATTCTGAACTTTCATTGCGTTTTCCTGTATTGGCGACCTCGTCTTACAGACTCGCAGTGATCGTCAGATTAGAGTAAGCCTATGGTTATAACTTACTGCATATTGTATCTAGCGACCTCGATATGTACAATATGTAGAGCATCGGGTTAAATTAGATTTAACACCCAAGAGTTGCGTGACGCAATTGGATAGTCCTACCGGTCATATTATGCTATGCGACCAGCCCCCGTTGGAGTATAGCATAGTATGGATTTGGATCTTGGCCACTACGGTAACTTGTTGGACATTACCCGTATGTTTGTTTTGGGGGCAAGCATATGTGAAAATAGTGGGAGCTAAACAGCTAAAGGACCTTGTTGATTAGTTATGTTGACTGTGTATTTTGAAGTAATATTTCACTAGTTGATTTATTATTTTTGTTCTATATTATTTCTCCTTAGGAAATTAGAAATGGCGAGTATCTCGCTCCGTGCTGTCCCCGAGAAGCAAATTTTGACCGGACCAAACTTCCTAGATTGGATCAGGAATATACGTTTGGTGCTGAGGTACGAAAAGATTGAGTACGTCTTGGACGAGGTCATTCCCGCGTGCCCCGAAAATCAGACTGCCGATCAGGTTGCTGCTTGGAATCAAGCCAACAAGGCAAAGTCTGATAAGCATCTTGAGGATGCTAGATCCGCGCAGTGTATTATGCTGGCGGCAATGAGCAATGAGCTGCAGAGGCAACATGAAAGCATGTTGCCGTATGAGATGCTGAAGCATTTTGAGTCACTCTTTAAGACGACAGCTAGAAGTGTTGAATTTGATTTGATCAAAGAGATACAAAGATGCAAGCTCAATGAAGGAGGGAACATGTCTGAACATGTTCTCAAAATGATTGGTCTCTTTGAAAAGCTTGCCGATGCCGGTGTTAAGCTAGAGAACAAGATCATGGTGATCTTTGTCCTTCAATCATTGTCGAGTTCGTATTCGCAGTTCATCATTAACTACACGATGAATGCGAATGACGTAACACTGCCCGAACTCCATAATCTGGTGAAGACATATGATCAAACTCTTCCTAAGAAGGAAAAGGCGATCATGTTTGTTGGGCAACCGTCTAACCCAAACCCGAGAAACAAAGGTGCTAAGGGTAAGGGAAAGTCGGGAGCCAATTTTAGAACTTAATAATGTTTATTTTGTTCCATCCATTGTCAGAAATATTATTTCCATTCCATTGTTAGACAATATGGGTTTTTCCTTTCGATTTGCGAATAATACTTGTTATTTTTCATTAAATGATCAGTATCATGGAAAGGCTCGCTTGGTGAATGATTTATATATTTTACAACGTAGTCTACCTTTATTTCAAGTACATAACAAACAACCGTCTTCAAGTAAGAAGAATAATCCATCTTATCTATGGCATTGTCGGCTAGGCCATATATATGAAACACGGATTCAAAGACTAAGGAAGTTGGACTACTTAGAACCATTTGATTTTGAATCATATGGTACATGTGAATCTTGTGTTAAGGGTAAGATGACGAACAAACCTTTTGTTGAACAAGGTGTTCGTGCCACTCGCTGCTTAGAGCTCATACATACCGATGTATGTGGACCGTTTAAAGTCCATGCGCGTGGAGGTTATCCTTACTTCGTTACCTTTACTGACGATTTCTCAAGGTATGGATATATTTATCTTATGAAGAATAAATCCGAGACCTTTGGGAAATTCAAGGAGTTTAGGAATGAGGTCGAGAATGAATTGAACCTAAGGATAGTCACTCTTCGATCAGATCGAGGAGGTGAATACCTTAGTGAAGAATTTATCGATTACTTGAAGGAAAATGGAATTCAATCGCAATGGACTCCTCCTGGAACACCACAGTTAAACGGTGTGTCTGAGAGGAGGAATCGAACCCTGTTAGACATGGTAAGATCAATGATTGGATTCTCAACTCTTCCAAAGTATCTGTGGGGATATGCACTACAAACAACAATCTACATTCTGAACCGTGTACCATCTAAATCAGTGGAGAAACTCCTTATGAGTTATGGAAGGGAAAGAAGCCTTCACTAGGCTATCTTAGACCTTGGGGTTGTCCTGTGATAGTCAAGCTGATGCTCACTGATAAGTTAGATGCCAAGGGTGTCAAAGTATATTTTACAGGCTATCCTCGTCAGACGAGAGGCTATGAATTATGTCATGCTGAAGATCACAAGGTGATCGTGTCTAGAAACGTGAAGTTTTTAGAAGCTGAATACCTCGAAGAAGAGAGGTTAGATGATATGATAGAACTTGAAGAAATTCAAGACTTTGACACGCGCGAACATGAGGTCTCTAAATCTTCTGATTTGGACTCAAGTTCAGTGGGAGCTTTCGAAGCAGACAAGGGTGATGATATGACACTTTCTAGGCATGTCATAGTCAGTGGGAGTCCTGTGATTAGATCAACAGTTGAAACCACACCAATAGAACCCGTTGTCAACCAACCTGTGCAACAAGTTGCACAAGAGCAGCCTCCCGCGAGGGAACAGGGTCGCGCCCAACGACCAGCTGCATCAGTACCCACTGATATCGTGTTACACGAAGCCAGAAAAGAAAAGCACCAGAACAAGTAGAGCTCCGTAGGTCAAAGAGGATCCTAAGAGGACCTCAGAAGCAAAGCCTTATGATAGAAGACATCAGTGAACTTGATGTCGGTTTATCAGATCGGGAAGATCCCGAGACCTACAAAGAGGTAATAATTGATATTGACTCAGATAAATGGCAAGAGGCCATGGAATTAGAAATGGATTCAATGTACCACAACCAAGTTTGGAACTTGGTAGACTTGCCCCAAGGGGTTAGACCAATTGGGTGCAAATGGGTCTTTAAACGAAAGACAGATGCCGATGGCAAGGTACAAACGCACAAAGCTAGGCTTGTGGCGAAAGGCTACACGCAAAGGTATGGCATCGATTACGATGAAACCTTTTCACCGGTAGCAAAATTGAAGTCCATTCGAATTCTACTTGCGATAGCTTCCTACTATGATTATGAAATCTGGCAGATGGATGTAAAGACAGCCTTCCTCAATGGCAACCTTGAGGAAGAGGTCTATATGGTACAACCGGAAGGTTTTATTAGTAAAACCAGGCCAACTGATGTATGCAAATTACAAAGATCCATCTATGGGCTAAAGCAAGCGTCGAGGAGCTGGAATATCCGCTTTGATGAAGCTGTCAAATCGTTTGACTTCATCAGAAGCGAGGAAGATCCCTGTGTCTATGCGAGACACAGCGACAAAGGAGTTGTTTTCATGATCATTTATGTAGATGACATTTTGATCATGGGAAACAATGTCTCTATGCTAGAAGAGACTAAAGTTTGGTTATCAAGTACCTTCTCGATGAAGGACTTGGGTGAAGCGAACTACATCCTAGGGATCAAGATCTTTAGAGATAGATCCAAGAGGATGTTAGGAATGACCCAGTCCACCTACATCGATAAAATACTGAAGCGTTATAAGATGGACGACTCAAAGAGAGGCTTTCTCCCAGCTAGGCATGTGATTGTCTTATCAGTTAAGGATGGTCCTAAAACTGATGAAGAAAGAAATGCAATGAGTCGTGTGCCCTATGCTTCGGCAGTAGGGTCTATAATGTATGCAATGAATTGCACAAGGCCCGATGTGGCATATGCGCTTAGTGTCACTAGTCGACACCAACATAATCCAGGAGTACCTCACTGGACTGCTGTAAAGAACATTCTCAAGTACCTTAGACGGACTAAAGAGATGTTCTTGGTGTTTGGTGGAGAACCAGAATTAAAGATGTCTGGGTATGTCGACGCTGGATTTGAATCAGATCCTGATGACTTTAAGTCACAGACAGGATACGTATTCAAATTGAACGGAGGAGCTGTCTGTAGGAAGAGCTCTAAGCAAGCCACGGTTGCTGACTCATCCACAGAGGCCGAGTACATTGCTGCATCAGAAGCATCGAAAGAAGCTGTCTGGATTTCAGAGTTCTTGAAGGAATTGAGGGTTGTTCCTGCTCCCAGTCCAATAACGATTTATTGTGACAATACGGGCGTCGTCGCTCAAGCTAGGGAGCCTAGATCTACAAACAAGAACAAACATGTACTTAGAAAATATCACGTTATACGTGAGATTATAGATAGAGGAGAAGTTAGTATAGAACGTGTCTCTACCACGAATAACGTGGCAGATCCTTTCACCAAGGTCTTGTCAGTGGAAGTCCACTTAAGACATTATGCTAATCTGGGCATTAGGCATAAAGGTGACTGACTCTAGTCCAAGTGGGAGATTGATAGTGCATATGTCCTAGAGACAGTCCTTACTAAGGGCATGGTGCCCTTATAGAGGGCATATATGTACTATTACACAGGTCAACGTAATATAATATATGTTTGTTGCATTTTACTGTTGAGTATCGCTTTCATATTTATATTACACCAGGCTGCAGCATGTCATATCTTTATTACTGTCTGTATTGATATTAAACATGTCCCCTCGGATAGATGACCGATCACACAGTTAGTGGGAGCTATGTGAGTTATCATCTATCCCAAACTCTCCCTAGTCGAGGTTCATCTCGGATGTGGGGGTCTGAATGAACCAGACAAGACTAGTATGCGTGGAGGTTATACTTGTTGGAGAAAGTGTGAGCCAATCCCACGTCCACGGAACGGATTGTTGGACAATCGAGAAACGTTATCATAACTGCGCATAGTTGTTCGAAGAAGCTTTATCGAACAATGGAAGTACCCACCGGACACTCCCATCGATGTATACGCTACACCGAAGTGTCTATGGGAACCGGTTAGTTGTCGAAGTGATGCCATTCGTCCTTTGTACTTGCAGGACTTTATCATCACATTTGTTGCCCCATATCCTTGGTGGACCCGTCGATGTCAGCTCTGAATAAGCAGCTGACCTAAGACACGATCCAGGATTATGGCTAAATACAAATTGGGGTGATAAGTGATTCTGTGAAGGATTCATCTCTCAAGTGTAGCACAAGAGAGCACTGCTCATAGTCTGCATAGTTGTGTTGGTAAAGTCACTGGCCAGTGCAAATGATATATTATGATGGTCATAAGTATATCTTAACCAAGCAACTCCCTGAGACGCTCGTGGATGTATTATTGGGATAGACACTTCATCGATCCTAGAGACATTCGAGCAAGTCAGATGAAGGGACGTTACCATCGCCGCGTTGAGCGCGACAGGCTTCGCAACGAAAGGGTTAGCTTTGATAAACCTCTCAAACGTCCTCATGTATTAATATTGCAAATGGAACCGCTTAGGAATTCCATGTTGCCTAGTCTAGGACTTGCTTAATACGGTGAGGCCCTATGGGTCACACTATGTGGTGATTCAGTCTATCAGAATATCCTTGAAGATGGAATCGCAATTAATTTGGAATTAATTGTGATTGATGGATTATAATTGATTTGGAATTAATTATAATATATGATGACTCAATTAATGATTTGGAATTATTAATTGAATTGGCTAATTAATCGTATTTTATGTAGATACAATTAAATATAATGGAGGTTTGATTAGAAAGGATATGTTAATTTAGAATTAACATATGCACTTGGGCAAAATCTACTTAGAGTTTGAATTGCCTTAGAAATATAAGTGGGTCCCAAAGTGGGACCCACCTCCCATAGGACAAGGCGCACGCGCGCGCTGATGAATAAGGGGAAGGAGTTCGACTCCTTCCTCTATTAGAAGTCCAAGGGATAAGTTAGATTTTCCTGATTGAGTTTTAATTTGATTGGGAATGAATCTAGACTTCATATTGGTTTCCTTGTGCGATAAGAATTAGATTCTTATTCCTTTACGAAGTCTAATTGCTTATGCTTTAGACTTCTATAGACTACTATATATAGTGGACTATTAGAGAGCTTTTACACATAGTTTTGAACACAGTTATTCTACCCAGTTTTCTTAGAGAAAATAAAATCTCTCCGCTCCTCCCTTAGCCACCCACGCGCGCGCCACCTCTGCCGGAGGAATTGCCGCCCCGTCTTCTTGGTCTCACAAAGAATATCCTAGCATTCTTCCGATAGGCTATTCATCCGTGGATACCAAGGTTGAGGTTCTAGGAGCTGGAAACTAACTATTATTGTCTTGCAGATATAAGGAGCATTGTAGATATCTTCGACTTCGACGAAGGAGAAGATTCACCGGATTATTACGAAGACTTGGAAGCTGCTTTGGAAGTAAGGTTAGTCTTCTAATTGACGTGTTTATATCTAAACGACATATGCATAATCAATTAACCTGTATGTTAAGAAAATTTTGAAATCCCGCTGCGTACCCTAGAAGGAACTCTGACTGTATTTTCTTACAGTGGTATCGGAGCAAGGTTAATTGATTACGTATATACGTATATATACTGTATGATTTTGTAGATATGTGGATGCAATTGATTCTATGATAAATTCGATTTTCAAAAGTTTTGTTTTTTTATATAAATTTAGAATTTATATTTTTTCAAAAAAAAAAAATTTAAATATATATATTTTCCGGACAGGACCGTCTGCGCGACCCAGGCGGCGTCCGGCGCCTGCGGTGCCGCGGGCGCCGTGTCCGCGGCACGGGCGCTAGGCGCCCGTGTGCCGTGGGCAGCGCCTGCGGACGCAGGCGCCTGCACCCGAGCGCCGGTGCCCGCGTGCTGATGAATGTGTATTATACACTTTCATTCGAGTCTTTTTCACCTAATTTAGCTATCCTCTATGTTAATTTAGCTATATTTTAGTACATTTTATTAGAATAGTGTCACGTTTCCTTCTAGATTTTATTTTACAGGTTTGGTTGAAATTCGGAGATTTACGGGCAATTATATTAAAGTCTACAAGGAATTGGTGTTCCAGAAGCATATTTGGAGTATCTGAAGGTTTCCGGATAGGATTTGGAGTCTAGGGGCCGAATCTGGAGGTTAGAAGGCTACTAGAAGTCATAAACCGAGTCCGAAAAGGTGAAGAAATCCAAAACCGCGTCGAAAACGGGAAAATTCCGCGTTTACATTGTGGGGCGAACCGCCCCGTGCCTCGGGCGAACCGCCGCGGGCAATTTCCGGGCCTATATATAGTTGCGAGTTTTCTCTCCGAAAATCATATCTTTCCAAGCCTACTTTCTCACCTCTCTCTATAGTTTTAGGTAGGAACTTCCCGGGGCCTGTCCTGGGAGTTCCATAGCTCAGTGGATACTTTTTCATAGCAGATTGGAGCGCGTAGGATCGCAATCATCCGGAGATTGACAACCTTCGGTAACTTTGTATCTTACAACTTTTATCTACTTATTTTATATTCTTTCAATATGTTTCTTCTATGATTGCTATTGATTGCATGCACATTATGAGTAGCTAAACTTATCGTTGGTGGTAGTATGTGAATTCTTAGCGAGGGAAGATAATCATGCTAATGGCTATATCGCGCATTATACTCCGTGTCATTGCTTTATTTCGTTGATGAGTTGAACACCAAAATTCTCGTATGTTGTATTGATCATTATGAATACTAGGACACTTGTCGGCCAATCAGACCAAATTATCTTCGTAGTGTTGAATGATTACGGAACACAATAGGACGTTAGTTGTTGACAGGTCAGACCCATATTATCTTCGTAGTGCACAATACTTACAACAGGACCCAAGATTCATTCAAAGATCTCTATGCAAGACCGAGGAATTTATGCATGATTATCGACCCATTATGTTAAGAAGGACCATACTATCACCAACCTCCATTATCTGCTTGAAAACCCCCTATTGCTTTCTATCTGTTGTTTTATATTCTAAATTAGATTTGATAAAGCTATTATAGTCCTGAGAGAACGACAATCGAGTCATTCTACTGCTACACTACGGTTTTCGTTGTAGTTGTGGATTGCCTTTGGCTTATTACAAATTTATTTGACTGAATCTGACACGTTCATCAAATTGGCGCCGCTGCCGGGGACTATACTCCTTTTTTCTGTTTAATTTGTTTTTATTTACAGCTTTAGATTCCTAATTCTTTTACTTTTAGTTTTCCTTTTTAATCTCTCTCTGTTTTCCTGTTTGTTTCTAATCACTTTTCCTAGTCTGTCACAGATTGTGTATGCCGCATACACGTTCTGCAGGAACACCGCTTGCTAATTCAATTGCTGAGATCGATAGAGTCTACCACCAGAGAAGGCGACTACTTGAAAGGCGCGCACTAGAGGAAATAGAGGAAACCGATTTCTCTGAATCTCTAATTAGTCTATTCAAGAAAATCGACGGAATGGCAGAAGCTAGACCACTGAAGGCATGGGTACAACCCACCAAGGATCGTATGAGGGGACCAGCGATAGTTCTTTCGCCTGCAACCCGAGATCTGGAAATCAAGAACCACGCATTCCAACAACTTCCGAGGTTCTATGGCTTATCAAGGGAAGATGTGATGGGGTACTTGAACGATATCGATGATTTCGTCAACCAACTCCCACGACCCGGAGCTGACATAACAACGGATGAGTTAAGGATGAAAGTTTTTTCAATGGGACTTGGCGACAGAGCCAAGTCATGGCTAAGTTCTCTTCCAGCAGGCTCGCTGGACACTTGGGAAAAGGTTTTTTCAGCTTTCATGGAGAAATACTTCCCACACACTCTGACTACCGCGCTTAAGGCGAAAATCACTGGATTCAAGCAAGACTATGATGAGACCATCTACACCGCGTTCGAGATGTTCCAAGATCTCACGAACAAGTGCCCTCACCATGGTTTTGAACTCTCCGACCTAGTCCAACACTTCTACAATGGACTAACCTTCGAGAACCAACAAGTGGTGGATTTCCAATGCCGAGGCAATATTTGGGAGGAAACCGCAGAAGCCGTCTGGGCAGTTTTCGAAAGGCTTGCTAAGGGTTCGCAGTTCAAGGACCCAAGAGCAATGGTTAGGAGACGTGGACCTGAAGCTCCACCAACTCAAGAAGCCCCTATGTACAGGGGGAATGGGGATCAATTCGAGTGCTTTACCATTGAATTGAAGCAAGTCCTCAAGAGCGCCACCGGAACAACTGTTTCGAACGAAGTATGCCGAATATGCAAGAACTATGGGCATGGAGCTCATATGTGTAGATCGGAGCTGGCATACGATGATGGCAACTGGGCTCGAGGAGGCAAATAAGAAGCCTTTGCTACGGAGTCTGGTACTCAAGAAGTTAGCTACGGACAAGACGGTAGGAATCCTCGAGGCGGATTTTGGAGAAGAGGATACCGTAACAATCAAGGATATGCACCGGCTAACCAGACTTATGGACCTAACCAAGACCGTAGTAGGCTGAACTATGGTAATGATCACTGCGAAAACCCCGCTCCGAAAGAGCCACCGAAGTCGAAGACGGCTCTACTGATGGAGAACTTGCAGAAGATGGTTGATCACACACAAAGTTTTCTCAAACGGTATGAAGAAGATTCTGAGAAGACTAGGGCAAGGCTTGATAAGTTGGAAGAGAGCACTAGGCTTGCCCATCAAAAGATGCAAGAATTGATCGACCGAAGAGAAAGTAAGGAACAAGGCAACACTGACAAGGTCGTTAGGTGCGAGTGTTGCATGAAGGAAGAACTTCTACAGGCTGAGGAAGAAGAGGAGGACCTTGGTTCTGACACAAGTGATGAGGAGCAAGAGGATCCCGAACCACTCCCTAAAAGTTTCGATGTTAAGGTAGGGATTGGTGAGCTTGAAGATGTTCGTGCCATGCTAGACACGGGATCCTACTCAAACATAATTCCTTTGAATGTGTTTGAAAAGAGTAACCTTGGAAAACTATCTGAGGAATGGGCTATTATGCGACTGGCGGATGGATCATTCATGAGACCCGAAGGCGTTGTGAAAAATGTGTTGGTCAAGATTGGTGAAGCATCAATAAACACCAATTTCGTAGTTATGCCGGCATCTGCACCTGAGACGGGGGATGTCATACTCTTAGGGCAAACATTCTTGACCAAGCTACGCTCCGTAATGGACATCTACCAAAGAACTTGCACCATCGAGGTGGATGGCAAACAACACGTATTGCAAGCCATACCTGATCCACCAGAGCCGCCAGATATTATTACTCACTATTGTGGTCTTGCAGCCTATATTCTTTCTTATTCACAGGTTCGTGGCGTGGAAAGGAGATCAATGAAGGGGAAGCCTAGTACCCGCAAAAAGAAGAGATAGGCGCAGACAGGAGTCGAGTCAAAGACTTTAAACAATGACGCTATCCGGGAGGCAACCCGGAATTTTTTATCGCTTTCTTTACTGCTTTTCTGCATGCATTTCATTCTTGAAATATTTGCTTCTCATATGCGAATTTGTTCATGTGTGTGTCGTATATGCTTTTGTTTGAGTGAGATTTTTCGAGTGGTTTTTTGAAAAAATTAGTTTCGGGATTTAAACCGCATTTTCTGACATCGGGACCCGTCTCCCCGCATTGGGGAGCACGGGGCAAACCGCCCCACTTGGGGGGCGAACCGCCCCGTGGTGGGGCGAACCGCCCCACAGTCCCAGATCTTAAAAAACGCGGATTTCAACCCCAAATCATTATTTTCTTCATTCTTCTTCATCCATACTCCCAAAAAACCCGAAAAGTGCGATTTTGCTTCTAAATCTTCATAACTTCTTCGTTTCTTGACCAAATTGAGTGTTCTTTAGCTTAATTCGAAGCCTATTACATGATCTATCATCCTAACCGATCAGATTTCATCCTACTTCGTTAGATTTGCAGATCTGAGGTATCATCTTTAAGAACCCTAATTTTCGAATTTGGGGGTTTTTCTAATTTGAGCTTCAATTATGCTTGTTTGATGCATGGGTATGTTGTTTATGTGATTAGACATGTTATTTATTATCAATTGCATGCTCAATTTTGCTTAAATTGTTGATTTGGGTATTTTGCTATTAGATGATATATCTTGTTATGCATTATGTCTTTATCTTTGATTTATAGCATATGGATATGTTTATTGGTGTAATGTTGGTGGATTTGACGATAGAATGCTTATTAGTTGAGAATGAGGATTTATGCTGTTGAATTTTTTGCGCTGCTATGGTATGAATTGAAACCTTGTTATCAAGGTTATTGGTTGTCTAGTAAGAGCATGATGTGATGTATTGCATGTAGTAGTTACGTTGATATGTTGCATGATGAAGTATCTAGGCTAGACATTGCGGTTTGGGGAGTTCGATTGTTGAATTTATCACTTGTGTGTCTCGCTTTTGCACTAGCATATATTTGAGTCTGTTTTGAGTCGTACGAGGTGCTAATCGCTGTTTGTAGGTACCATACTAAGGGTAGGGAGTATTCCCGTATGATTGCTGTGAAGAACCATGTCAAGGAAGGTGATCTCGCTAGATGTGCGTTCGAGCCAAGGGGTTTGGCAACAACGTCGTGGATTATCCGAGAGGAGGAGTTAGAATACACCTGGAGTAAGGACTCCTATGCCTATTCATGCACCACCGAAGGGTCAGAAACCACTATTATGTCAGCACTCCATCACGAGGACTGCAGAGTTCGAGTGAACAGGAAGGCACCGGGACATTCTAGCAGCGACGGATTTGATCTTGAGTTCTCAGTTGCTAGAAGGTTCCGAAGCGCTAGCTTGGTTCCAAACGTAACGACATGGGTATGTAAGAAAATATGGTCAGAGTTACCCCTAGGGTACGCAGCGGAATTTTAAAATTTTCTTAACATATTGGTTAATTGATTATGCATATGTCGTATATATATAAACACGTCAATTAGAAGACTAACCTTACTTGACCAAGAAGACGGGGCGGCAATTCCCTCCGGTGGCGGTGTGCGCGCGCGTGAGGCTAAGGGGAGGAGGGGAGAGTTTTTATTTTCTCTAAGAAAACTGGGTAGGAAGACTGTGAAAGTCTATGTCTGAAACTGTGTGTAAAACTCTCTCTAATAGTCCACTATATATAGTAGTCTATAGAAGCCTAAAACATAAGCAATTAGACTTCGTAAAGGAATAAGAATCTAATTCTTATCGCACAAGGAAACCAATATCAAGTCTAGATTCATTCCCAATCAAATCAAAACTCAATCAGGAAAATCTAACTTATCCCTTGGACTTCTAATAGAGGAAGGAGTCGAACTCCTTCCCCTACCCTGCCACGCGCGCGCGCGCGCCTGTCCTACCGGATGTGGGTCCCACTTTTGGGACCCACATATATTTCTAAGGCAATCCAAACTCCAAGTAGATTTTGCCCAAGTGCATATGTTAATTCTAAATTAACATATCCTTTAATAATCTTTAATTGTATTTACATAAAATACAATTAATTAGCCAATTCAATTAATAATTCCAAATAATTAATTGAGCCACCAATTATTATAATTAATTCCAAATTAATTATAATCCATCAATCACAATTAATTCCAAATTAATTGCGATTCCATATTCAAGGATATTCTGATAGGCTGAATCACCACATAGTGTGACCCATAGGGCCTCACCGTAGTAAGCAAGTCCTAGACTAGGCAACATGGAATTCTTAGACGGTTCCATTTGCAATATTAATACGTGAGGACGTTTGAGAGGTTTCTCAAAGCTAACCCTTTCGTTGCGAAGCCTGTTGCGCTCAACGCGGCGATGGTAACGTCCCTTCATCTGACTTGCTCGGATGTATCTAGGATCGATGAAGTGTCTATCCCAATAATACATCCACGGGCGTCTCAGGGAGTTGTTTGGTTAAGATATACTTATGACCATCATAATATATCATTTGCACTGGCCAGTGACTTTACCAACACAACTATGCAGACTACGAGCAGTGCTCTCCTGTGCTACACTTGACAGATGAATCCTTCACAGAATCACTTATCACCCCCATTTGTATTTAGCCATAATCCTGGATCGTGTCTTAGGTCAACGGCTTATTCAGAGCTGACATCGACGGGTCCACCAAGGATATGGAGCAACAAATGTGATGATAAAGTCCTGTAAGTGCAAAGGACGAATGGCATCACTTCGACAACTCACCGGTTCCCATAGACACGTCGGTGTAGAGTATACATCGATGGGAGTGTCCGGTGGGTACTTCCATTGTTCGATAAAGCTTCTTCGAACAACTATGCGCAGTTATGGGAACGTTCCTTGATTGTCCAACAATCCGTTCCGTGGTCGTGGGATCGGCTCACACTTGCTCCAACAAGTATAACCTCCACGCATACTAGTCTTGTCAGGTTCATTCAGACCCCCACATCCGAGATGTACCACGACTAGGGAGAGTTTGGGATAGATGATAACTCACATAGCTCACACTAACTGTGTGATCGGTCATCTATCCGAGGGGACATGTTCAATATCAATACAGACAGCAATATAGATATGACATGCTGCAGCCTGGTGTAATATAAATATGAAAGCAATACTCAACAGTAAAATGAAACAAACATATATTATATTACGTTGACCTGTGTAATAGTACATATATATCCTCTACAACGGCACCATGCCCTTAGTAAGGACTGTCTCTAGGACATATACACTATCAGGGTACACAGTCCCTCGTTGGGGCGCCCCTTGCCTGCCTCTAAAGTGAGAATCATATTGACATTGGTCGGAGCAACAGTGGATAAAGTGGTCAAAATTGGAGAAAAAGGTAGAAGACTTCTGAGTGTTTGAGCAGCTTACTGTAACCTTCTCGACGGGTAAATCGTTGGAGGGGGAGGTCCTGATACCACTGCCCTTTCCCCTTCAACAGTTCACATCCTATTGGAGGGCTTCAGGATGGGGGATTTCCATAACAGCGGCGGCCACTCTTCAGAATCCTACCTGCCACTACAACTCCACTAGCGAGGATGTGCGTGATAGTAGTGACAATGAAGGCCATACGGGCAATGATGACTCTGATAGGGGAATTGCTCCTGTTCGGCATATAAATGGAACTACCACACCCACCAGAAGACCTGATGTCACACTATGAAGCTCACAGAGGAGGCCCAATAAATCACAAGCAGCATACTCAGCCGACCAAGGCCAAACCATGGGGTAACATCTAGTATCACATCTTATTTCCTCATTTTCTTACTGCTAGGGACTAGCGTTAATTTCATGAGGGGGGATTGAATTTAAGTGATCTAGTATTATTAGTTTGGAGCTTGACTTTGGTAGACTAAGTATAGTACCTCGCATGCTTTATCCGTTTGCATTTGCATTTGCACGTTTACTGCTTTCTTAGATTTTTTAGGTTGCATTCACTACATTCATCCTAGGATAGTCTTGCATGTTTTATATGGAGTTTATTGCCGAATTTTTTGAACTTTTTTATTGGGTAGATCAACTAGCTATGCCATTAATCGTATGCTTCATCTCTATGAATTTGTTTGAGGTTTTTCTCGCTTGGCTTGTCTCATTTATGTATTGCACTTAGTTGAGCTAGGTAGTCTCGACATCACTTAGTGGTGTTTTCTCTACTGCGGTTCACGAAGGCCTTTATAATAGGATGATGCATGTTAGGGTCTTATGGTTGTTTTCCCGAGTAATTATGTACCTAAGAGGCAACAAGTCTTCACCATACTTTGAGATTGCTAAATGCCTAGGAAGGAGGTAGTGTGAGGTTGTGTGATCCTTTGTTTATAACCTATTCTTCCGAATAGGTTTGGGGAGGGGGTTACACCATCATTAGACTTGTTTCTGTTTTTCATTTTTCGTATCGTGAGTTTATTTTTCCTTTTCCGTAATTTTGTACTCCAACCTATTCTTTTGAATAGGTTTGGGGAAGTCGTGTGAGTCTTTTTGTTTCTCTCTTTGTTATGCTACTGCTGGCTAGAAAAAATCGAAAAAAAAGAAAGAAAAATTCCAGGAAAAAAGAGAAAAAGAAAATAAAAAAAGAAGAATCTGGAAAGAAAAAAAGAGAAGACCCCAAAAAAGCAAAGAAGGGTCCAAAAAAGAAAAGCCAAATAGCAGTTTAGCAAAGTTTTGAGTCTTTTCCATTTTTCGTATTGTTCGTAATCGTGTTTTTTGGTTTTTATCCTTTTCGTCTTAAGTGTCATCTGTTCTAGACCACCCTCGTCCTGCCATTCAGGAAGTGGTGAATAGCTTAAGACTTTACTTGAGAGATGGGTAGAATAGGGGAGTGTTATCTTTTATAGGGAACCCTCCTTCGTTTGATGAGAGCCAGTACTGGTTCGACCTCTTTTGAGGAAAAGTCTTAACATGGTGGAACAGCAGTAAGTCCTCAGTTTCATAGGCACGGGGCAACCATTCGTATCTTAGCATGCATCATTACGTCGTCACTGACTAGGTCCAGGTAGAGAATGTTACGAGAGACTATCTTGTCTTGACATAAGTGCTTATGTGGATGTGTATAAGTCAATCGAGGTATTCTTCAACCTATATTCATGCTTTGATTTATATGGTTTTTGTTCATATGTTATTTGGTAGATTCAGTAATTTAGTTCATTTTATTTGGCATGAAACTCCATTTTTGAGTCTTGCATGTTTTTTGTATTAGAGTCCAGCTTAGTTGCTTGAGGACAAGCAAAGGTTCGGTTTGGGGAGTTTGATGAATGTGTATTTTACACTTTCATTCGAGTCTTTTTCACCTAATTTAGCTATCCTCTATGTTAATTTAGCTATATTTTAGTACATTTTATTAGAATAGTGTCACATTTCCTTCTAGATTTTATTTTACAGGTTTTGGTTGAAATTCGGAGATTTACGGGCAATTATATTAAAGTCTACAAGGAATTGGTGTTCCAGAAGCATATTTGGAGTATCTGAAGGTTTTCGGATAGGATTTGGAGTCTAGGGGCCGAATCTGGAGGTTAGAAGGCTACTAGAAGTCATAAACCGAGTCCGAAAAGGTGAAGAAATCCAAAACCGCGTCGAAAATGCGAAAATTCCGCGTTTACACTGTGGGGCGAACCGCCCCGTGCCTCGGGCGAACCGCCGCGGGCAATTTCCGGGCCTATATATAGTTGCGAGTTTTCTCTCCGAAAATCATATCTTTCCAAGCCTACTTTCTCACCTCTCTCTATAGTTTTAGGTAGGAACTTCCCGGGGCCTATCCTGGGAGTTCCATAGCTCAGGGGATACTTTTTCATAGCAGATTGGAGCGCGTAGGATCGCAATCATCCGGAGATTGACAACCTTCGGTAACTTTGTATCTTACAACTTTTATCTACTTATTTTATATTCTTTCAATATGTTTTCTTCTATGATTGCTATTGATTGCATGCACAATATGAGTAGCTAAACTTATCGTTGGTAGTAGTATGTGAATTCTTAGCGAGGGAAGATAATCATGCTAATGGCTATATCGTGCATTATACTCTGTGTCATTGCTTTATTTCGTTGATGAGTTGAACACCAAAATTCTCGTATGTTGTATTGATCATTATGCACACTAGGACACTTGTCGGCCAATCAGACCAAATTATCTTCGTAGTGTTGAATGATTACGGAACACAATAGGACGTTAGTTGTTGACAAGTCAGACCCATATTATCTTCGTAGTGCACAATACTTACAACAGGACCCAAGATTCATTCAAAGATCTCTATGCAAGACCGAGGAATTTATGCATGATTATCGACCCATTATGTTAAGAAGGACCATACTATCACCAACCTCCATTATCTGCTTGAAAACCCCCTATTGCTTTCTATCTGCTGTTTTATATTCTAAATTAGATTTGATAAAGCTAGTATAGTCTTGAGAGAACGACACTCGAGTCATTCTACTGCTACACTACGGTTTTCGTTGTAGTTGTGGATTGCCTTTGGCTTATTACAAATTTATTTGACTGAATCTGACACGTTCATCACGTGCCGAGGGCGCCGATCGCCCGGGACCCGCGGCGCCGGTACCATCGGGCCGCGGGCACCGGGGGGACGGGACGTCCCACGTTTTCAAAAAAAAAAAAAAATTATATATATTTTCGGGTTGGACCCAAATCGAACTTTTGAAAGTTTGAGGATTGAATTTTATATTTGGAATATAAATATGATTTAATTGTAATTGTTTTAAACTAGAGGGGTTAAATTTAATAGATATAAAGTTAAAGGGCTAATTTGTAATTTATCAATTTATTGTTTATTGCAAATTAGTCCTTCTACTTTTGAATTTTAGATTTAACTCCTCCAAGGTTTTTAAAATTACAATTAAGTCCTTCGGGTTTTTTCGAAAATTGCTACTTGGTCAATAGAATTTTCGATTATTCAATCTAGTCCAAATTTTCAATTATTTCATAGAGATTATAAGTATGGGATTATAATTTTCATAATGAAATTATGAAGTCTTTTGTCATCCACATAGGCTACTACTTGTTTCATATGCTCTATATGCTATTGTTTGACAATGCATGTTTAAATACCATGTTTTTACATTCCGTTCGACCGCTATGCATGCGAGGGTAGGCGGCGCCCTCTTATATGTCGGACCGCATATTTATGTATGGGTAGGCGGCACCCATTATGTGTTTGACCTCTTTTAGAACTAGAATGGATAGGCGGCATCCATTACGTGTAGACCGTTCATGCATGATCGGTAGGCGGCGCCCTTATTTGTTTGTAGATGACTGATAACAACCCTCAAGCTACAAGCCCCAACCAATATAAGTACAGAAATATATATATATATATATATATATATATATATATATATATATATATATATATATTATATATATATATATATATATATATATATATATATATATATATATATATATATTTCTGTACTTATATTGGTTGGGGCTTGTAGCTTGAGGGTTGTTATATATATATATATATATATATATATATATATATATATATATATATATATATATATATATATATCTATATATTATATATATATGTGTATGTATTTCTGAGATGCTTTCCAAGGGTGCTTTAATTCTGAACTTTCATTGCGTTTTCTTGTATTGGCGATCTCGTCTTACAGAGTCGTAGTAATTGTCGGATTAGAGTAAGCCTATGCTTATGACTTACTGCATATTGTATCTAGCGACCTCGATAGGTACAATATGTAGGGCATCGTGTTAAATTAGATTTAACAACCAAGAGTTGCATGACGCAATTGATAGTATTACTAGTCCTACCGTCATATTATGTTATGCGACCAGCCCCCGTTGGAGTATGGCATAATATGGATTTGGATCTTGGCCACTACGGTAACTTGTTGGACATTACCCGTATGTTTGTTGTGGGGGCAAGCATATGTGAAAATAGTGGGAGCTAAACAGCTAAAGGACCTTGTTGTTTAGTTATGTTGACTGTGTAATTAGAAATCATATTTCAATAGTTGATTTATTGTTTTCGTTCTATATTATTTCTCCTTAGGATATTAGAAATGGCGATACTGTCCTCCGAGCTTGTTGCCAACTTGGAGTTGCAAAAGCTAACAGGACCAAACTACGTAGATTGGATCCATGAGGTACGAAAGGTGCTATGGTACAATGAGGTTGAGTACGTCTTGGACGAACCTATCCCACCTCCCACTGAATTCACTACGGCAACCTATGATTGCTATTATGAATTGGAAGTGGAAAGGGCCGAGTTTGTAAAGAACTTGTTGCTGAATGCTATGTCTGACAATATGGTTGGACCATGTCGAGACAAGGAACCATATGAGATTGTAAAATATCTCTCCTCATTCTTGGATGCTCCAAGGATGTGTGAAGGGTTCGAAGCTATCAAGATCATGCTTATCAAAAGGCTTGGGACAGAAGAGCTGTCGCCTGAACAAGTTAAGTCATTGATTGACTTTCTCTTACAACTTGTTGGATATGGCTTAGAGCTAGAAGCTAAGGCTTCCATTATCTTGATCGTACAAAGATTGTTGCAATCTATTCATAATTCCAATGTTGGGGTAGCAACAGAGTTGATTGCTGGGAGACCCATTGCCAACAGATTCCCAAGGGTCAATCGTAGACCCAAAAGGAAGAGGGGTGGCAAGAATGGGCACTATTGTAGGATGGCTGACTTTCGACTTAGGATCGAGATTTGTCTCTATTGCAAGCTCAAGGGCCACTGGAAGAAAGATTGCCCTAAGCTTAGGGCAGATCTGGTTGAGAAGTCATCGACTTCTGGCTCAGGTATGTTTGTTATTGAAATGAACATGACTACTTTTGACTCCAATGGTTGGGTATTAGATACAACCTGTGGCTCACACATTTGTAATAATGTACAGGAGCTAATTGATCACAGGCTAGTCAAGCGAGGTGAAATCGACTTGCATGTTGGGAACGACAATCCAGTTGAAGCCAAGCGCGTTGGACGCAACAAGATAGATTTACCCTCAGGACGATGTTTCGAACTTAATAATGTTTATTTTGTTCCATCCATTGTCACAATATTATTTCCATTCCATTGTTAGACAATATGGGTTTTTCCTTTCGATTTGCGAATAATACTTGTTATTTTTCATTAAATGATCAGTATCATGGAAAGGCTCGCTTGGTGAATGGTTTATATATTTTGCAAAGTAGTCTACCTTTATTTCAAGTACATAACAAACAACCGTCTTCAAGTAAGAAGAATAATCCATCTTATCTATGGCATTGTCGGCTAGGCCATATCAATGAAACACGGGTTCAAAGACTAAGGAAGTTGGACTACTTAGAACCATTTGATTTTGAATCATATGGTACATGTGAATCTTGTGTTAAGGGTAAGATGACGAACAAACCTTTTGTTGAACAAGGTGTTCGTGCCACTCGCTGCTTAGAGCTCATACATACCGATGTATGTGGACCGTTTAAAGTCCATGCGCGTGGAGGTTATCCTTACTTCGTTACCTTTACTGACGATTTCTCAAGGTATGGATATATTTATCTTATGAAGAATAAATCCGAGACCTTTGGGAAATTCAAGGAGTTAGGAATGAGGTCGAGAATGAATTGAACCTAAGGATAGTCACTCTTCGATCAGATCGAGGAGGTGAATACCTTAGTGAAGAATTTATCGATTACTTGAAGGAAAATGGAATTCAATCGCAATGGACTCCTCCTGGAACACCACAGTTAAACGGTGTGTCTGAGAGGAGGAATCGAACCCTGATAGACATGGTAAGATCAATGATTGGATTTTCAACTCTTCCAAAGTATCTGTGGGGATATGCACTACAAACAGCAATCTACATTCTGAACCGTGTACCATCTAAATCAGTGGAGAAACTCCTTATGAGTTATGGAAGGGAAAGAAGCCTTCACTAGGCTATCTTAGACCTTGGGGCTGTCCTGTGATAGTCAAGCTGATGCTCACTGATAAGTTAGATGCCAAGGGTGTCAAAGTATATTTTACAGGCTATCCTCGTCAGACGAGAGGCTATGAATTCTATCATGCTGAAGATCACAAGGTGATCGTGTCTAGAAACGTGAATTTTTTAGAAGCTGAATACCTCGAAGAAGAGAGGTTAGATGATATGATAGAACTGAAGAAATTCAAGACTTTGACACGCGCGAACATGAGGTCTCTAAATCTTCTTATTTGGACTCAAGTTCAGTGGGAGCTTTCGAAGAAGACAAGGGTGATGATATGACACTTGCTAGGCATGTCATATCAGTGGGAGTCCTGTGATTAGATCACGTTGAAACAACCAATAGAACCCGTTGTCAACCAACCTGTGCAACAATTGCACAAGAGCACAGCCTCCGCGCGCGGGGAACAGGGTCGAGCCCAACGACCAGCTGCATCAGTACCCACTGATATGTTTCGTGTTACACGAAGCCAGAAAAGAAAAGCACCAGAACAAGTCGAGCTCCATAGGTCAAAAGAGGATCCTGAGTGGACCTCAGAAGCAAAGCCTTATGATAGAAGACATCAGTGAACTTGATGTCGTTTATCAGATCGGGAAGATCCCGAGACCTAACAA
>CM051458.1:45185235-45270752 GCA_028274465.1 Plantago ovata
AGCCTACTTTCTCACCTCGCTCTATGTTTTTATAGGTAGGGAACTTCCCGGGGCCTATCCTTTGAGTTTCCATAGCTGCAGGGATACTTTGTTCTACAATTGGAGCTCGTAGATGCATCATCCGGAGATTGAAACCGTTCGGTAATTGTTTATCTTACAACTTTTATTCTACTTATGTTATTATTCTTCAATATGTTTCTTCTATGATTGCTATTGATTGCATGCACAATGAGTAGCTAAACTTATCGTTGGTAGTAGTAATGTAATTCTTAGGAGGGAGATAATCATGCTAATGGCTATATCGTGCATTATACTCTGTGTCATTGCTTTATTTCGTTGATGAGTTGAACACCAAAATTCTCGTATGTTGTATTGATCATTATGCACACTAGGACACTTGTCGGCCAATCAGACCAAATTATCTTCGTAGTGTTGAATGATTACGGAACACAATAGGACGTTAGTTGTTGACAAGTCAGACCCATATTAATCTTCGTAGTGCACATACTTACAACAGACCCAAGATTCATTCAAAGATCTCTATGCAAGACCGAGGAATTTATGCATGATTATCGACCCATTATGTTAAGAAGGACAATACTATCACCAACCTCCATTAATCTGCTTGAAAAACCCCCTATCCTTTCTATCTGCTGTTTTATATTCTAAATTAGATTTGATAAAGCTAGTATAGTCTTGAGAGAACGACACTCGAGTCATTCTACTGCTACAGCGACAGGGTTTTCGTTGTAGTTGTGGATTTCCTTTGGCTTTATTACAAATTTTTATTTGACGGATCTGACACGTTCATCACGTGCCGAGGGCGCCGATCGCCCGGGACCCGCGGCGCCGGTAACCATCGGGCCGCGGGCACCGGGGGACGGGACGTCCCACGTTTTCAAAAAAAAAAAAAATTATATATATTTTCGGGTTGGACCCAAAATCGAACTTTTGAAAGTTTGAGGATGAATTTTATATTTGGAATATAAATATGATTTAATGTATTGTTTTAAACTAGAGGGGTTAAATTAATAGATATAAAGTTAAAGGGCTATTTGTAATTTATCAATTTATTTGTTTATTGCAAATTAGTCCTTCTACTTTTGAATTTTAGATTAACTCCTCCAAGGTTTTTAAAATTTACAATTAGTCCCTCGGGGTTTTTCGAAAATTGCTACTTGGTCATAGAATTTCGATTATTCAATCTAGTCCAAATTTTCAATTATTTCATAGAGATTATAAGTATGGGATTATAATTTTCATAATGAAATTATGAAGTCTTTTGTCATCCACATAGGCTACTACTTGTTTCATATGCTCGATATGCTATTGTTTGACAATGCATGTTTAATAAATACATGTTTTTACATTCCGTTCGACCGCTATGCATGCGAGGGTAGGCGGCGCCCTCTTAATGTCGGACCGCATATTTATGTATGGGGTAGTCGGCACCCATTATGTGTTTGACCTCTTTTAGAACTAAATGGATAAGGCGGCATCCATTACGTGTAGACCTTCTAGCATGATCGGTAGGCGGCGCCCTTATTTGTTTTAGATGACTGATAACAACCCTCAGCTACAAGCCCCAACCAATAGAAGTACAGAAAATATATATATATATGATATATATATAATATATATATATATATATAATACTTATATATAGAATATATATATATATATGATATAATATATATATAGATTATAATATGATATATTTCTGTAATTATATGGTTGGGGCTGTAGCTTGAGGGTTGGATATATATATATATATATAGATATATATATTATATTATTATATATGTAGAGAGATATATATAATTAGATATATATATATAAATATATGTATGTATTTCTGAGATGCTTTCCATAGGGTGCTTTAATTCTGAACTTTCATTGCGTTTTCTTGTATTGGCGACCTCGTCTTACAGACTCGCAGTAATCGTGGATTAGAGTAAGCCTATGGTTATGACTTACTGCATATTGTATCTAGCGACCTCGATAGGTACAAATGTAGGGCATCGGGTTAAATTAGATTTAACAACCAAGAGTTGCGTGACGCAATTGGATAGTCTTACTAGTCCTACCGGTCATATTATGCTATGCGACCAGCCCCCGTTGGAGTATAGCATAATATGGATTTGGATCTTGGCCACTACGGTAACTTGTTGGACATTACCCGTATGTTTGTTGTGGGGGCAAGCATATGTGAAAATAGTGGGAGCTAAACAGCTAAAGGACCTTGTTGTTTAGTTTGTGTGACTGTGTATTTAGAAATAATTTTCAATAGTTGATTTATTTTTTCGTTCTATATTATTTCTCCTTAGGATATTAGAAATGGCGATACCGTCCTCCGAGCTTGTTGCCAACTTGGAGTTGCAAAGCTAACAGGACCAAACTACGTGGATTGGATCCATGAGGTACGAAAGGTGCTATGGTACAATGAGGTTGAGTACGTCTTGGACGAACCTATCCCTCCACCTCCCACTGAATTCACTACGGCAACCTATGATTGCTATTATGAATTGGAAGTGGAAAGGCCGAGTTTGTAAAGAACTTGTTGCTGAATGCTATGTCTGACAATATGGTTGGACCATGTCGAGACAAGGAACCATATGAGATTGTAAAATATCTCTCCTCATTCTTGGATGCTCCAAGGATGTGTGAAGGGTTCGAAGCTATCAAGATCATGCTTATCAAAAGGCTTGGGACAGAAGAGCTGTCGCCTGAACAAGTTAAGTCATTGATTGACTTTCTCTTACAACTTGTTGGATTGGCTTAGAGCTAGAAGCTAAGGCTTCCATTATCTTGATCGTGCAAAGATTGTTGCAATCTATTCACAATCCAATGTTGGGGTAGCAACAGAGTTGATTGCTGAGAGACCCATTGCCAACAGATTTCCCAAGGGTCAATCGTAGACCCAAAGGAAGAGGGGTGGCAAGAATGGGCTATCGTAGGATGGCTGAATTTCGACTTAGGATCGAGATTTGTCTCTATTGCAAGCTCAAGGCCCTGGAAGAAAGATTGCCCTAAGCTTAGGGCAGATCAGCTAAGAAGTCATCGGCTTCTGGCTCAGGTATGTTTGTTATTGAAATGAACATGACTACTTTTGACTCCAATGGTGGGTATTAGATAACCTGTGGCTCACACATTTGTAATAATGTGCAGGGGCTAATGATCACAGGCTAGTCAAGCAAGGTGAAATCGACTTGCATGTTGGGAACGACAATCCAGTTGAAGCCAAACGCGTTGGACGCAGCAAGATAGATTTACCTTCGGGACAATGTTTAGAACTTGATAATGTTTATTTTGTTCCATCCATTGTCAGAAATATTATTTCCATTCCATTGTTAGACAATATGGGTTTTTCCTTTCGATTTGCGAATAATACTTGTTATTTTTCATTAAATGATCAGTATTATGGAAAGGCTCGCTTGGTGAATGGTTTATATATTTTGCAAAGTAGTCTACCTTTATTTCAAATACATAACAAACAACCGTCTTCAAGTAGAAGAATAATCCATCTTATCTATGGCATTGTCGGCTAGGCCATATCAATGAAACACGGATTCAAAGACTAAGGAAGTTGGACTACTTAGAACCATTTGATTTTGAATCATATGGTACATGTGAATCTTGTGTTAAGGGTAAGATGACGAACAAACCTTTTGTTGGACAAGGTGTTCGTGCCACTCGCTGCTTAGAGCTCATACATACCGATGTATGTGGACCGTTTAAAGTCCATGCGCGTGGGGGTTATCCTTACTTCGTTACCTTTACTGACGATTTCTCAAGGTATGGATATATTTATCTTATGAAGAATAAATCCGAGACCTTGGGAAATTCAAGGAGTTTAGGAATGAGGTCGAGAATGAATTGAACCTAAGGATAGTCACTCTTCGATCAGATCGAGGAGGTGAATACCTTAGTGAAGAATTTATCGATTACTTGAAGGAAAATGGAATTCAATCGCAATGGACTCCTCCTGGAACACCACAGTTAAATGGTGTGTCTGAGAGGAGGAATCGAACCCTGTTAGACATGGTAAGATCAATGATTGGATTCTCGACTCTTCCAAAGTATCTGTGGGGATATGCACTACAAACTGCAATCTACATTCTGAACCGTGTACCATCTAAATCAGTGGAGAAAACTCCTTATGAGTTATGGAAGGAAAGAGCCTTCACTAGGCTATCTTAGACCTTGGGGCTGTCCTGCGATAGTCAAGCTGATGCTCACTGATAAGTTAGATGCCAAGGGTGTCAAAGTATATTTCATAGGCTATCCTCGTCAGACGAGAGGCTATGAATTCTATCATGCTGAAGATCACAAGGTGATCGTGTCTAGAAACGTGAAGTTTTTAGAAGCTGAATACCTCGAAGAAGAGAGGTTAGATGATATGATAGAACTTGAAGAAATTCAAGACTTTGACACGCGCGAACATGAGTCTCTAAATCTTCTGATTGGACTCAAGTTCAGTGGGAGCTTTCGAAGCAGACAAGGGTGATGATATGACACTTGCTAGGCATGTCATAGTCAGTGGGAGTCCTGTGATTAGATCAACAGTTGAAACCACACCAATAGAACCCGTTGTCAACCAACCTGTGCAACAAGTTGCACAAGAGCAGCCTCCCGCAAGGGAACAGGGTCGCGCCCAACGACCAGCTGCATCAGTACCCACTGATAATGTTCGTGTTACACGAAGCCAGAGAAAAGAAAAGCACCAGAACAAGTCGAGCTCCGTAGGTCGAAGAGGATCCTAAGAGGACCTCAGAAGCAAAGCCTTATGATAGAAGACATCAGTGAACTTGATGTCGGTTTATCAGATCGGGAAGATCCCGAGACCTACAAAGAGGCAATAATTGATATTGACTCAGACAAATGGCAAGAGGCCATGGAATTAGAAATGGATTCAATGTACCAGAACCAAGTTTGGAACTTGGTAGACTTGCCCCAAGGGGTTAGACCAATTGGGTGCAAATGGGTCTTTAAACGAAAGACAGATGCCGATGGCAAGGTACAAACGCACAAAGATAGGCTTGTGGCGAAAGGCTACACGTAAAGGTATGGCATCGATTACGATGAAACCTTTTCACCGGTAGCAAAATTGAAGTCCATTCGAATTCTACTTGCGATAGCTGCCTACTATGATTATGAAATCTGGCAGATGGATGTAAAGACAGCCTTCCTCAATGGCAACCTTGAGGAAGAGGTCTATATGGTACAGCCGGAAGGTTTTATTAGTAAAACCAGGCCAACTGCTGTATGCAAATTACAAAGATCCATCTATGGGCTAAAGCAAGCGTCGAGGAGCTGGAATATCCACTTTGATGAAGCTGTCAAATCGTTTGACTTCATCAGAAGCGAGGAAGATCCCTGTGTCTATGCGAGACACAGCGACAAAGGAGTTGTTTTCATGATCATTTATGTAGATGACATTTTGATCATGGGAAACAATGTCTCTATGCTAGAAGAGACTAAAGTTTGGTTATCAAGTACCTTCTCGATGAAGGACTTGGGTGAAGCGAACTACATCCTAGGGATCAAGATCTTAGAGATAGATCCAAGAGGATGTTAGGAATGACAAAGTCCACCTACATCGATAAAATACTGAAGCGTTATAAGATGGACGACTCAAAGAGAGGCTTTCTCCTAGCTAGGCATGGGATTGTCTTATCAGTTAAGGATGGTCCTAAAACTGATGAAGAAAGAAATGCAATGAGTCGTGTGCCCTATGCTTCGGCAGTAGGGTCTATAATGTATGCAATGAATTGCACAAGGCCCGATGTGGCATATGCGCTTAGTGTCACTTGTCGACACCAACAGAATCCAGGAGTACCTCACTGGACTGCTGTAAAGAACATTCTCAAGTACCTTAGACGGACTAAAGAGATGTTCTTGGTGTTTGGTGGAGAACCAGAATTAAAGATGTTTGGGTATGTCGACGCTGGATTTGAATCAGATCCTGATGACTTTAAGTCACAGACAGGATACGTATTCAAATTGAACGGAGGAGCTGTTTGTAGGAAGAGCTCTAAGCAAGCTACGGTTGCTGACTCATCCACGGAGGCCGAGTACATTGCTGCATCAGAAGCATCGAAAGAAGCTGTCTGGATTTCAGAGTTCTTGAAGGAATTGAGGGTTGTTCCTGCTCCCAGTCCAATAACGATTTATTGTGACAATACGGGCGCCGTCGCTCAAGCTAGGAAGCCTAGATCTACAAACAAGAACAAACATGTACTTAGAAAATATCACGTTATACGTGAGATTATAGATAGAGGAGAAGTTAGTATAGAACGTGTCTCTACCACGGACAACGTGGCAGATCCTTTCACCAAGGTCTTATCAGTGGAAGTCCACTTAAGACATTATGCTAATCTGGGCATTAGGCATAAAGGTGACTGGCTCTAGTCCAAGTGGGAGATTGATAGTGTATATGTCCTAGAGACAGTCCTTACTAAGGGCATGGTGCCCTTATAGAGGGCATATATGTACTATTACACAGGTCAACGTAATATAATATATGTTTGTTGCATTTTACTGTTGAGTATCGCTTTCATATTATATTACACCAGGCTGCAGCATGTCATATCTTTATTACTGTCTGTATTGATATTAAACATGTCCCCTCGGATAGATGACCGATCACACAGTTAGTGGGAGCTATGTGAGTTATCATCTATCCCAAACTCTCCCTAGTCGAGGTTCATCTCGGATGTGGGGGTCTGAATGAACCAGACAAGACTAGTATGCGTGGAGGTTATACTTGTTGGAGAAAGTGTGAGCTGATCCCACGGCCACGGAACGGATTGTTGGACAATCGAGAAACGTTCCCATAACTGCGCATAGTTGTTCGAAGAAGCTTTATCGAACAATGGATGTACCCACCGGACACTCCCATCGATGTATACTCTACACCGAAGTGTCTATGGGAACCGGTGAGTTGTCGAAGTGATGCCATTCGTCCTTTGTACTTGCAGGACTTTATCATCACATTTGTTGCCCCATATCCTTGGTGGACCCGTCGATGTCAGCTCTGAATAAGCAGCTGACCTAAGACACGATCCAGGATTATGGCTAAATACAAATGGGGGTGATAAGTGATTCTGTGAAGGATTCATCTCTCAAGTGTAGCACCGGAGAGCACTGCTCATAGTCTGCATAGTTGTGTTGGTAAAGTCACTGGCCAGTGCAAATGATATATTATGATGGTCATAAGTATATCTTAACCAAGCAACTCCCTGAGACGCCCGTGGATGTATTATTGGGATATACACTTCATCGATCCTAGATACATTCGAGCAAGTCAGATGAAGGGACGTTACCATCGCCGCGTTGAGCGCAACAGACTTCGCAACGAAAAGGTTAGCTTTGATAAACCTCTCAAACGTCCTCACGTATTAATATTGCAAATGGAACCGTCTAGGAATTCCATGTTGCCTAGTCTAGGACTTGCTTAATACGGTGAGGCCCTATGGGTCACACTATGTGGTGATTCAGTCTATCAGAATATCCTTGAAGATGGAATCGCAATTAATTTGGAATTAATTGTGATTGATGGATTATAATTGATTGGAATTAATTATAATATATGATGGCTCAATTAATGATTTGGAATTATTAATTGAATTGGCTAATTAATTGTATTTTATGTAGATACAATTAAATATTATATTTTAGAAATATAATGGAGGTTTGATTAGAAAGGATATGTTAATTTAGAATTAACATATGCACTTGGGCAAAATCTACTTAGAGTTTGAATTGCCTTAGAAATATAAGTGGGTCCCAAAAGTGGGACCCACCTCCCGTAGGACAAGGCGCGCGCGCGCTGATGAATAAGGGGAAGGAGTTCGACTCCTTCCTCTATTAGAAGTCCAAGGGATAAATTGGATTTTCCTGATTGAGTTTTAATTTGATTGGGAATGAATCTAGACTTGATATTTGTTTCCTTGTGCGATAAGAATTAGATTCTTATTCCTTTACGAAGTCTAATTGCTTATGCTTTAGGCTTCTATAGACTACTATATATAGTGGACTATTAGAGAGCTTTTACACATAGTTTTGAACACAGTTATTCTACCCAGTTTTCTTAGAGAAAATAAAAGCTCTCCCCTCCTCCCTTAGCCACCCACGCGCGCGCCACCTCTGCCGGAGGAATTGCCGCCCCGTCTTCTTGGTCACACAAAGAATATCCTAGCATTCTTCCGATAGGTTGTTCATCCGTGGATACCAAGGTTGAGGTTCTAGGAGCTGGAAACTAACTATTATTGTCTTGCAGATATAAGGAGCATTGTAGATATCTTCGACTTCGACGAAAGGAGAAGATTCACCGGATTATTACGAAGACTTGGAAGCTGCTTTGGAAGTAAGGTTAGTCTTCTAATTGACGTGTTTATATATATACGACATATGCATAATCAATTAACCTGTATGTTAAGAAAATTTTGAAATTCCGCTGCGTACCCTAGGGGTAACTCTGACTTTATTTTCTTACATCAGTACCCACTGATAATGTTCGTGTTACACGAAGCCATAAAAGAAAAGCACCAGAACCAGTCGAGCTACGTAGGTCGAAGAGGATCCTAAAAGTTCACTGATGTTCAACAGATGGCAAGAGGCCATGGAATTGTAGGTCTCGGGGTCTTCCCGATCTGATAAGCCAACATCAAGTTCACTGATGTCTTCTATCATAAGGCTTTGCTTCTGAGGTCCTTTTGGGATCCTCTTCGACCTACGGAGCTCGACTGGTGCTTCTGTCGGCGTTTCTGGTGCTTTTCTTTTCTGGCTTCGTGTAACACGAACATTATCAATGGGCACTGATGCAGCCGGTCGCGTGCTACGACCCTGTTCCCTAGCGGGAGGCTGCTCTTGTGCAACTTGTTGCACAGGTTGATTGACAACGGGTTCTATTGGTGTGGTTTCAACTGTTGATCTAATCACAGGACTCCCACTGACTATGACATGCCTAGCAAGTGTCATATCATTACCCTTGTCTGCTTCGAAAGCTCCCACTGAACTTGAGTCCAAATCAGAAGATTTAGAGAACTTATGTTCGCGCGTGTCAAAGTCTTGAATCTCTTCAAGTTCTATCATATCATCTAACCTCTCTTCTTCGAGGTATTCTGCTTCTAAAAACCTGATGTTTCTAGATACTATCACCTTGTGATCTTCCGCATGATAGAATTCATAGCCTCTCGTCTGACGAGGATAGCCTATGAAATAAACTTTGACACCCTTGGCATCTAACTTATCAGTGAGCAACAATTTGATTATCGCAGGACAGCCCCAAGGTCTAAGATAGCCCAGTGAGGGCTTCTTTCCTTTCCATAACTCATAAGGAGTTTTCTCCACTGATTTAGATGGTACACGGTTCAGAATGTAGATTGTAGTTTGTAGCGCATATCCCCATAGATATTTTGGAAGAGTCGAGAATCCAATCATTGATCTCACCATGTCTAGCAGGGTTCGATTCCTTCTCTCAGACACACCATTTAATTGTGGTGTTCCAGGAGGGGTACATTGCGATTGAATTTCATTCTCCTTCAAGTAGTCGATAAATTCTTCACTAAGGTATTCACCTCCTCGATCTGATCGAAGAGTGACTATCCTTAGGTTCAATTCATTCTCGACCTCATTCCTAAATTACTTGAATTTCCCAAAGGTCTTAGATTTATTCTTCATAAGATAATATATCCATACCTTGAGAAATCGTCAGTAAAGGTAACGAAGTAAGAATAACCTCCACGTGCTTGGACTTTAAAAGGTCCACATACATCGGTATGTATGAGCTCTAAGCAGCGAGTAGCACGAACACCTTGTCCAACAAAGGGTTTGTTCGTCATCATACCCTTAACACATGATTCACATGTACCATATGATTCGAAATCAAATGGTTCTAAGTAGTCCAACTTCCTTAGTCTTTGAATCCGTGTTTCATTGATATGGCCTAGCCGACTATGCCATAGATAAGATGGATTATTCTTCCTACTTGAAGATGGTTGTTTGTTATGTATTTGAAATAAAGGTAGACTACTCTACAAAATATATAAACCATTCACTAAGCGAGCTTTTCCATAATACTGGTCATTTAGCGAAAAATAACAAGTATTATTAGCAAAACGAAAGGAAAAACCCAAATTGTCCAACAATGGAATGAAAATAATATTTCTGACAATGGATGGAACAAAATAAACGTTATCAAGTTCTAAACATTGTCCTGATGGTAAATCTATCTTGCAGCGTCCAACACGTTTGGCTTCAACTGGATTGTCGTTCCCAACATGCAAGTCGATTTCACCTTGCTTGACTAGCCTGTGTTTAATTAGCCCCTGCACATTATTATAAATGTGTGAGCCACAAGATGTATCTAATACCCAACCATTGGAGTCAAAAGTAGTCATGTTCATTTCAATAACAAACATACCTGCGCTAGAAGCCGGCGACTTCTTAGCTTGATCTGCCCTTAGCTTAGGGCAATCTTTCTTCCAATGGCCCTTGAGTTTGCAATAGAGACAAATCTCCATCCTAACTCGAAACTTTGCCATCTTACGGTTGCGTGCATTCTTGCCACCCTTGTTCCCTTTGGGTCTACGATTGACCCTTAGAAACTCGTTGGCAATAGGTCTCTCAGCAATCGACTTTGTTGCTGTCCCGACTTCGGGATTCTGAATAGATTGCAACAATCTTTCCACGATCAAGATAATGGAAGCCTTAGCTTCTAGCTCCAAGTCATATCCAACAAGTTGAAAGAGAAAATCAATCAATGACTTGACTTGTTCAGGCGACAGCTCTTCTGTCTCAAGTCTTTGGATAAGCATGATATTGATAGCTTCGAACCCTTCACACATCCTTGGAGTATCCAAGAATGAGGAGATATATCTCACAATCTCATATGGTTCCTTGTGTCGACATGGTCCAACCATATTGTCAAACATAGCATTCAGCAACAAATCCTTCACAAACTCGGCCTTTTCCACTGACATCTCATAATAGCAATCATAGGTTGCAGTAGTCAACTCAGTGGGAGGTGGAGGGATAGGTTCGTCTAACATATACTCAACCTCGTTGTGCCATAGCACCCTTCGTACCTCATGGATCCAATCCACGTAGTTTGTTCCTGTTAGCTTTTGCAACTCCAAGTTGGCAATGAGCTCGAAGGATGGTATAGCCATTTCTGTTTTCCTAAGGAGAAATAATATAGAACGAAAATAATAAATCAACTATTGAAATACTATTTCTAAATACACAGTCAACATAACTAAACAACAAGGTCCTTTACCTGTTTGACTTCCACTATTTTCACATATGATTGCCCCCAAAACAAACATACGGGTAATGTCCAACAAGTTACCGTAGTGGACAAGATCCAAATCCATACTATGCTATACTCCAACGGGGGCTGGTCGCATAACATAATATGACCGGTAGGACTATCCAATTGCGTCACGCAACTCTTGGGTGTTAAATCTAATTTAACCAGACGCTCTACATATTGTACCTATCGAGGTCGCTAGATACAATATGCAGTAAGTTATAACCATAGGCTTACTCTAATCTGACGATCACTTCGAGTCTGCAAGACGAGGTCGCCAATATAGGGAAACGCAATTAAAGTTCAGTATTAAAGCACTCCATGGAAAGCATCTCAGAAACACATACGTATACATATTTCTGCACTTATATTGGTTTCGGCTTGTAGCTTGAGGGTTGTTATCAGTCATCTACAAACAAATAAGGGCGCCGCCTACCCATCATGCATGAGCGGTCTACACGTAATGGATGTCGTGTATCCATTCTAGTTCTAAACGCGGTCAAGCACATAATGGACGCCGCCTACCATTACATAAAAATATACGGTCCGACAAATAAGAGGGCGCCGCCTACCCTCGCATGCATAGGGGTCGAACGGAAAGTAAAATACGTGGTATTTAAACATGCATTGTCAAACAATAGCATATCGAGCAAACAAACAAGTAGTAGCCTATGTGGATGCCAAATGACTTCATAATTTCATTATGAAAATTATAATCCCATACTTATAATCTCTATGAAAAATTGAAAATTTGGACTAGATTGAAAAATTGAAAATTCTATTGACCAGGTAGCAATTTTCGAAAACCTGAAGGACACAATTGTAATTTTCCAAACCTTGGAGGTGTTAAATTCAAAATTCAAAAGTAGAAAGACTTATTTGTAATAAACAATAAATTGAGAAATCACAAATAAGCCCCTCAACTTAATACTAATTAAATTTAACCCCTCTAGTTAATAATAATTACAATTAAATCATATTTATATTTCAAATATAAAATTCAATCCTCAAAATTTCCAAAAATTCAATTTTGGGTCCAACCCGAAAAAATTAAATAAATATATATAATACTATACGGGGACGGAATCGAATCCCGTCCCCTAGGGCGCCTGCGTCCCGGTGCCCGGGCGCCTGCCTGCGTCACGCAGGCGGCTCGTCACGCAGGTGGGATATATATATATATATATATATATGAATTTCTTTTTATTTTTTTTTTTGAAAAATATAAATTTCTAAATTTATATAAAAACAAAACTTTCGAAAATCGAACTAATCATAGAATCAATTGCATCCACATAAACTACATAATCACATAATATATATACGTATATACATAATCAATTAACCTGGCTCTGATACCACTGTAAGAAAATATGGTCAGAGTTACCCCTAGGGTACGCAGCGGAATTTCAAAAATTTTCTTAACATGCAGGTTAATTGATCATGCATATAACGTATATAATAAACACATTAATAAGAAGACTTACAATACTCCAAAAGCAAGAATAGGTATTAAATCGATATGCCAATCGATGAAGTCTTCGTAATAGTCCGGTGAATCTTCTCTTTCGTCGAAGTCGAAGATATCTACAATACTTTGATTATCTGCAAGACAATAAAAGTTAGTTTCCAGCTCTTTGAACCTCAACCTTGGTATCCACGGATGAACAGCTTTTTGGAAAGAATGCTAGGATATTCTGTATGTGGCCAAGAAGATGGGGCGGCGATTTTCCTCTGGTGGAGAGTGGCGCGCGCGGCTAGGGTGTAGAGGTAGGGGAGAGCTTTTTATTTTCTCTAAGAAAGGTAGAATAATTCTCTAAGAATTCGACATTGAAAAAGCTCTCTAATGACCTACTTATATAGTAGTCAATAGAAGCCTAAAGAAGATTCTTTTAGACTTCATAAAGGAATAAGAACTCTAATTATTATTGCACAAGGAAACCAATTTAAGTCTAGATTCATTCCCAATTAAGTTAGAAATCAATTAGGAAAATCTAACTTAACCCTTGACTTCTAATATGGGAAGGAGTCGAAACTCCCTCCCATACTACTACTACACGCGGCCGGCCAAGGGGGGTATGTGGGTCCCAATTTTGGGACCCACTTATAATTCGAAGGCAATTCAAACTCTAAGTAGATTTTGCCCATGTGCATATATTAATTCTAAATTAATATATCCTTTCAAATCAGACCTCTATTATATTTCTAAAATATAATCTTTAATTGTATTTACATAAAATACAATTAATCAATCAATTCATTTAATAATTCCAAATTATTAATTTAGCCACAAATAATTATAATTAATTCCAAATCAATTATAATTCATCAATCACAATTAATTCTAAATTAATTGCGATTCCATCTTCAAGGATATTCAGATAAGCTGAATCACCACATAGTGTGACCCATAAGGCCTCATTGTATTAAGCAAGTGCTACACTAGGCAACATGGAATTCCTAGACGGTTCCATTTGCAATATTAATACATGAGGACGTTTGAGAGGTTTCTCAAAGCAAACCCTTTCGTTGTGAAGTCTGTTGCGCTCAACGCGGCGATGGTAACGTCCATTCATCTGACTGACTCGAATGCATCTAGGATCGATGATGTGTCTATCCCAATAATACATCCACGGGCGTCTTCAGTGAGTTGCTTGGTGAATCCAATATCTATTATGACTATCATAATAATATTGAGACGTTGGCCAGCGGTTTAACCAATCACAACTATGAACGACTATGAGCAGTGCTCTCCTGTGCTACACGTGAGAGATGAATTCTTCACATAATCACTTATCACCCCCATTTGTATGTAGCCACTGGATCGTGTCTTGGGTCAACTGCTTATTCAGAGCCGACATCGACGGGTCCACCAAGGATATGGGGCAACAAATGTGATGATAAAGTCCTGTAAGTCCAAAGGACGACTGACATCACTTCGACAACTTTCCGGTTCCCATAGACACTTCGGTGTAGAGTATACATCGATGGGAGTTTCCGGTGGGTACTTCCATTGTTCGGTAATCACCCTTCGAACAACTATGCGGAGTTATGGCAACATTTCTAGATTGTCTAACAATCCGTTCCGTGGCCGTGGGATCGGCTCACACTTGCTCTAACAAGTATAACCTCCACGCATACTAGTCTCACCTGGTTCATTCAGACCCCTACATCCGAGATGAACCTCGACTACGGAGAGTTTGGGATAGATGATAACTCACATAGCTCCCACTATCTGTGTGATCGGTCATCTATCCGAGGGGACATGTTTGATATCAATACAGACAGGAATAGAGATATCACATGTTGTATGCCTGGTGTAATATAAATATGAAAGCGATACTCAATAGTCAAACAAACAAACATATATTATATTACGTTGACCTGTGTAATAGTACATATATGCCCTTAATAAGGGCTGTATGCCCTTAATAAAGACTGTCTCTAGGACATATACACTATCAGGAGTATGGCGTGGTAGTGGATACTCATGGTGATATTATTGATGAGGTACCGTTGATTTGCCTGTTGAGTTTCTCTTGTACTGTACTGTTTAACATGTTTATGGAAAATTTACCTTGTGCTATTGGAAAATCCACTATGATTGTGAATAAACATATACGGCATTTATTTAAGCCTTAGACAATAATAGCATATAAGAAATGATGACATGAATACATATGATAGAGAGCATGATGGTTTTGAAGTAAATTTCTAATTGACTTGTTATGATATTAATTCCCTTCAGTTAGTACTACTTATGGATGCCTAGCTTTGTTGGTTATTTTGCGGAGACATGAGTATAGGAAATCCGATAAATTCATTTTAGTTGACTATATTAACTTGTAATTGGAAATTTTATAACTGACTTGAAACTTTCTTCTATCATAGAATTTTTGCATTCTTTGAGTGTGATAATTCGAAGCATTTCTGAAAAGTTTCAGAAAATTTCTATGTTTCAGTAGCTCGGAACTGTAAACTGTAAACGTTATAATCCATGATACTGATGGCAGTATGGAATATCATCGAGTGTGAAATCATGATCCTTCACTTTTTTTTCAACTTTGTCCACATGTGCAAGTCTAAAATCAGTGTATAAACTCATGAAAGTGCCCATTAGAAACAGAAACAACATTGAACAAGATTTCATTTCTCTAGAACCTCAATTTTTCCATTTTTAAGGTATATTAATTTTTCCATTTTTAAGGTATATTTTTCTGCATTTTTTTATATTTATTTCCTTCATGTTTTTTTCAACTTTGTCCACATGTGCAAGTCTAAAATGAGTGTACAAACTCATGAAAGTGCCCATCAGAAACAGAAACAACATTGAACAAGATTTCATGTTTAGAACATCAATTTTTCCATTTTTAATGTATTTTTATGCATTTCTGTTTCCTTAACTTTTTTATTCGCTAATTACATACGGAGCCAGCACCGTGTTAATTAATTTTTCAGTTTTCTTGATGGGCTAATAGACAAGTGTTTCTTGGTTATGTGTTGATAAATCTGTGATTGATGATTATGAACTTGATCAATTCAACTTCTTGATGGGTTAATGTGGTTAGTGTTCGCTATGACTATTGGTTGACTTTACATTTGTACGGCTGTTAGGCGTTTCCACTGTTGCATATTAGATGTTATAGAGTTTCATAATTAAGCGATGTATTAAGCATCTGAGTGAGTAATTCTTAACCATATAGTACTGAACATCACGTATCATTTGTTTAGCTTGAACATTGTCTTTGCTAAAAATGATTTCATATGTTATAATATTCCTGCTGGCCAAAGTTCTTACGTGTTTATATCTAATTTTTTTTTCGAGAAAAGTGTTTATATCTCATATACTTGCTATAATATTTACAGCTATGTTAGAAATTCTTAAGCATTTTTTGTTGTCTTTCAAGGAACGACTTTCTTTGCTGGTACAACTACCTTTTCATTGTAAGAGCTATTATGTTTATCGTGAGCTCTGCATCATTTGAGGAGTTGTATTAAACTCTCAAATCTAATCGCAAAGGAGCTATGTATTAACGGTTTTATGTTCTAGATGCTTCTTCTGTAACTAAAGAACCTTCTGAATCGTAAGCGTACGTGTCTTGAGTCTTGACTCCAATACTATGATCTCCTCTTTCAAATTGCAAGACTTGTGTCTTGAGTCTTGACTCCAATACTATGATCCTGTCTTGAGACTTGTTCTGTTGCCAACACTTCCCACAAATTTAAATTTGACCATAGCACCACAAATAGACGGTAACACCCCGTCTTTTTTTTAATTATTTATTTATTATTTAATTATTTGATTTAATTAATTAATTATCGGAGTAAATTATTTTATTCGGTAATTATTTAATTCACTTCTCGCGTGAGAGTTTTAGTTAATTCGCGTAAACGAGTTCGTTTCGTTACGTTTGGACCGAGCTAGAAAGACTGGACTTTCTGACTTCTTTTGGCCCATTTATGTGGCCCAGTCAACTTGGCCCATTGACCGGCCCATCTGAACCTAACCCTAATTCGTTGCCCATCTTCTTTCTTCTTCTGCTTGCCGTAAAAACCAAAAGAGAGAAAAAGAGAAAGAAAGAAAGAAAGAAAAGAGGAAGAGAGAGAGAAGAAGAGAAGGAGGTTGGTTGCTGCTGCCGTTCGTCTCTGATCAGGCCGTCGCCGTCCGCACCGAGACGTCGCCTCTGTCTCGTCCGCCGTGCCGCTTCTGTCCGTTCAAGCCGTCGTTCCGTTCAAGCCGCCGTTCTGCTCCGCCCGCACAGCCGTTTCGCGCCGCCCGTTTTCGTCCGCGCAAGCTGCCGCCCGGTTCCGTTTCGCCCGCGCCGCTTGTCGCGATCAAGCCGCGCTCCGATCCGCCGTCCGATTTCGCCGCCGTTGCCTGTTTCCGATCCGCTCCCAGCACCGCTTCGCTCCGATTCGCCCGGCGCCACCGATTCTTTCTTTCCGTCCGTTCGATTTCGATCTCGATCGGTAAGTAGTCTTCGTCCGTTTCTGTCCCTTCCGTTTCGGATTCAGATCTTGATTGAATCTGGATTTAATCTTATTTTGTTTATCTTTAATTCGCAGATTGATACAATCTCTTTTCCATTCGAAGGTAAACTCGTTTCCCTTTCTGTTTCTTTCGATTTACTGTTCATATTCTCTTTGGACTTTTTGCCCCGGGGCCGTTTTGCCCTTGTACGATCTGGCCATGTTATTTTGATTCGAACTGAGAACCGGGACTTAGGATTTGTTAGAATGTTGTTGCTGTTGTTGGACTTGTTTTGTTGTTGACCTCGTATGTTGACCGTATTGATTTCTGTTGACTTTGAAAAGGACTGATTGGACTTTAGTGATATTAATCTGAACCTTGTGGACTGATTTGGGAATTCTGAAAACTTAAAGGACCTTTTTGCAATTAAGCTTTGACCGTAGTTGATTGATAGAGGACTGTTTTGTAAACCTTTTTATTCTGTGGCGACTGATATGTATGTTTGGAAATCTGCTGGACTGGTTTTGGACTTTCTGATTTCAAAAGGGGTCTTTTTGCAATTTACCACTGAGGGTATTTTAGTAATTTCCAAAGACTGAAAACTGAAAGAGTATTTTCTGAAAACGTTTCAACTTAGTTTCTGCTTTTATACTTTAGTAATGACTTGACTTGCTAGCCTAGTTGGTTAGGTTCTTGCTTGACTAACTTAGAGGTCCCGAGTTCGAAGCCCTTCTTTACCACTTCTTTACCGACCTTTTTCCTTCCGTTCGTTCGACTTCTAAAGTGTAATTAGTTACTTTCTCTTTAGGTTCTCTGTGGTTAGATAACCCTGAAGCTCACTGTTCGTTGGAGACGTTTGCTTGCAAGTGAGGTGAGTGTTCACCCCTAAACTTATCTATTTGCGAAAAACTGGAAGGCTATGTGACTATCTGTATCTACTACTATATAAACTGTTTTTCTGTGTGCTTTCGCGTAAAAGTAACGAAGTCCTAAGTATGACTATTTACTTTCTTTGTTTATTGCTACTCTGTTCTGGATTAACTTTTCTGCAGGAACACTTCTCGGTGTTTGATTATCCGTATCTGTTTGTTCTGTATCTGTTCTGTCTGTTTCTGAGTGACCGGTCGATTAGGTCGTAATTAGGTAGGCTTGGATAGTAGAGGACTATCGGGTTTGCTTGAGTATTGCCTAGTCTAATCCCTTTTAGGCGCGAGGCAGAAGTCGCTGAGGTCTATTAGGGTCGTAGGTTCTGTTTCCCCAAAGTACACGGGGGTTTCTGTTTCTGTCCGGAGTTGTGCACCCTCTGGAGGGAGTTATAAGGGCATTCTGGGAGTAGGAGTAACAAGGCGGGCTGCACCAACGGTCTTCAAGTTATCTGTTCTGTTATTCTGTTATGTGATATGTTCTGTTTGTTTGCTTTGCTGAAAAGGATTTTGATATCAAAACTGTTTACTTTCTGTTTTTAACTTAGAACCTCACTGAGATCCTTTATCTCACACTCTCTTTGTTTTCAAAATTCCTTCCTTCCAGATACTGCTGAGGATGTTCGCGAATAGGATGCCAGTGACTGAGAGAAGGGTCTGGGTGTCTTTGGGAATTTATTTCAAAATAAGAAGATGAACTTTTTACCGTCTTCACTCGTTGTTATTCATTTGAATTCTAAGTTATTGTTGGATATTTACTTGATTCTGTTAGCGCTGTGCGCGTCAAATATTATTTTGGCATTTATTGCCGACCGTTGCTTTTAAAGTTATTTTGGGTTTTCTCTTTCAAGAAATTATTTTGTTTTCAAAAACCGATACCATTACAGTTGGTATCAGAGCTTGAGTTCAAACTCGAGCTTTCCAGGATAGGATCTTTTGACCTTTGGGGTGTGTGTGAGGGTCCGAGTCGCTGGTTAGGTCTTGCATTTCCTTTTACTTTTCTGATCCGAGTCCTACGTACTAACCTTAAACTGTTTCTTCATCTTCTCTGTTCTGATTCTGACGACTTTCTGATCCGTTTCTGAAACTGTTAACCTTCCGAGGTTGTTTTTGATTTTGACGTAGTTATTAACTAGATAAATACGCATGTGCTTACAGATAGGTATGAGTACCGAAAAGAAAGTCATCCGTTACCGCCTAGTCGAAGGAGAGTTTAACCCTTATACCTCCGTTCCCGTCATTGGCATTTACCCTGGATGCGTGATGGACAGGGTCGTTCGTGAACGAGACCACTACTGGCTGGAAAACATGAAGCTTCAAGACGAAATGGCAACAAAGGATGCTGAAATCCGATTCCTTAAGATGGCTTTACGCGCCGTAAAGGAGCACTCTGGCTTTGTCTCGTTAACAACGTCCAACCTAGGCACCAAGATCCGTAAGAGGAAGGCTCGAAGGACGTTTCCCGAGGGTTGCGGACCTTCACGTAGAGTGGAGGATGAGGAAGAACCCGAAGAAGAACCCGAGGAGGACCCCTCTGAGGAAGAAGGAGGAGATGCTCACGTGCCCGAACGACGTTTCGAAGACGATATCGAGGACGTTTATTAGGATAGATGCCTTTTCGAGCTCGTACCATTTTTCCTTTTTGCCAAGCGAGTTTTTTTTAGTTCAGCCCGACTGAGACTGTTTATGCTTTTCTGTTTACTTGACTCCGTGGTTTTTCTGTTTTCTCGCTAAGACGAGTAGAGACTGGTTTTCCTTTGAATAATTGCATGCTTGGATGTTTTGAGACTACGTTGATTTCTTATTTTTGCATTTTGTTTTAAAGTTCAAGGGATGTTTTCTCCTTCACTGCTCAGTTTATACCTGTTGTAGAAGATTAAGTACTGGCCTTAGTTCTTTTTTTTCCGTTCTTTTCTAAGTTAGAGATTCAGGGTTGTTAAATCAACTGATAAGTAGTGCCCCTTTGTTAGAATGAATCGCAGAAACACTCGTGGTGCCAGCAGCAATGGAAGTGGAGATGACCAACACGCTGAAAATGGAGACCAAGTGGACCGCATCATCGCTGCTTTGGGAAATTTCAGCGAAACCATTCGCCGCGCTGGAGCACCACCTGTTCAGCCAGCTCCTCCGCCACCACCACTGATCCAGACCATCGATCAAGCTGCGGAACGTTTCACTCGATTCAATCCTGAAAGGTTCGAGGGAACGCCTAATGCTCGTAAGGCTGAGCTCTGGATAGAAAGCATGGAGAACTTATTCTCGATCCTGCACTATCCGGACGAGAGGAAAATTGAGCTTGCTGCTTTCCAGTTCGTGGGAGCCGCCAGGAACTGGTGGAGGACCGTGAATGCAAGATGGAGGCAAGAGGGAGTTGCTCGCACCTGGGAGAACTTAACCAAGAATTTCATGGACAAGTACGTACCTCGCCTGGTCCGTGAGAACAGGAGAGATGAATTCCAGGCTTTGGTGCAAGGGAACATGGATGTTGCCGACTACGACTCAGAATTTACCCGGCTACTGAAGTATGTGCCACATTTTCAGGACGATGAACGGGAGAAGGTGCGCCACTTTGTGAAGGGCCTGAACTCTGAGATCCGGTACAGTTTGTTTGGGACCAACATGCCTACCTACCTCAAGGCTGTCGAACTCGCCTCTGAGGTAGAAAGTGGTCTCAAGGAGATTAAGATGGCTGATAAGCCGTACTCTAGCAAGAGGAGCTACTCTAGTTCTTCTGGGAGCCATGGAGGAGGAAGCCAATCTGGATACAAGAGGGAGAGTCGAGGTGGGTATCAATTTGGATATCAGGCACCACCGGCGAAGTATCCCCGTAATCAGCAGGACAACTGTAACGGTATCGGTTTTCGAAAACAAAATAATTTCTTGAAAGAGAAAATCCAAAATAACTTTAAAAGCAACGGTCGGCAATAAATGCCAAAATAATATTTGACGCGCACAGCGCTAACAGAATCAAGTAAATATCCAACGATAACTTAGAATTCAAATGAATAACAACGAGTGAAGACGGTAAAAAGTTCATCTTCTTATTTTGAAATAAATTCCCAAAGACACCCCAGACCCTTCTCTCAGTCGTTGGCATCCTATTCGCGAACATCCTCAGCAGTATCTGGAAGGAAGGAATTTTGAAAACAAAGAGAGTGTGAGATAAAGGATCTCAGTGAGGTTCTAAGTTAAAAACAAAAAGTAAACAGTTTTGATATCAAAATCCTTTTCAGCAAAGCAAACAAACAGAACAGATCACATAACAGAATAACAGAACAGATAACCTGAAGACTGTTGGTGCAGCCCGCCTTGTTACTCCTACTCCCAGAATGCCCTTATAACTCCCTCCAGAGGGTGCACAACTCCGGACAGAAACAGAAACCCCCGTGTACTTTGGGGAAACAGAACCTACGACCCTAATAGACCTCAGCGACTTCTGCCTCGCGCCTAAAAGGGATTAGACTAGGCAATACTCAAGCAAACCCGATAGTCCTCTACTATCCAAGCCTACCTAATTACGACTTAATCGACCGGTCACTCAGAAACAGACAGAACAGATACAGAACAAACAGATACGGATAATCAAACACCGAGAAGTGTTCCTGCAGAAAAGTTAATCCAGAACAGAGTAGCAATAAACAAAGAAAGTAAATAGTCATACTTAGGACTTAGTTACTTTTACGCGGAAGCATACAGAAAAACAGTTTATATAGTAGTAGATACAGATAGTCACATAGCCATCCAGTTTTTCGCAAATAGATAAGTTTAGGGGTGAACACTCACCTCACTTGCAAGCAAACGTCTCCAACGAACAGTGAGCTTAAGGGTTATCGAACCACAGAGAACCTAAAGAGAAAGTAACTAATTACACTTTAGAAGTCGAACGAACGGAAGGAAAAAGGTCGGTAAAGAAGAGGTTCGAACTCGGGACCTCTAAGTTAGTCAAGCAAGAACCTAACCAACTAGGCTAGCAAGTCAAGTCATTACTAAAGTATAAAAGCAGAAACTAAGTTGAAACGTTTTCAGAAAATACTCTTTCAGTTTTCAGTCTCTAGAAATTACTAAAATACCCTCAGTGGTAAATTGCAAAAAGACCCCTTTTGAAATCAGAAAGTCCAAACCAGTCCAGCAGATTTCCAAACATACATATCAGTCCCCACAGAATAAAAAAATTTACAAAACAGTCCTCTGTCAATCAACTACGGTCAAAGCTTAATTGTAAAAAGGTCCTCTAGGTTTTCAGACTTCCCAAATCAGTCCACAAGGTTCAAATTAATATCACTAAAGTCCAATCAGTCCTTTTCGAAGTCAACAGAAATCAATACGGTCAACATACGAGGTCAACAACAAACCAAGTCCAACAACAGCAACAACATTCTAACAAATCCAAAGTCCCGGTTCTCAATTCGAATCAAAATAACATGGCCAGATCGTACAAGGGCAAAACGGTCCAGGGGCAAAAAGTCCAAACAAAATATGAACAGTAAATCGAAAGAAACAGAAAGGGAAACGAGTTTACCTTCGAATCGAAAAGAGATTGTATCAATCTGCGAATTAAAGATAAACAAAACAAGATTAAATCCAAATTCAATCGAGATCTGAATCCGAAACGGAAGGGACAGAAACGGATGAAGACTACTTACCGATCGAGATCGGAATCGAACGGACGGAAAGAAAGAATCGGTGGCGCCGGGCGAATCGAAGCGGAGCGGTGCTGGGAGCGGATCGGAAACAGGCGACGCGGCGAAATCGGACGGCGGATCGGAGCGCGGCTCGATCACGACAAGCGGCGCGGGCGAAACGGAACAGGGCGGCGCGCGTGCGGCAGCTTGCGCGGACGTAAACGGGCGGCGCGAAACGACAGTGCGGGCGGAGAAGAACGGCGGTTTGAACGGAACGACGGCTTGAACGGACAGAAGCGGCACGGCGGACGAGACAGAGGCGACGACTCGGTGCGGACGGCGGCTGCCTGATCGGAGACGAACGACAGCAGCAGCAACCAACCTCCTTCTCTTCTTCTCTCTCTCTTCCTCTTTTCTTTCTTTCTTTCTCTTTTTCTCTCTTTTGGTTTTTACGGCAAGCAGAAGAAGAAAGAAGATGGGCAACGGATTAGGGTTAGGTTAATAGTCAGATGGGCCAGTCAATGGGCCAAGTTGACTGGGCCACATAAATGGGCCAAAAGAAGTCAGAAAGTCCAGTCTTTCTAGCTCAGTCCAAACGTAACGAAACGAACTCGTTTATGCGAATTAACTAAAACTCTCACGCGAGAAGTGAATTAAATAATTACCGAATAAAATAATTTACTCCGATAATTAATTAATTAAATCAAATAATTAAATAATAAAATAATAAATAAATAATTAAAAAAAAAGGGGTGTTACACTCTTCCCCCCTTAAAAGAATTTGGTCCCCAAATTCGCACCTGAAAAGTTGAAGAGCTCGGGATACTGCCGGCGCATGTCATCCTCGCTTACCCAGGTTGCCTCCTTATACTGATGGTTTCGCCACAGAACCTTTACTTGCTTGATTTGCCTATTACGGAGTTGTTGCACCTTTTGGTCTAGAATACGAACCGGTTGCTCCACATAAGACAAATCCTCTTCAATAGTCACTTCCTCGGGTTGAATCACGTGCGACGGGTCAGGATAGTACTTCTTCAGTTGAGATACATGGAAGACATTGTAAATCCCAGTAATAGTAGTGGGTAGTTGCAACCGATAAGTTACAATGCCAACTCTCTCAATGATCTCGTATGGTCCTACATACCGAGGGTTCAACTTAGCTCTACGACCCATACGAACAATTCCCTTTCTCGGAGATAGCTTGAGAAAGACAAAATCACCAACTTCAAACTCCAAATCTCGCCTATGATTATCGGCGTAACTCTTTTGTCGACTTTGAGCAGTTCTCAATCGGTCTTGGATAAGCCTAACCTTTTCCAAGGTTTCTTGTATCATCTCATTGAGAGTCCTCTCTCCAGCTACGAGTGTAGAAACTCGCAGCATGTTTGGCTTTGAGTTTGAGAGGCCTCTCGTACTGTTGGGCAGCCCAACTAAGTTTGGCTTTCCATTAAAAAAGCCTCATTCAATGTAGAGACTATTCACAAGTCATTTCTCCCATTTGCATAAAATAATTCTCTCTCTAGGGACAGAGAGAAATTCTCTCTGTCCACCTTATCTCATTTCGAGTCACCGCCGTTTGCACTGTCGGTCGAGATGTAGCCTTCCTCCGTCACCGCACGACCAAACGGAGGGCATAGCCGTGATCCTCACGTTCCGATCTACACTCCCATCGGTTTGGTTTTCCGATTCGGTGCCGGAAAATTTTCCGGTGACTCGCCGCGAGCTCGAAAATTGCCGATTTTGGTATGTCTTTCTTCCTTTTTTCATTCTCTATTAGATTTCATTAAGAATTTGGGGTTTTTGCTGCCTAATCCGGTTAGGGTTCCGATTTCTTAATTATTCCTTATTTTTTGGAACGAAAAAAGTTGATGCTTCTTCTTCGAATAAGGAAAATGGCCTGTTGAATAGTCTCTACAGTGATTGTTGAAATACGACGATTTGTGTCTTGTTTGTTTCTGTAAACGAGAAAAAAAATGGAAATATGAAGGCTGCCTTGTTTGTTTCTGCCATGGTTGTTTCCCTGAGAATTGAACTTGTTTATTCCAGTATTGATGTCCATTTTGCTTGTTCATATTACTATGTCTGTTCTGGAAATGAAATGAAAAAATAAAAATTGCTGCCTTGTTTAATTTCTCTGAATTTCGACTTCTTTGTCGATTTTGGTTGTAGAAACAACATATTGGTATTGGTTGTTGTGGTAATTTTAAATTGTAAATGAAAAGAAGAATTGGCATTTGCAATATACGTTTACGCTGCCCGTTAAGTATGCTGCCTGTTTCTGTTGGGCTTGTTATATGAAGTAATATGAGGCGAAATGGCATTTGAAATATACGTTCATTTGGCCTGTTATTTAAAGTTGTTGAATAGGTTTGATATATTTACTGGCCTGTTATTTGAAGTAACGGAGAAAATGAAATTGTTGTGCAGATTGCTTTCCCTTGTTATCGAGAAATGACTGCTATGTTCGGCGGATGGGTTGATTGATGCGGGTCTTTCCCCAAATCTTGAGACGATTTATTTGTATTGTGTGATTCGACTGCTTGGACATGTAACATAAAGCACCGCTGATGCTTTTACATTTCGTCTGCACGCTTATTACGGCACATTCTGTTTACTTTTTGAGAATGCACTTTGATATGTACGCCGATCAACTAAGAATTTATTATTATACCTATATGACATTAATGGTTTATTATTAATTCGGGAAATAAATATAGCGGATGACGTAATAAAAACAAAATAATAAAAAAATTTAAAAAAAAATTGAAAAACAAATTAAAATATCCGGCCTTCCAGACACTACATTTAAACATTTTCATTCGTTGGAAAATATACAATTTCTCGTATTATTTAATATGATAAATTACAATGATTCATCAAATTAAACAAAACTAAAAAACGAAAAAAAAAAAAAACGGAAATTCCAAAATTAGGAGACAAAATTTTATATTCAGGTTTTTTACTACACTCCAACCTCCTTCACATTATTTCATCTAATATTAAAAATTCAATTCCCAACCAAATCAACTCAATTCCCAATACATTCTCTCACAATCCCAATACAACTACCTTTAACTAACTATAACTAACCAATCATTCAATCAACCAATCATCACCTATAATCATCACTCCTATTAATATTCCCCCTATATCCTACTAACTTTTACTAACTCAAACCCAAATCTAATTTCAGAAAACTCTCTCAACAGTGATTACTATTCACCTCTCAAACTACTATTCAAAAGGCCTCTCCCAAACTCAAAGCCAAACATGCTGTCGGTCCTCCAAATCCCAGTACAACGGTGATCTACATTCCCGACCATACAGTGCTTCAAACGGTGCCATACCAATCGATGCTTGATAACTATTATTATAAGCATACTCAACCAATGGCAAATGCTGTGCCCAGCTTCCTTTGTGATCCAGCACACACAATCTCAGTAGATCCTCTAGATTTTGAATGGTCCTTTCGGATTGACCATCCGTCTGCGGATGTGCTGCGGTGCTAAAGTTCAACTTGGTACCCAAGCCTTCGTGTACTTGCTTCCAAAACCTCGAAACAAACTTCGGATCTCTATCAGACACAATACTCACCGGAGTGCCATGTAGCCTAATTATCTCATCGCGATAAACCTCGGCTAACTTCTCGGAGGTGTAGGTGGTTTTCACAGGCAGAAAGTGTGCCGATTTTGTCAACCTATCGACAATAACCCAAAGACTATCAAAACCACCCCTAGCTACCGGTAGACCAGTCACAAAATCCATAGTGATCATCTTCCATTTCCACTGTGGAATCTCGAGTGGTTGTAGTAAACCTCCCGGTTTCTGGTGCTCAGCCTTCACTTTCTGGCAGACCAAAAAACTTTGCACAAACTGTGCAATATCTCGCTTCATATGGGTCCACCAGTAAACCTTCTTCAAATCCTCATACATTTTGTTTCCTCCAGGATGCATCGAGTACTTAGATTTATGAGCTTCATCCAAAATTAGACGCCTAAACTCTTCATCAGAAGGCACACACAATCTACCTTGAAACCTTCGGGCTCCATTCTCATCAACAGAGAATTTCACATTGCGAGGTTCAGTGATATGTGCTTTGATGTCTTGAAGCTCTTCATCATGCTCTTGGGCTTCAAGAATTCTACCTGCCAGCTCATACCTCAAAGTGATATTGGCGAACATACAAAACAAGTTGGATACTTCGAGATTTGACACGTGTACCCTACGACTTAAGGCATCAGCGACCACATTGGCCTTACCAGGATGATATCGAATGGTACAAGTGTAATCGCCCAGAAATTCCATCCATCGTCGTTGTCTCATATGTTCAACTCCTTTTGTGTGAACACATACTTCAAGCTCTTATGATCAGTGAGGATGGTGAACTCTGGACCATATAGGTAGTGTCTCCACTTTCCCAAGGCAAAGACTATAGCAGCTAGCTCAAGATCATGGGCTGGGTAATTTCTTTCATATGGTTTCAACTTTCTCGAAGCATATGCAATCACCTTTTCCCGTTGCATCAGAACACAACCCAAACCTTCCTTTGAAACATCAGTGTAGACCACAAAGTCGTTGGTCCCCTCGGGAAGAGCTAGTATAGGGGCAGTGGTCAGTCTCTTCTTTAGCTCTTCGAAGCTTTCCTCACACTTGTCACTCCATACGAATTTAGGATTTTTCCCTGTTAAAGAGGACAAGGGTCCAACTATCTTCGAATAATCCTTCACAAAACGGCGATAGTAACCAGCCAAACCGAGAAAACTCCTCACATCAGTGACAGATTCAGGTCTCATCCAATTAACTATCGACTCAATCTTCGATGGGTCGACCTCCAAACCTTCTCCAGAGATAATGTTCCCTAGAAAGGCTACCTTATCTAGCCAAAATTCACACTTGCTGAATTTGGCATACAACTTGTTGTTCTGAAGAGTTTCCAAGACAATTCAGAGATGTTTCTCATGATCCTCTTCAGATTTTGCGTAAACGAGAATGTCATCGATGAAAACAACAACAAACTGATCCAAATACGGCTGAAAAACCCGATGCATCAAATCCATGAACACAACTGGGGCATTCGTAAGGCCAAACGGCATCACCACAAACTCATAGTGACCATACCTCGAGTTCAGAGCAGTCTTAGGTATGTCTTCTTCCCTTACCCTAACTTGATAATAGCCTTGTCGTAGATCAAGCTTCGAGTAAACCTTCGAACCTTCCAATTGATCGAAGAGTTCCTCAATACGGGGTAGGGGGTACTTGTTCTTGACAGTGACTTGGTTCAGGCCTCGATAGTCGATGCACATCCTCATACTACCATCCTTCTTCTTTACGAACAGAACCGGTGATCCCAAGGCGAAGAACTAGGTCTCACAAAACCGTTATCCACCAGATCTTCCAGTTGAGTCTTAAGTTCTTTAAGCTCAGCAGGTGCCATCCTATAGGGTGACTTCGAAATGGGTGCGGTGCCAGGTACCAGATCAATACTAAACTCCACTTCTCGTTCAGGGGGTACGGAATCCAGCTTCTCAGGAAAAAACACCCTTGAATTCCTTAACCACCCTAAATTCCTCGATTTTTGGTTGATCTTTAGGTTTATTGATCAGATACGCCAAAAAGCAGGTAGCACCCTTCACGTACAGCCTCCTAGCTTCCATAGCAGACAGCAGAAACTTCTCATCCTTTCTCTTATCTCCTTTCCACACGACTTTCTCCTCTCCAGGTTTTCCCAGGGATATAGCCTTGGTTCGACAATCCAGTTGTGCGTAGTGCTCGGACAGCCAATCCATACCCAGAATATCGTAGGTTGATAGAGGTAGAAATATAAGGTCAGCAAGGAAAGTTCTTCCTAGGATGGAAATCTCGCAACGCTCGACGAACTTCTTAGTAATTAAACTAGCTCCCAAAGGCGTACATACTTCTAAAGCGTGGGGTAAAATTTTGTACGGTAAAATGAGTGACTCAGCAAATACTTCAGCAATAAATGAATGCGTAGCACCAGGATCAAATAAAGCTTTAGAAGAAGTTTGAGCGATCAGTAGCGTACCTTCAACCACATTCGCGGCGTCAGGAACTTCATGACCACCTATGCTGTAAACTCGGGGTTTATCCATAGTAACCTTTCCATTATCTCTCGGAGCATAGCCTCCTGGTCTTCCTCCTTTGACAATGGTATGACGGTTCGGACAGTGGCTGATCTTGTGATCCTTGCTCCCACAAGCCAAACACAAGCCTTGTCTCTTCCAGCAGTTGTTCTCATCGTGGTTGACTCCTTCACAGTAGTTGCAGTTCTTCCTTGCCTGGGATGACTGCCCAGACCCTCCAGTGGTGTTGCGGGAACGGTTGTTGTAATGTCCCGCATCCCACATCGCTTAAGAGTTAGTGGAATAAAGGGTATACATGTTAGACCACCACTCTCACATGGTATGAGGCCTTTTGGGTGATTCCAAAAACAAATCCGTGTGGGCTCAGGCCCAAAGAGGACAATATCATACTGTGGAGACGTGTGTGGGACCGTCCAGGAGTAACCACACCGGCCGGATTGGTCGGGTCGTTACAAATGGTATCAGAGCCTAGACCAACCCAAAGCCCGCACCGGGTGGACGGTTGGTAAAGGTTATTGTCAGTTTGTCACCCCCACCACTTAAGGCGCTCGACGAGGACGTCGAGGCTTTAAGGGGGCTAGTTTGTAATGCCCCGCATCCCACATCGCTTAAGAGTGAGTGGAATAAAGGGTATATATGTTAGACCACCAATCTCACATGGTATGAGGCCTTTTGGGTGATTCCAAAAACAAATCCGTGCGGGCTCAGGCCCAAAGCGGACAATATCATACTGTGGAGACGTGTGTGGGACCGTCCAGGAGTAACCACGCCGGCCGGATTGGTCGGGTCGTTACTGATGAACGGAGATTTGTCGGGTCTCGATTCAGCAAATAAATTTGTTATTTAGCCAAAGGCAATCCACAACTACAACGAAAACCGTAGTGTAGTAGCAGAATGACTCGAGTGTCGTTCTCTCAGGACTATAACTAGCTTTATCTATTTAACAAGAGAATATAAAACAGAAGACAGATAACAATAGGGGGTTTCTAGCAGATAATGGAGATTGGTGATAGTATGGTCCTTCTTAGCATAGTGGGTCGATAATCATGCATAAATTCCTCGGTCTTGCATAGAGATCTTTGAATCAATCTAGTGTCCTGTTGCAAGTATTAAGCACTACGAAGATAATCTGGTCTGACTAGTCAATCACGGTTGTCCTAATGTGTTCCGTAATTATTCAACACTACGAATATAATTGGTCTGATTGTCGAATAGTGTCCAATTGTGCATAATGATCAATACAACATACGAGAATTTTGGTTACAACTGATCAACGAAATAAAGCAATGACACGGAGTATAATGCGCGATATAGCCATTAGCATGATTATCTTCCCTCGCTAAGAATTCACATACTACCACCAATGATAAATTTAGCTACTCATAATAGGCATGCAATCAACAGATATCATAGAAGAAAACATGTTGAAAGATAAATAAAATAAGTAGATAAAACTGTAACATACAAAGTTACCGAAGGTTGTCAATCTCCGGATGATTGCGGTCCTACAAGCTCCAATCTGCTATGAAAAAGTATCCCCTAAGCTACGGAACTCCCAGGACAGGCCCCGGGAAGTTCCTACCTAAAACTATAGAGAGAGGTGAGAAAGTAGGCTTGGAAAGATATGATTTTCGGAGAAAAACTGAGCTCTATATATAGGCCCCGAAATTTCTCTGGGGCGGTTCGCCCCCCGCCTTTTTCGCGGAATTCCGCGTTTTTCGACGCGGATTTGGATTTCTTCACCTTTTCGGACTCGGTTTCAGACTTCTAATGGCCTTCTAACCTCCAGATTCGACCCCTAGACTCCTAATCCTATCCGGAAACCTTCAGATACTCCAAATAGGCTTCTGGAACACCAATTCCTTGTGAACTTCAATATAATTGCCCGGTAATCCCCGAATTTCAACCAAAACCTGTAAAATAAAATCTAAAGGGAAACGTGACACTATTCTAATAAAATGTACTAAAATATAGCTAAATTAACATAGAGGATAGCTAAAATAGGTGAAAAAGACTCGAATGAAAGTGTAAAATACACATTCATCAAACTCCCCAAACCGAACCTTTGCTTGTCCTTAAGCAACTAAGCTAGACTCTAATACAAAAAACATGCAAGACACAAAATGGAGTTTCATGCCAAGTAAAATGAACTAATCTACTGAATCTACCAAATAACATATGAACAAAAACCATATGAATCAAAGCATGAATATAGGTTGAAGAATACCTCGATTGACTTATACACATCCACATAAGCACTTATGTCAAGACAAGATAGTCTCTCGTAACATTCTCTACCTGGACCTAGTCAGTGACGACGTAATGATGCATGCTAAGATACGAATGGTTGCCCCGTGCCTATGAAACTGAGGACTTACTGCTGTTCCACCATGTTAAGACTTTTCCTCAAAAGAGGTCGAACCAGTACTGGCTCTCATCAAACGAAGGAGGGTTCCCTATAAAAGATAACACTCCCCTATTCTACCCGTCTCCCAAGTAAAGTCTTAAGCTATTCACCACTTCCTGAATGGCAGGACGAGGGTGGTCTAGAACAGATGACTCTCAAGACAAAAAGATAAAAAATAAAAAACACGAATACGAACATCACAAAAATGGAAAAGACTCAACACTTTGCTAAACTTCTATTTGGCTTTCTTTTTTGGATCCTTCTTTGCTTTTTTTTGGGGTCTTTTCTTTTGTTCTTTCCAGATTCTTTATTTTTCCTCTTTTTTTCTGGAATTTTTCTTTCTTTTTTTCGATTTTTTTCTAGCCAGCAGTAGCATAACAAAGAGAGAAACAAAAAGACTAACACGACTTCCCCAAACCTATTCGAAAGAATAGGTTGGAGTACAAAATTCACGAAAAATGAAAAATAAACTCACGATACGGAAATGAAAAACAGAAACAAATCTAATGATGGGGTAACCCCCTCCCCAAACCTATTCGGCAGAATAGGTTATAAACAAAGGATCACACAACCTCACACTACCTCCTTCCTAGGCATTTAGCAATCTCAAAGCATGGTGAAGACTTGTTGCCTCTTAGGTACATAATTACTCGGGAAAACAACCATAAGACCCTAACATGCATCATCCTATTATAAAGGCCTTCGTGAACCGCAGTAGAGAAAACACCACTAAGTGATGTCGAGACTACCGAGCTTAACTAAGTGCAATACATAAATGTGACAAGCCAAGCGAGAAAAACCTCAAACAAATTCATAAAGATGAAGCATACGATTGATGGCATAGCTAGTTGATCTACCCAATAAATAAGTTCAAAAAATTCGGCAATAAACTCCATATAAAACATGCAAGACTATCCTAGGATGAATGTAGTGAAATGCAACCTAAAAAATCTAAGAAAGCAGTAAACGTGCAAATGCAAATGCAAACGGATAAAGCATGCGAGGTACTATACTCATCCTACCAATACCAAGCTCCAAACTAACAACATCAGATCACTTAAATCCCATCCCCCCTCATGAAATTAACGCTAGTCCCTAGAAGTAAGAAAATGAGGAATTAAGATGTGATACTAGATGTTACCCCATGGTTTGGCCTCGGTCGGCTGAGTATGCTGCTCTTGAGTTATTGGGCCTCTTCTGGGAGCTTCATATATGATCATCGGGACTTGTAGTAGTGGCAGTAGTTCCATCAAAAGATCGGATAGGACCAATTCAACCATCTGTATCATCATCGTCCCTCTTGTCTTCATTGTCACTACTATCACGCACATCGTCACTGGTAGAGTTGCAGTGTCGAAGGGAATCTTCAAGATTGGCCGCCTCTATTATGGAATCTTCCACCCGGTATTTCTCCAATAGCTTGTGAACTGTTGAAGGGGAAAAGCAAGTGGTCTTAGGTCCTTCCCCTCCAGCATTTCACACCCCAGGGAGGTTACAGCAAGCTGCTCGGGTATTCAGAGGTTGTCTTCCATCTTTTCCAATGTCGACCATATTCTATACAGTTGATGCTCCCAATATCAATGTTATGCTCCTTTTAGAGGCAGGCAAGGGGCGCCCCAACGAGGGACTGTGTACCCATGTCGTTACGTTTTGGAACCATGCTAGCGCTTCGGAACCTTCGAGCAACTTCAGACTCAAGATTGAATCCGTCGCGGCAAGACTGTCCCGGTGCCTTCCTGTTCACTCGAACTCTGCAGTCCTCGTGATGGAGTGCTGACGTAATAGTAGTTTCTGACCCTTCGGTGGTGCATGAATAGGCATAGGAGTTCTTACTCCAGGTGTACTCTAGCTCCTCCTCTTGAATAATCCACGACGTTGTTGCCAAACCCCTTGGCTCGAACGCACATCTAGCGAGATCACCTTCCTTGACATGGTTCTTCACAGCGATCATACGGGAATGCTCCTCCCCCTTGGTATGGTACCTACAAACAGCTGTTAGCACATCGAATGACTCAAAACTGACTCAAATACATACTAGTGTAAAAATGAAACACACAAGCGATAAAATCAACAATTGAACTCCCCAAACCGCAATGTCTAGCCTAGCTTCTTCATCATGCAACATATTAACGTAACTACTACATGCAATACGTCACATCATGCTCTTACTAGACAACCAAAATCCTTGATAACAAGGTTTCAATTCATACCATAGCAGCGCAAAAATTCTACCAGCAAAAATCCTCATTCTCAACTAATAAGTATTCTATCGTCAAATCCACCAACATTACACCAATAAACATATCCATATGCTAGAAATCAAAGATAAAGACATAATGCATAACAAGATATATCATCTAATAGCAAAATACCCAAATCAACAATTCAAGCAAAATTGAACATGCAATTGATAGTAAATAACATGTCTAATCACACAAACAACATACCCATGCATCAAATAAGCATAATTGAAGCTCAAAATAGAAAACCCCCAAATTCGAAAATTAGGGTTCTTAAAGATGATACCTCAGATCTGCAAATCTAGCGAATTAGGATGAAATCTGTTCGGATAGGATGATAGATCATGTAATAGGCTTCGAATTAAGCTAAAGAACACTCAATTTGGTCAAGAAATGAAGAAGTTATGAAGATTTAGAAGCAAAATCGCACTTTTCGGGTTTTTTGGGAGTATGGATGAAGAAGAATGAAGAAAATAAGGTTTTGGGGATCAAATCCGTGTTTTTGAAGATCTGGGGACGTGGGGCGGTTCGCCCCGTGGTTCCCGTCGTCAGAAAAATGCGGTTTTAATCCCCGAAACCAATTTTTTTTCAAAAAACCACTCGAAAAATCTCACTCAAACAAAAGCACATACGACACACACAAGAACAAATTCGCGTATGGGAAGCAAATAGTTCAAGAATGAATGCATGCAGAAAAGCAGTAAAGAAAGCGATAAAAAATTCCGGGTTGCCTCCCGGATAGCGTCATTGTTTAAAGTCTTTGACTCGACTCCTGTCTTCGCCTATCTCCTCTTTTTGCGGGTACTAGACTTCCCCTTCATTGATCTCCTCTCCATGCCACGAACCTGTGAATAAGAAAGAATATAGGCTGCAAGACCACAATAGTGAGTAGTAATATGAGGCGGTTCCGGTGGATCAGGTATGGCTTGCAATACGTGTCGTTTGCCATCCACCTCGATGGTGCAAGTTCTTTGGTAGATGTCCATCACGGAGCGTAGCTTGGTCAAGAATGTTTGCCCTAAGAGTATGACATCCCCGTCCCAGGTGCAGCTGCCGGCATAACTACGAAATTGGTGTATATTGATGCTTCACCAATCTTGACCAACACATTTTTCACAACGCCCTCCGATCTCATAAAGGATCCATCCGCCAGTTGCACAATAGCCGTTTGCTCAGATAGTTTTCCAATGTTGCTCTTTTCAAACACATTCAAAGGAATTATGTTTGAGTAGGATCCCGTATCTAGTGTGGCACGGACATCTTCAAGCTCACCAATCCCTACCTTTACATCGAAACTTTTAGGGAGTGGTTCGGGATCCTCTTCCTCCTCATCACTTGTGTCAGAACCAAGGCCCTTCTCTTCTTCCTCAGCCTGTAGTAGTTCTTCCTTCATGCAACACTCGCACCTAACAACCTTCTTGATGGTGACTCCGTCAGGCACATCACCAGCCAAAGTAATGGCATTCGTCTTCACAGTGTTGCTAGGCAGTTTGCCTTGCTCCCTACTTGCTCCTCGGTCGATCAACTCTTGCATCTTTTGATGGGCAAGTCTAGTGCTCTCTTCCAACCTATCGAGCCTTGCCCTAGTCTTCTCGGAGTCTTCTTCATAACGTTTGAGAAAACTTTGTGTGTGATCGACCATCTTCTGCAAGTTCTCCATCAGTTGAGCCGACTTCGACTTCGGTGGCTCTTTCGGAGCGGGGTTTTCGAAGTGATCATTACCATAGTTCAGCCTACTACGGTCTTGGTTAGGTCCATAAGTTTGGTTAGCCGGTGCATATCCTTGATTGTTACGGTATCCTCTTCTCCAAAATCCACCTCGAGGATTCCTACCGTCTTGTCCGTAGCTAACTTCTTGAGTGCCAAACTCCGTAGCAAAGGCTTCTTCTTCGCATCCTCGACCCCAGTTGCCATCATCGTATGCCAGCTCCGATCTACACATATGAGCCCCATGCCCATAGTTCTTGCATATTCGGCATACTTCGTTCGAAACAGTTGTTCCGGTGGCGCTTTTAAGGACTTGCTTCAATTCGTTGGTAAAGCACTCAAATTGATCCCCATTCCCCCTGTACATAGGGGCTTTTTGAGTCGGTGGAGCTTCAGGTCCACGTCTCCTAACCATTGCTCTTGGGTTCTTGAACTGCGAACCCTTAGCAAGCCTTTCGAAAACAGCCCAGACGGCTTCTGCGGTTTCCTCCCAAATATTGCCTCGGCATTGGAAATCCACCACTTGTTGGTTCTCGAAGGTTAGTCCATTGTAGAAGTGTTGGACTAGGTCGGAAAGTTCAAAACCATGGTGAGGGCACTTGTTCGTGAGATCTTGGAACCTCTCGAACGCAGTGTAGATGGTCTCATCATAGTCTTTCTTGAAACCAGTGATCTGCGCCTTTAGCGCGGTAGTCAAAGTGTGTGGGAAGTATTTCTCCATGAAAGCTGAAAAAACCTTTTCCCAGGTGTCCAGCGAGCCGGCTGGTAGAGAACTCAGCCATGACTTGGCTCTGTCGCCAAGTCCCATAGCAAAAACCTAAATCCTCAACTCATCCGTTGTTATGTTAGCTCCGGATCGTGGGAGTTGGTTGACAAAATCATCGATATCGTGCAAGTACCCCATCACATCTTCCCTTGATAAGCTATAGAACCTCGGAAGTTGTTGGAATGCGTGGTTCTTGATCTCCAGATCTCGGGTTGCAGACGAAAGAACAATCGCCGGTCCCCTCATACGATCCTTGGTGGGTTGTACCCATGCCTTCAGTGGTCTAGCTTCTGCCATTCCGTCGATTTCCTTGAAGAGACTAAGTAGAGATTCAGAGAAATCGGTTTCCTCTATTTCCTCTAGTGCGCGCCTTTCAAGTAGTCGCCTTCTCTGGTGGTAGACTCTATCGATCTCAGCAATTGAATCAGCAAGCGGTGTTCCTGCAGAACGTGTATGCGGCATACACAATCTGAAACAGACTAGGAAAGGTGATTAGAAACAAACTAGGAAAGCAGTATTAGAGAGAGATTAAAAAGGAAAACTAAAACTAATAGAATTAGGAATCTAAAGCTGTAAATATAAACAAATTAAACAGAAAAAAGGAGTATAGTCCCCGGCAACGGCGCCAATTTGATGAACGGAGATTTGTCGGGTCTCGATTCATCAAATAAATTTGTTATGTAGCCAAAGGCAATCCACAACTACAACGAAAACCGTAGTGTAGTAGCAGAATGACTCGAGTGTCGTTCTCTCAGGACTATAACTAGCTTTATCTATTTAACAAGAGAATATAAAACAGCAGACAGATAACAATAGGGGGTTTCTAGCAGATAATGGAGATTGGTGATAGTATGGTCCTTCTAAGCATAGTGGGTCGATAATCATGCATAAATTCCTCGGTCTTGCATAGAGATCTTTGAATCAATCTAGTGTCCTGTTGCAAGTATTAAGCACTACGAAGATAATCTGGTCTAACTAGTCAATCACAGTTGTCCTAATGTGTTCCGTAATTATTCAACACTAGGAATATAACTGGTCTGATGGTCGACTAGTGTCCAATTGTGCATAATGATCAATACAACATACGAGAATTTTGGTTACAACTGATCAACGAAATAAAGCAATGACACGGAGTATAATGCGCGATATAGCCATTAGCATGATTATCTTCCCTCGCTAAGAATTCACATACTACCACCAATGATAAATTTAGCTACTCATAATAGGCATGCAATCAACAGATATCATAGAAGAAAACATGTTGAAAGATAAATAAAATAAGTAGATAATACTGTAAGATACAAAGTTACCGAAGGTTGTCAATCTCCGGATGTTTGCGGTCCTACAAGCTCCAATCTGCTATGAAAAAGTATCCCCTAAGCTACGGAACTCCCAGGACAGGCCCCGGGAAGTTCCTACCTAAAACTATAGAGAGAGGTGAGAAAGTAGGCTTGGAAAGATATGATTTTCGGAGAAAAACTGAGCTCTATATATAGGCCCCGAAATTTCTCTGGGGCGGTTCGCCCCCCGCCTTTTTCGCGGAATTCCGCGTTTTTCGACGCGGATTTGGATTTCTTCACCTTTTCGTACTCGGTTTCAGACTTCTAATGGCCTTCTAACCTCCAGATTCGACCCCTAGACTCCAAATCCTATCCGGAAACCTTCAGATACTCCAAATAGGCTTCTGGAACACCAATTCCTTGTCAACTTCAATATAATTGCCCGGAAATCCCCGAATTTCAACCAAAACCTTTAAAATAAAATCTAAAGGGAAACGTTACACTATTCTAATAAAATGTACTAAAATATAGCTAAATTAACATAGATGATAGCTAAAATAGGTGAAAAAGACTCGAATGAAAGTGTAAAATACACATTCATCAGTTACATAGACAGAGCCAACAAGTGCACCAGGGGATCTTAGAAAGGTTAAGGACTTGAGGTAAAAAGCCGGTAATGCAATAATGTAAAATCTACTGTAATATGTCCTTCAAGCCGCGAAGGAGATGAAATCTAGACAATTTGTGGCTTTGGATAAACTCTTAGCATATGCTCTTTTCTGTACTAATTAGTAGTATTAGTTTAATTACCTGTATTAGTTTCATTACCTGTTTAATTTCAGCAAAATTACATACCCAAGTCGATGAATGGAAATCTGACAATTATGAATCAGATCGAGTACCTCGAGGAGTCAATTTCAATACTACATTGTACTACATTGTGAAAAAAATAATTTTAAAAGTTATATTATAAAGACGAAATGGAATTCTTCTAAATGACCGGAGGAAGTATCTAATTAATTTTCCGCCGGACTTCTTCGACCATCAAAAATTTGCGAATATTTTTTTAGAGATATCTACATAAATATCAAACCATAAGGAGTGCATCTATGCATCAATAGTTTAGTACAATACGTTACTAACACAAAATCCAAATTAGAGACGTTACTAACACAAAATCCAAATTAGAGAGGACAAGGAGGGGTTGCAATTAATAAAATAAAAAGTACTCATTTAGGACTAGATTACGTAAAAAAAAAAAAATGCAGACGTAATTTGGCTTTGAGGATAAATAATCTAGGAATACGAGACCACTTGGAATTTGAATATCATTCATATTGCAGTGTAATATAATGGTCAGAGATAATATCACACGGGACTGTATATTCAATTGGTGAAAAACATCAAAACATGCTATCTGTTGGTCCCTTTAAACAACAAGAAAAGACTGGGGGGTGAATAGTCTTTTCAAACTTTCGTCGTTTAAAACTTTCTCAGCAAGTGCTTATTACTTTTCAGTAATGAGTTTGCTGATACTTAACTTTCTCAGCAAGCGTAAGTTACTTTGCAGTAACTAGGTTTGCTGATACTTAAAATCAGAGAGCGGAAGTCTTTGATACAATAAGTGCTCTTTCAGTAAATGAAGGTTTCAACAAGTGATGTGAGTGACTGTGTACAGATAGATATGATTTGCTGAAAAATAAATACAGTAAGTAAATCTCACAAACACTTTTATAGTGGTATCTGAGAGGGGCGTAATCTCTCAACTAATCCACTTTGTTCTTTCTAGGACTGAATCCACTAAGATAAGATTGAGGTTCCTTACAACACCTATCTAGAGCAATTCAAACAGAAACCAAAGCACACTTGCTTCGTCTCCAACCTAAACTAGAGAACGCAACCTTGTTCTCCACCAAACTTGGTACTTTTAATCAGAAAAACTATGCTCGATTAAGTTCCCCCAGAATATCACGCCTGAAAGGGTGTATTTTCAGTTAGAGAGGTTTGGGATGAGAAAACTTAATTATAACTTATTCAGTTACAACAAGTAATCTAAGAAACAAAACTTTGAATACTTTCCAGTAAACAAGTTTGATTGTTTCTGGTGTCAAGACTTGTTCTTGTTCAAAAGAAAGAAAGAACACTTAACTAATTTCTTAGTCGTGTAAATTCTACATCTTTACAAGTAGCTTTTTCAAGCTTTAAGTCTTGGAACGGATCAATGGCAGTAGAGAGTATTGAAGGGTTTGTGAGTTTTAAGCACAAGTGAGAGTATGATCACGTTGTTGACACACTTCAATTCTTTGCCGGATGACCTCTATTTATAGTGAAAATAAGGAGCCGTTTGAATTTTAAATTCCAAGGCTTTTGTTCCTTAAGATGTCACTATCTTGCTTTTGTACTTTCAGCAGCGTCCTTGTTTGTCTTCTAGTCTTCATGTCCTTCGCGTGCATGCTTTGCATTTAATGCTCATTTGAATAGAAATCAAACAGTAACATTGGAGCGCAAAATACAAGTACTTTCAGCAAGAGGTCACATATGTTCCATCAGCAAGTGGTCAGTCTCAGTTTCAGCAAGCACAACCTACTCTGTCGTATAGATTTTCACTTATGCAATGTTGTTGCTGAAGTTTCCACTTTCTGAGCAACATGTGCCTTTGTAGATACCAGTCTTCAGAAATCTTCTAGTCTTCAGATCTTCGAAATCTTCAAGTCTTCAGATCTTCAAAATCTTCAAGATTCTGAGCGGTTCTAAATGCTTCAATAGTTTGTTTGTAAAAACAAAGTACATCATTAGCAAATGCTTCAATAGGTTGTATTTCTTTTCAGAAAACAAGATACATCATAAGCTTTAAAACCAACCTATCTAGCACCTATTCTATGTCTTCAGCAAACGTTCCTCTTTTACAATGTCCTTAAAATTCTAAATTCCTATGGACCTTAAGAGTACTAGTTACTGGACTTTCCTTAATTTAGCATGGTTAATTGCTCATCAAAATTACAAGTTTCCTAACAAATTTCCCCCTTTTTGATGTTAGCAATCCATGGCTAAATTAATTGTTACCCTTTTAGAGGTTTCTGATGTTGAATAAATCAGTTGATTAATGCAAGCATACTTGAATAATTAAACAGTAAGCATAAGTAAATTGCATAATCAAAAACCAATAAGAGTCAAAAGCTTTATTGCTGATAGTTATCTTTCAGAAGTTTACAAGAAGTAGCAGAGATAACTTAAACAGAATCAGCAAACAAAACTTTAACAAAAACTATTACAGAGAATTAAGCTCTTCCAGAAGATTTTCTCAAAATCTCTCTTACACTCTTCTCAGCAAGTGCAGTAAATTCAACACAGTCCTTTTCATAGTTTTCCAGAAGCCTACGGACTTGTAGTTGAAAAATTCTTGCATGTTTGCAGACAGTATGATGATGCTTTTCAGCATTCATTTCCATGTAGTGAGTTACCCACAAGTGCATGCCCCAATTGCTGGCATGGAGAAGCTGTGTATCTGAAATGCTTTTAGGATGAATCTTTCTTAGCCAGAGAAGGTCTTCTTCTTGATCCTTAGCAGTGAGATAGAAATACTCATAAGGAATCAATCCAAGTCTCTTCTTTGTTTTCTTGGTTACTGGGTCAGAGTAATAAGCAATGCCAGGTGGTTTTATCAAATTTGGTTCTTGTCTATAAGTCTTACCAATGGCAGTTTTTCTTACTGAGACCTCAAGATTCAACCATTTTCCAGCAACGTTTCTTGGGAGGGATTCTTCCCTTTGTTTTCTTTGTACCTTGAGTTCAATCCATGTGAACATTTGGTTCAATATGGCTGTAGGAAAGAACTCATTCACCAGCAAATCTTCCAGCTTTAAGATCCAGCAACCATGAATGTTTCTGATCACATTTTGAGTGGTTTCAGCATTGCTGGTCTTTGTATATTCGATGCCGGAGCCAATAGCAATGCTGGCCAGCCTCTTTTCTTCCTGTCTTTGCCTTCTTCTTCTTGATTTAGCATTGTCCTGATCTCTTGCTGAAGAGTCAGATGAGAAATGCTTTGAATGGCCTGACGGAGTCAAGGCTGTTAAAGGTCTAGCTCTTATGGCTTGAGCTATTGTCTGATTGTCATCATCTTCATCATCTTCATCATCTTCATTCAGATTTTGATGACTTTCAGTATGGCAAAAATCTTGAGTTTCAGCAGCAGTTTTTCTCTTTTTGGTACTTGCTGAATTTAACTCAGATTCTGCTTGCCTTTTGGAACTTTGCTCTTTTTCAGCAAGCGGTTCTATGGGCAGTGGCTCATCAACAGTAGGAGGGGTTTGGTTTCTTTTTCTGGTATTTTTCTTTTCCCCCTTAGACATGGATTGCAACATCGGAGTGATGTGCAGAGAATAGAACTCATTGCAATTTTCAGCAAGAGTGCTTAAGCTGTTATACTTCATGATGATTTGTTGCTGATCAGAAGTCATTTTTGACAACTCCTTTTGAATGCTCACCATGTTCTCTTCATGTCATTTTTCTGTTGCGGCCTTATCATCCATGAAAGTCTGAGCCTTCACTAGAGCGGTCTTTGCGAGCCTGAGTGCTTGACTTACATCTTCTTCATAGCTTTTGTGATAAAGACTGATGTCTTTCTGAGCTATTGTAAGAGTAGTAGTGCGTCTCAGCACTGTAGCCAATATTTTTCCAAAATCAAGCGGGCTCTCAGCAAGCAATGCCTCATCTTCTGCTTTGCAGGCTTCATGGACTTTCTTCAGTGCCAAAATTCTAGGAGTAAACTCCTCAACTCTTGGGAACGGCAGTAGGTTTGGGGTCAAGGAATGAACTTTCAGTTCTGAAGCAAACTGATCATCCTTTATCAGCAATTCTCGTCTTAGACCATCGTCTGTATCATTTATGTAATCAGGAAGAGGAATTTGAACCACTTTTGGGTCTCTTTTGGATTGTTCATCCTCATTTGCTGATAAGTCATCGTCATCCTCAGATTCATCAAGGTCAGCAACCTTGGAACCTAAGTCAGCAGCTTCACTTCCTTTTGGTTGAGTGGTTGCTGATGGCAACACTTCAGACTCAACAACTGGAGTTTCACCAGTAGTTAGTTTTAATTGAGTAGTTGCTGAGGGCAACGTTTCAGACTCAATTACTGGAGTTTCGCCAGTAGTTAGTTTTAATTGAGTTTGAGACTCAATTACTGGAGTTTCGCCAGTAGTAAATGGAAGGGAGGGGACTTCCTTTGGTCTTACTCCTAAAGATTTGATGGACTGATTGGATGTCGGGTCCAAAGTATCAAATAAATTTGTTATTTAGCCAAATGCAATTCACGACTACAACGAAAACCGTAGTGTAGCAGTAGAATAACCTCGAGTGACGATCTCTAAGGACTATAACTAGCTTTATCTAATCTAATTTAGAATATAAAACAGCAGACGAATTAGCAAAGGTTTTTCTTAACAGATAATGGAGATTGGTGATAGTATGGTCCTTCAAAGCATAACGGGTTAATAATCATGCATAAATTCCTCGGTTTGCATAGAGATCCTTGATCAATGAATTGTCCAGTTGTAATTATCTAACACTACGAAGATATAGATTTAGATAGGTCAAAGACCAATGAATTGTCCAATTGTGTGCAATAATTAATCAACAATACGAAGATAGAGATTTAGATAGATCAAAGAAATAAAGCAATAACACGGAGTATAATGCGCGATATAGCCATTAGCATAATCATCAACCCTTCGCTAAGAATTCACATACTATTACCAACGAGAAGTTTACCTACTCATAGTTGTCATGCAATCAACAGAAATCATAGAAGAAAACATGTTGAAAGATATATAAAAATAAGTAGAAAAACTGTAAGATACAATTTTACCGAAGGTTGTCAATCTCCGAAGAATCGCGATCTTACAAGCTCCAAACTGCTATGAAAAGTATCTCCTAAGCTATGAACCCCCAGAACAGGCTCTGGGAAGTTCCTACCTAAAACTACAGAGAAAGGTGAGAGAAAAGGTCTGGAAAAGTATGAAAAACGGAGAAAAACTAAGCAACTATATATAGGCTACGAATTGTGTGGGGCGAAGGGTCCCACACACCGGGCGATTCGCCCCACATCCCGGGCGATTCGCCCGGGAGTATTTTCTGCCCGAAACGCGTTTTCGACGCGTTTTTGGATTTCTTCCCCTTTCGGACTCGGTTTCTGACTTCTAGTGGCCTTCTAACCTCCAGATTCGACCCCTAGACTCCAAATCCTATCCGGAATCTTTCAGACACTCCAAATAGGCTTCTGGAACACCAATTCCTTGTCTACTTCAATATAATTGCCCTGAAAACCTCGTTTTTCAACCAAAACCTGTAAAATAAAAACTAAAGGGAAATGTGACACTATTCTAATAAAATGCACTAAAATATAGCTAAATTAACATAGAGGATAGCTAAAATAGGTGAAAAGGACTCAAATGAAAGTGTAAAATACACATTCATCAAACTCCCCAAACCGAACTTTTGCTTGTCCTCAAGCAACTAAGCTAGACTCTAATGCAAAAAACAATGCAACACACAAAATGGAGTCTCATGCCAAATAAAATGAACTAATCTACCGAATCTATCAAAAAACATATGACAAGAACCATATAAAGCAAAACATGAATATAGGTTGAAGAATGCCTCGATTGACTCATACACATCCACATAAGCACTTATGTTAAGACAAGATAGTCTCTCGTAACATTCTCTACCTGGACCTAGTCAGTTACGACGTAATGAAACATGTTAAGATACGAATGGTTGTCCCGTGCCTATGAAACTGAGGACTTACTGTTGTTCACCAAGTTAAGACTTTTCCTCAAAGAGGTCGAACCAGTACTGGCTCTCATCAAACGAAGGAGGGTTCCCTATAAAAGATAACACTCCCCTATTCTACCCATCTCTCAAGCAAAGCCTTAAGATTTTCACCACTTCCTGAATGGCAGGACGAGGGTGGTGTAGAACAGATGACACTCAAAAACAAAAGACAAAAAATAGAAAATTACAACACGATTACGAACATTACAAGAATTGGAAAATGAGACACAACACTTTGCTAAACTGCTATTTGGCTTTCTTTTTTTTGGACCCTTCTTTGCTTTTTTGGGGTCTTTTTTCTTTTCTTTTTTTTTTTCTTTCCAGTTTCTTTTTTTCTTTTTTTCTTTTCTCCTGGAATTTTTCCTTTCTTTTTTTTAATTTTTTTTAGCCAGCAGTAGCATAATGAAAAAGAAACAAAATGACTCACACGACTTCCCCAAACCTATTCGAAAGAATAGGTTGGAGTACGAAATTTACGAGAAAGAAAAAATAAACTCACAACACAGAAATGAAAAAAAACAAGTCTAATGATAGCGTAACCCCCTCCCCAAACCTATTCGAAAGAATAGGTTATAAACAAAGGATCACACAACCTCACACTACCTCCTTCCTAGGCATTTAGCAATCTCAAAGCATGGTGAAGACTTGTTGCCTCTTAGGTACATAATTACTCGGGGAAACAACCATAAGACCCTAACATGCATCATCCTATTATAAAGGCCCTCGTGAACCGCAGTAGAGAAAACACCACTAAGTGATGTCGAGACTACCAAGCTTAACTAAGAGCAATACATAAATGTGACGAGCCAAGCGAGAAAAACCTCAAACAAATTCATAGAGATGAAGCATCTGATTAACGGCATAGTTAGTTGATCTACCCAATAAAAAGTTCAAAAAAATTGGTAATAAACTCCATATAAAACATGCAAGACTATCCTAGGATGAATGCAGTGAATGCAACCTAAAAAACTAAGAAAGCAGTAAACGTGCAAATGCACATGCAGACGGATAAAACATGCAAGGTACTATACTCATCCTACCAATACCAAGCTCCAAACTAACAACACTAGATCACTTAAATCTCATCCTCCCTCATGAAATTAACGCTAGTCCCTAGCAGTAAGAAATGAGGAAATAAGATGTGATACTAGATGTTACCGCATGGTTTGGCCTCGGTCGGCTGAGTATGCTGCTCGTGAGTTATTGGGACTGCTCTGGGAGCCTTATAGGTGATCATCAGGTCTTCTGGTAGGTGCGGTAGTTCCATTTATAGGCCGCATAGGGACAACTCCTCCATCTGTATCATCATTGTCCGTATGGCCTTCATTGTCACTACTGTCATCACCATCGTCATCAGTAGAGTTACATCGTCGAATAGAATCCTCAAGATTAGCCGCCGCTGTTATGGAATCCTCCATCCTGTAGCCCTCCAATAGGCTGTGAACTGTTGAAGGGGAAAGAGAAGTGGTATCAGAGCCTCCCTCTCCAACGTCTTACACCCCGAGGAGGTTACAGTAAGCTGCTCGGATACTCAGAAGTCTTCTACCATTTTTTCCAATGTCGACCACATTCTCTACGGTTGATGCCACCGATGTCTATATGATGCTCCCTTAGAGGCAGTCAAGGGGCACCCCTAAGAGGGGCTGGGCACCCATGTCATTATGTTTTGGAACCAAGCTAGCGCTTCAAAACCTTCTAGCCACTGTCAACTCAAGATTGAATCCGTCGCGGCAAGATCGTCCCGGTGCCTTCCTATTCACTCGAACTTTCCAGTCCTTGTGATGGATTGCTGACGTAATAATTGTTTCTGTCCCTTCGGTGGTGCATGAATAGGCATAGGAGTCCTTACTCCAGGTGTACTCTAGCTCCTCCTCTTGGATAATCCGCGACGTTGTTGCAAGAGCCCGTGGCTCGAACGCACCTCTAACGAGATCACTCTTCTTGACATGGTTGTAATCGATCCCCCTCCAATACTTCATAGTAATCATACGGGAGTGCTCCTCTCCCTTGGCATGGTTCCTACAAACAACAGTTAGTACCTCGTATGACACAAAACTGACTCATGCATATGCTAGTGTAAGAACGAAACACACAAGTGATAAAATCAACAATCGAACTCCCCAAATCCTTTATGTCTAGCCTAGCTTCTTCAACATGCAACATACCAATGTAACTACTACATGCAATACATCACATTATTCTCTTGCTAGACAACCAATAACCTAAATAACAATGCTCAATTCATACCATAGAAGCGAAAAATTCTAGCATCATCAATCCTCATACTCAACAATTATGCATTCTACCATCAAATCCATCATCATTACATCAATAAGCACAATCATATGTATGGAATCAAAGATAAAGATATATTGCATAACAAGATATATCATCTAGTAGCAAAATTCCCAAATCAACAATTCAAGCATAATTGAGCATGCAATTGATAGTAAATAATGTTTCTAATCACACAAACAACCTACCCATACATCATATAAGCCTAATTGAAGCTCAAATTAGAAAACCCCAAATTTGAAAAATTAGGGTTCATAAGAAGATACCTCAGATCTGGAAAACGAGTGTACTAGGGTGAACTCTGTTCGGGTGAAAAGAAGGAGCACGTAATGGGATTCGATTGAAGCTATAGAACACTAAATTTGGTGGAGAAATGAAGGTTTTATGAGGATTTGAAGCTATTTTCGCGATTTTCGGTTTTTTGGGGAGTGAGAATGGTGAGGAGATGAAGAAATGAGGTGAAAGAGGATTTCTCGCGATTTTAACCCAGCAGATACCGTGGGGCGAGTCGCCCCATACGGGGCGATTCGCCCCCCACTCCCTGATGCGGGGAGACGATCATTCCGGCAAAAACGCGGTTTTTAATCCCCGAAACCATTTTTTCTCATAAAACCACTCGAAAAATCTCACTCAAACATAACATAAGCACATACGACACAGAGACGAACAAGTTCACATATGAAAACCAAATTGTTCAAGAATGAATGCATGCAATAAAGCAGTAAAAAAGCGATAAAAACTCCGGGTTGCCTCCCGGATAGCGCCATTGTTTAAAGTCTTTGACTCGACTCCTGTCTGTGCCTAGCTCTTCTTCTTGAGGGTACTAGACTTCCCCTTCATGGATCTCCTCCTCATGCCACGAACCTGTGAATAATAATGAACAAGGCAGCAAGACCACAGTAGTTAGTAGTGTGAGAAGTATCAGGCGGATCAGATATGGCTCGCAACACATGTCGCTTGCCATCCACCTCAATAGTGCAAGTCCTTCGGTAGATGTCTATCACGGAGCGTAGCTTAGTCAAGAACGTTTGCCCCAAGAGAACGACATCCCCCGTCCCAGGTGTAGACGCCGGCATAACTACAAAATTGGTGTATACAGAAGCTTCACCAATCTTGACCAATACATTCTTCACAACACCCTCGGGTCTCACAAAGGATCCATCTGCCAGTTGCACAATAGCCTTATGCTGAGATAGTTTTCCAAGGCTACTCTTCTCGAACACATTCATAGGGAGCACATTAGAGTAGGATCCCGTGTCTAGTGTTGCACGGACATCTTCAAGCTCACCAATCCCGACCTTAACATCGAAACTTTGAGGGAGTGGCTCGGGATCCTCTTGCTCCTCTTCACTCTCGTCAGAACTAAGGTCCTTCTCTTCTTCCTTAGCCTGTGGGGGCACTTCCCCCTTGCAACACTCGCACTTAGCAACCTTCTTGATGGTGATTTCAACAGGTAGATCACCCACCAAGGTAATGGACATCGACTTCTCAGTGTTGCTAGGCAGCTTGCCTTGCTCCCTACTTGCTCCTCGGTCGATCAACTCTTACATCTTCTGTTGGGCAAGCCTAGTGCTCTCTTCCAACCTATCAAGCCTTGTCCTAGTCTTCTCAGAATCTTCTTCATAACGTTTGAGAAAACTTTGGGTGTGATCAACCATCTTTTGCAAGTTCTCCATTAGTTGAGCCGACTTCGACTTCGGTTGTTCTTTTGGAGCGGGGTTTTCGCAGTGGTCATTACCATAGTTAAGCCTACTACGGTCTTGGTTAGGGCCATAAGTTTGGCTAGCTGGTGCATATCCTTGATTGTTTCGGAACCCTCTTCTCCAAAATCCACCTCGAGGATTTCTATCATCTTGTCCGTAGCTAGCTTCTTAAGTACCAAACTCCGTAGCAAAGGCTTCCTCTTCGCCTCCTTGAGCCCAGTTGCCATCATCATACGCAAGCTCCGATCTGCACATATGAGCCCCATGCCCATAGTTCTTGCATATTCGGCAAACATCGTTCGAAACAGTTGTTCTAGTGGCGCTCTTGAGGACTTGCTTCAATTCGTTGGTAAAGCACTCGAATTGATCCCCATTTCCCCTATACATAGGAGCTTTTTGAGTCGGTGGAGCTTCAGGTCCACGTCTCCTAACCATCGCTCTTGGGTCCTCGAACTGCTAACCCTTAGCAAGCCTTTCGAAAACTGCCCAGACGGCTTCCGCAGTTTCCTCCCAAATATTGCCACTTGTTGGTTCTCGAAGGTTAGTCCATTATAGAAGTGTTGGACTAGATCAGAAAGCTCAAAACCATGGTGAGGGCACTTGTTCATGAGGTCTTGGAACCTCTCAAACGCGGTGTAGATGGTCTCATCATAGTCCTGATTGAATCCAGTGATTCGCGCCTTGAGCGCGGTAGTCAAGGTGTGAGGGAAGTATTTTTTCATGAAAGCTGAAAAAACCTTCTCCCAAGTGTCGAGCGAGCCCGCCGGTAGAGAACTCAACCATGACTTGGCTCTGTCGCCAAGCCCCATAGCAAAAACCTTCATCCTCAACTCATCCGTTGTTATTTCAGCTCCGGGTCGTGGGAGTTGGTTGACGAAATCATCGATATCGTGCAAGTACTCCATCACATCTTCCCTTGCTAAGCCATTGAACCTCGGAAGTTGTTGGAATGCGTGGTTCTTGATTTCCAGATCTCGAGTTGCAGACGAAAGAACAATCGCCGGTCCCCTCATACGATCATTGGAGGGTTGAACCCATGCTTTCAGTGGTCTAGCTTCTGCCATTCCGTCGATTTCCTTGAAAAGACTGTGTAGAGATTCAGAGAAATCGGTATCCTCTATTTCCTCTAATTCACGCCTTTGAAGTAGTCGCCTTCTTTGGTGGTAGACTCTGTCGATCTCAGCAATTGAATCAGCAAGCGGTGTTCCTCTAGATCGTGTACGTGGCATACACTATCTATAACAAACTAGGAAAGGAGTATCAGATAGAGATTAAAAAGGAAAACTAAAACTACTAGAACTAGGAATTGAATGCTGAAAATATAAACAAATTAAACAGAAAAAAGGAGTATAGTCCCCGGCAACGGCGCCAATTTGATGGACTGATTGGATGTTGGGTCCAAAGTATCAAATAAATTTGTTATTTAGCCAAAGGCAATTCACAACTACAACGAAAACCGTAGTGTAGCAGTAGAATAACCTCGAGTGTCGATCTCTAAGGACTATAACTAGCTTTATCTAATCTAATTTAGAATATAAAACAGCAGACGAATTAGCAAATGTTTTTCTTAACAGATAATGGAGATTGGTGATAGTATGGTCCTTCAAAGCATAACGGGTTAATAATCAGGCATAAATTCCACGGTTTTGCATAGAGATCCTTGATCAATGAATTGTCCAGTTGTAATTATCTAACACTACGAAGATATAGATTTAGATAGGTCAAAGACCAATGAATTGTCCAATTGTGTGCAATAATTAATCAACAATACGAAGATAGAGATTTAGATAGATCAAAGAAATAAAGCAATAACACGGAGTATAATGCGCGATATAGCCATTAGCATAATCATCAACCCTTCCCTAAGAATTCACATACTATCACCAACGAGAAGTTTAGCTACTCATAGTTGTCATGCAATCAACAGAAATCATAGAAGAAAACATGTTGAAAGATATATAAAAATAAGTAGAAAAACTGTAAGATACAATGTTACCGAAGGTTGTCAATCTCCAAAGAATCGTGATCTTACAAGCTCCAAACTGCTATGAAAAGTATCTCCTAAGCTATGAACCCCCAGAACAGGCTCTGGGAAGTTCCTACCTAAAACTACAGAGAAAGGTGAGAGAAAAGGTCTGGAAAAGTATGAAAAACGGAGAAAAACTGAGCAACTATATATAGGCTACGAATTGTGTGGGGCGAAGGGCCCCACACACCGGGCGATTCGCCCCACATCCCGGGCGATTCGCCCGGGAATATTTTCGGCCCGGAAGGCGTTTTCGACGCGTTTTTGGATTTCTTCCCCTTTTCGGACTCGGTTTCTGACTTCTAGTGGCCTTCTAACCTCCAGATTTGACCCCTAGACTCCAAATCCTATCTGGAATCTTTCAGACACTCCAAATAGGCTTCTGGACCACCAATTCCTTGTCTACTTCAATATAATTGCCCTGAAAACCTCGTTTTTCAACCAAAACCTGTAAAATAAAAACTAAAGGGAAACGTGACACTATTCTAATAAAATGCACTAAAATATAGCTAAATTAACATAGATGATAGCTAAACTAGGTGAAAAAGACTCAAATGAAAGTGTAAAATACACATTCATCAAGATTCACCAATTTCTAGATCCTACGTATGTCTTGCATGGATCAAAAGACTGTTCTGTAGAGCGCGTTGGTAATCTTCATCCAATTCATCATCATCATCAAGGTTTGCATCAATGACCTTGGCCTCAGAAATTTGGCTCTTGCCATTTTTCAAGGCAGCCCTTTTTCTGGCATATTCTTCTTCAGTATCAGCACCTTGTACAGGTGCTTGATTTTCAGCAGTAGGAGCAGGTTGAGATTCATGCTGAGGTTGTGGTTGTTCAGCTTGCTGATTGTCTTGTGGAGTATTTTCAGCAACTGTCAATTTCAAACCACCAGCATCAGGACTTGGACCTTGATTGTCATCATCATCGTCTTTCTTCTCCTTGGAATCTTTCCCTTCATCATCACTGGGATCAGTTGGAATATTTTCATCTTCTTCCTCTTCATCATCATCGGTCAGAATTACTAGCTCGAGATGCTTGTAGAAAGCAACACTCGTTACTTCCTCTTCCTCATTTATTTTGTGGGGATCAGCCACCACGGGTACAAAGAAACCCTTGAGCATCACAGCTTGTTCAGCTGTAGAGGCACTCTTGAATTTTGCCTTCATATTCTCTCTGATTTGAGCAATCAGATTTGAACTCATTTTCTGAGAATATGACATTTCTTCGGGAAGTATGGAGTGAACGAATGTATTGAGCTTCAGCAGAGAAGATCTCTTTTTCTCGTTTGAAAGATGAAGATGGAGATCAAAGAAATCCATTCGCATGTATCTTTGCCAGTTGCTGACGGACTTAGCAACTCTTGACAAAGTTGTTCGCTTGAAAGTCAAGTATAGTTCCTCAGAACTTACTTGTTGATCTTCAGTGATGAGCACCACATCAGTGGTCTCCTTTTGAGCCTGAAAAAGAACGATATTTAGATCAGGATTGGTTTGGATAATTGCTTTAGAGTTCAAAGCTGAAACATGAATTACCTCCTGAGATTTAGCAAGCTCATGTTGTACAATTTCCATTCCTTGAGGAGCTTGAGTAGCATCCTCCATTTGTTCATCCTGAAATAAATTTGAGTTAGATACAAGTACTAAGCTGTAAAACTTAGTTTTATTACCAAAAATATTAACTACCTGCTGAGCAGGGAGTGTTGATTCTGGTGCAGAGGCTTCAGCAACCATCTGACTTGCATCTTGAGAAGTCTGTAGAGATAATATTATATTAGCAAACGAATAAGTTTCAAAATTTGAAGTTTTACTGATGGTTGAATTATCTACCTGCTGAAGAAGGACAGGTTGTGGCCCAGTCCTTTCAGCATTAACAGTTTCTTCATCTTCTTGGACTGTTTCTTCAGTAGACTTCTTGTCTTGCTCTGTTTGAGAAAGCTGCGCGGTTTCAGCAATCTCCCTTGTCTCTGAAATGACAAGTTGAGCAGAAGCATCTTGACCTTTAAGCTCACTGCTTGTCATGAAGACATCAATGGATTTGTTGGATGATTCTTCAATCTCCAACTCCATTTGTTGGCTTATAGCTTCCAGTACAAGTTGGACTTTGTCAATTGATGTCTTTGGTGAACTTCGGCCAGTATTCTCAGCATCACGAGATGCGTCGTTGAATAGTGCTTCTTGTGTTTCAGCAACTTCTGGAAGTTGAACCATTGCTGTCTCAGCAACTGGTTCTTCAGCAACCGAGGTTTCAGCAACTTGATGAGTTGCTTGTTCAGCAACCATCTTTTCAGTAGCATCAGCAAGTGCCGCCTTTTTCAGATCAGCAGCTATATCACTTGCTGGTTCCATAGTTGGATCATCTAGATTATCTACAATGTAGATATCTGGAACTTGGGCAGGAATTTCATTTCCACTGCCTTGTGGTCTGTTCTCAGTAGAAGGATCAACGTTGAGTCAATCATTGAAGGCTTCCGCAAACACTTCAATGTTGCTGACATAGGCTTCAGTAACTACCTTGTCAACATCTGCTGGCAATTGCGTTTCAGCAATTGTCTGGGAATTGTCTGAGAGGTCATGGACAATAGGAACTGACTTGCGAGCCAATGTTTTCTTCCTTGTGTTGCCTGTCCTTTTCCTCTTTGGTACGGGGTTTGCTGATGACGCTGCAGTTTGAGTGTCATCATCAGCTTTCCTCTTTTTCTTGTTAGATTTCTTCAGTTTCCCAGCAGATACGTCAGTAGTTGCATTTTTAGCAACGGCTGGTGTACACGTACCTTGTTGATCATCTACAGCAGTTTCATTGTTGTCACCACCATCTACAGCAGTTTCATCTCTAAGTTGCTGAGTGGTGACATCTGCAGCTGTTGTATACCTTTCTTGCTGGCTTGTGCTGACAACATTTGCAGCTGTTGTCTTCTTTGATTTTTCTAGTTTCTTGCCAGCAGTCTTAGGTACATTCTGCTTGTAGAAGGATCATCCCACATTGCATACAAATTTCTTGATTGGCAATGGGTTTCTTAGCTGAATCTTGAAATGTTCAAGGATGTAGCATATCTTTATTCCATACATAACTGGAAAGGAAGGTGAGACCTGTAAGAAAATATGGTCAGAGTTACCCCTAGGGTACGCAGCGAAATTTCAAAAAATTTCTTAATATACAGGTTAATTGATTATGCATATGTCGTATATATATAAACACGTCAATTAGAAGACTAACCTTACTTCCAAAGCAGCTTCCAAGTCTTCGTAATATTCCGGTGTATCTTCTCCTTCGTCGAAGTCGAAGATATCTACAATACTCTGTATATCTGCAAGACAATAAGAGTTAGTTTCCAGCTCCTAGAACCTCAACCTTGGTATCCACGGATGAACAGCCTATCGGAAGAATGCTAGGATATTCTTTGGGTGACCAAGAAGACGGGGCGGCGATTCCTCCGGCAGAGGTGGCGTGCGCGGGTGGATAAGGGAGGAGGGGAGAGCTTTTATTTTCTCTAAGAAAACTGGGTAGAATAACTGTGAAAGTCTGTGTCTGAAACTGTGTGTCAAAAGCTCTCTAATAGTCTACTATATATAGTAGTCTATAGAAGCCTAAAGCATAAGCAATTAGACTTCGTAAAGGAATAAGAATCTAATTCTTATCGCACAAGGAAACCAATATCAAGTCTAGATTCATTCCCAATCAAATCAAAACTCAATCAGGAAAATCTAACTTATCCCTTGGACTTCTAATAGAGGAAGGAGTCGAACTCCTTCCCCTACTCATCCATGCGCGCGCCGCGCTTCCTAGGGACAGTAGGTGGGTCCCAATTTTGGGACCCACTTATAGTTCTAAGGAAATTCAAACTCCAAGTAGATTTTGCTCAAGTGCATATGTTAATTCTAAATTAACATACCCTTTCTAATCAAACCTCCATTATATTTCCAAAATATAATCTTTAATTGTATTTACATAAAATACAATTAATTAGCCAATTCAATTAATAATTCCAAATCATTAGTTGAGCCACCAAATATTATAATTAATTCTAAATTAATTATAATCCATCAATCACAATTAATTCCAAATTAATTGCGATTCCATCTTCAATGATATTCTGATAGGCTGAATCACCACATAGTGTGACCCATAGGGCCTCATCGTATTAAGCAAGTCCTAGACTAGGCAACATGGAATTCCTAGACGGTTCCATTTGCAATATTAATACGTGAGGACGTTTGAGAGGTTTCTCAAAGCTAACCGTTTCGTTGCGAAGCCTGTTGCGCTCAACGCGGCGATGGTAACGTCCCTTCATCTGACTTGCTCGAATGTGTCTAGGATCGATGAAGTGTCTATCCCAATAATACATCCACGGGTGTCTCAGGGAGTTGCTTGGTTAAGATATACTTATGACCATCATAATATATCATTTGCACTGGCCAGTGACTTTACCAACACAACTATGCAGACTATGAGCAGTGCTCTCCTGTGCTACACTTGAGAGATGAATCCTTCACAGAATCACTTATCATCCCCATTTGTATGTAGCCATAATCCTGGATCGTGTCTTAGGTCAGCTGCTTATTCAGAGCTGACATCGACGGGTCCATCAAGGATATGGGGCAACAAATGTGATGATGAAGTCCTGTAAGTACAAAGGATGACTGGCATCACTTCGACAACTCACCGGTTCCCATAGACACTTCGGTGTAGAGTATACATCGATGAGAGTGTTCGGTGGGTACTTCCATTGTTCGATAGAGCTTCTTCGAACAACTATGCGCAGTTATGGGAACGTTTCTCGATTGTCCAACAATCCATTCCGTGGCCGTGGGATCGGCTCACACTTGCTCCAACAAGTATAACCTCCACGCATACTAGTCTTGTCTGGTTCATTCAGACCCCCACATCCGAGATGAACCTCGACTAGAGAGAGTTTGGGATAGATGATAACTCACATAGCTCCCACTATCTGTGTGATCGGTCATCTATCCGAGGGGACATGTTTAATATCAATACAAACAGTAATAGAGATATGACATGCTGCATGCCTGGTGTAATATAAATATGAAAGTGATACTCAATAGTAAAATGCAACAAACATATATTATATTACGTTGACCTGTGTAATAGTACATATATGCCCTCTATAAGGGCACCATGCCCTTAGTAAGGACTGTCTCTAGGACATATACACTATCAAGACCTTGTTGTCTTCTACCTTTACCTTGAACTTAGTAACACAATCAACAAGCCTGTTGAAAATGTACTTAGCCCAGTTAAGTTCCGTTTTATTTTCATGGATATGCATCAGCAGCGGCCATCTTCTCAGGCCTACTTGGTCAATTCCTCCGACTTGGGAGTCCAAAACTTTTATCAGTAGCAGAGCTACTAGACCAAGTGAATGGCAGAGATGCTTCCTCTTAACGTACTTTGTCCAAGTCACGGGAGCAATCTCTCCTTTCTTCATTTTCTCATTTCTGACATCACTGTAGAAAGCTTCAATTTCTGCGTCAGTGGCAGTGACGTCATCTTCAGTTCCAGTGGTTGGAATCTGAAAGATTTCCGCTAAATCAGTCCATTTCAGGACGATTTGCGTGTTCTGAACTATAGTAAAGATCACTTTTTCAGTGACTCCTTTACTATCAGTACGGGACTGGATTTCTGCATTATTGTAGAATTCCATTGTGTCTATCATGCTCACTTGCTTAGTGCGAGCAGATATAAAGTTCATGAGACCTTGCTGCTTGATAAACTCAAGCGCCTCTTCATTCTCGTCATCGAGTTATTGTTCATAGAAGTACCTAATGTACTTCTCCTTTGCAAATCCACCCCATTGCATCAACATCTCACACTTTGCAGTGTCAAGATATGATGGAGGCATAGGTTTTCCGATATCCGATCGTTTTTCAACACAAATTTCGTTGTGTTTGTTGCCGGAGTAGTCACCGGAGCAGTGCGTGTCTCAGCACTGTCAACTTTAGATGACTTTGAGGACTTAGAAGACTGTCTCTTTGGTGCCATTTCTTTTATAGAGAAGAAAGTGTACGAAAAAGATAGTTTGCTTTTTGACCGGAGGTACAGTAGATTCAGGCTAAAATTTGCAGAGAAAGGAAATGTGAGTTGTAACGGTACCGGTTTTGAAAACAAAAATATTTTCTTGAAAAAGGAAAAAAATCGAAAAAAACTTTAATAACAACGGTCGGCAATAAATGCTCAAAATAATCTTTGACACTAACAATAATAAATAATATCCAATGACAACTCAAGTTCGAATGAACAACTAACGAAGACAATAAAACTGTGTCTTCTTATTTTGAAAAGAAACCCGTGACACCCCAGACCCTTCTCTCAGTCGCTGGCATCCTAGTCACGCACATCCTCAGCAGCATCTGGAAGGAAGGAATTTTAAAAAAAACAGAAGAGTGTGAGATAAAGGATCTCAGTAAGGTTCTAAGTGAAAACAGAAAGTAAACAGTTTTAAAAAAAAATCCTTTTCAGAAAAACGAGCAAACAGAACAGAACACATATAACAGATTAACAGAACAGATACGTTGTAGACCGTTGGTGCAGCCCGCCTTATTGCTCCTACTCCCAGAATGCCCTTATAACTCCCTCCAGAGGATGCATAACTCCGGACAGAAACAGAAACCCCCGTGTACTTTGGGGAAACAGATCCTACGACCCTAATAGACCTCAGCGACTTCTGCCTCGCGCCTAAAAGGGAATAGACTAGGCCACGATCAAGCAAACCCGATAGTCCTCTACTACCCAAGCCTACCTAACCATAACCTAATCGACCGGTCACACAGAAACAGAACAGATACAGAACAGCAGATACAAATAATTAACACCGAGAGGTATTCCTGCAGAAAGGTCAGTACAGAACAGAGTAGCAATAGACAGGAATGCAAAAAGTCATACTTAGGACTTATACTTTTACGCGGAAGCATCCAGTAAACAGTAGATAGTAATAGGTACAAACAGTCACATAGCCTTCCAGTTTTTCGCAAATAATTGGTTTAGGGGTGAACACTCACCTTAGCTTGCGAGTAAAAGACCTTCAACGAGAAATGAGCTTTACGGGTTTACGGACAACGGAGAACCTAACAAGAAAGTACTAAACACAATTTAGAAGTCGAACGGACGGAAGGAAAACGGTTGAAAAAGGAATGGTAAAGACGGGGTTCGAACACGGGACCTCTAAGTTAGTCAAGCAAGGACCTAACCAACTAGGCTAGCAAGTCAAGTCAATGTTAACTTACAAAAATAGAAACCAAGTTTAAAACATCTTCAGAAATTCTTTCGGTTTTCAGATTCTGGAAATTACCAAAATACCCTCACTGGTAAATTGCAAAATAACCCCTTTTCAAAACAGACAGTACAAACAATCCAGAAGTTTTCCAACACTTAACAGTCTTCTCAAAGCAAAAAGGTTTACGATAAAAGCCTACTGTCAGTCAACTACGGTCAAAGGTAAAACTGCAAAAAGGTCCTTTAGGTTTTAAGGTTTCCCAAATCAGTCCACAAAGTTCAAAACAATATCAACAGAGTCCAATTCAATTTGTTTCATACTCAACAGCAAACTAGGGTCAACAAACGAGGTCAAACAAGTCACAAGTCCAACAACAGTAACAACAACTAACAAATCCTAAGTCCCGGTTCTCAGTTCGAATCAAAATAATACGGTCAGAATGAACAAGGGTAAATCGGTCCAGGGGTAAAATCGTCCGAAACAGAATATGGATTTCAAATCGAAAGAACAGTAAAGAAATCGAGATTTACCTTCGAATCGGGCGGAACAGAAACAAGCTGCGAATCAAATCGAATACAAAGAATTAAAACGAGATTCAATCGAAACGCAAGGGGCAGAACGGACAAAGAATTACTTATCGATTTCGATCGGTATCTGACCGGACGAAAGGGAGAATCGGCGGCGTCGAGCGAAACAAAGCCGGGCGGCGCGATCGGAGCGGCACGAGACAGACGGGTCGGAGCGGCGAACACGGGCGAGCAGACTGGCGCGATCGGAACCGGCGGAGATCGATCGGCGCGTCGATTGAGACAGACAGACAGCGGCGACGGTGACGAGGTCACGGCGGCGCGATGGATCGAATCGGACAGACAACGAACAGATCAACGCGGCGGCGCGGCAACCGGTGAACAGGGCAGATGGATCGATCGATCCGAACGGCACGCTAAACGGACGGAACGGAAACAGAGATCGGCGGTGGCTGGACGGAGGTTGGCGGCGCCAGACGAAACAGAGAAGAGCTCCGGTTGAAGAATGGTGATGATGGTGACGGGATGATCTGATGATGATGATTATGGTGGGTTTAATGGTGATTGATGAAGATGAAGGGAGATGATGATGAAAGATGGCAATGGAAGGAAGTGATGAGATGAGGATGATGAATCTGGATGGTGAGCGAGAGAGAAGAGAGAATATTTGCAGCTTTCTTTTCTTTCTTTTCCCATGGTGGCGTGAAGTGGGAAGGGGGGTAGGGTTAGGGTTAGCTGATGGGCCTCAATACAATGGGCCAGACTTGGGCCAAACGAGATGGGCCAAAAGAGGCCAGAACGGTCCAGTCTTCCAGCTTGATCCAAACGAAACGAAACGAACTGGCTTACGCGAAAATAATTAATTAATTATCGAATAAATAATTTACTCTGATAATTAATTAACTAAATAAATAATTAAATAAATAATTAATTAATTAAAAAAAAACGGGGTGTTACACTCTTCCCCCCTTAAAAGAATTTGGTCCCCAAATTCGCACCTGAAAAGTTGAAGAGCTCGGGATACTGTCGGCGCATGTCATCCTCGCTTTCCCAGGTTGCCTCCTCATACTGATGATTTCTCCACAGAACCTTTACTTGCTTGATTTGCCGATTACGGAGCTGTTGTACCTTCTGGTCAAGAATACGAACCGGTTGCTCCACATACGACAAATCCTCCTCAATGGTCACTTCCTCGGGTTGAATCACGTGCGACGGATCCGGATAATACTTCTTCAGTTGAGATACATGGAATACATTATGAATTCCAGTAATAGTAGTGGGCAGCTGCAACCGATAAGCTACAATGCCAACTCTCTCAATGATCTCGTATGGACCCACATATCGAGGGTTCAGCTTAGCTCTACGACCCATACGAACAATTCCCTTTCTCGGAGATAGCTTGAGAAAGACAAAATCACCAACTCCAAACTCCAGATCTCGCCTACGATTATCGGCGTAACTCTTCTGTCGACTCTGAGCAGTTCTCAATCGGTCTCGGATAAGCCTAACCTTTTCCAAGGTTTCCTGTAACATCTCATTGAGAGACCTCTCCCCAGCTACTGGTGTAGAAACTCGGTCCTCCAAATCCCAATACAGTGGTGATCTACATTTCCGACCGTACAGCGCCTCGAACGGTGCCATACCAATCGATGCCTGATAACTGTTGTTATAAGCATACTCCACCAATGGCAAATGCTGTGCCCAGCTTCCTTGGTGATCTAGCACACACAATCTCAGAAGATCTTCTAAAGTTTGAATGGTCCTTTCGGATTGACCATCTGTCTGCGGATGTGCTGCGGTACTAAAACTCAACTTAGTACCTAAGCCTTCATGTACTTGCTTCCAAAATCTTGAGACAAACTTCGGATCTCTATCAGAGACAATGCTCACTGGAGTACCATGAAGCCTAATTATCTCATCGCGGTAGACTTCGGCTAACTTCTCGGATGTGTAGGTGGTTTTAACGGGTAGAAAATGTGCCGATTTTGTCAATCTATCGACAATAACCCAAACACTATCAAAACCACCCCTATCTACCGGTAAACCAGTCACAAAATCCATAGTGATCATCTCCCATTTCCACTGTGGAATCTCGAGTGGTTGTAGTAAACCTCCCGGTTTCTGGTGCTCGGCCTTCACTTGCTGGCAGACCAAACAACTCTGCACAAACTGTGCAACATCTCGTTTCATATAAGTCCACCAGTAAACCTTCTTCAAATCCTCGTACATCTTGTTTCCTCCAGGATGCATCGAATACTTAGACTTATGAGCTTCCTCCAAAATTAATCTTCTAAGCTCTTCATCAGAAGGCACACATAATCTACCCTGAAACCTTAGGGCTCCACTCTCATCAATAGAGAATTTCGCATTTCGAGGCTCAGTAATATGTGCCTTGATATCTTGAAGCTCTTCGTCATGCTCTTGAGCCTCAAGAATCTTTCCTGCCAACTCATACCTCAAAGTGATGTTGGCGAACATACACGACAATTTGGATACTTCGAGGTTTGACACGTGTACCCTACGACTTAAGGCATCAGCGACCACATTGGCCTTACCGGGATGGTATCGAATGGTACAGGTGTAATCGCCCAGAAATTCCATCCATCGTCGTTGTCTCATGTTCAACTCCTTTTGGGTAAACACGTACTTCAAGCTCTTATGGTCCGTGAGGATGGTGAACTCAGGACCATAAAGATAGTGTCTCCACTTTCCCAACGCAAAGACTATAGCAGCTAGTTCAAGGTCATGGGTTGGGTAATTTCTTTCATATGGCTTCAGTTTTCTCGAAGCATAAGCGATCACCTTTTCTCGTTGCATCAGTACACAACCCAAACCTTCCTTTGAAGCATCAGTGTAGACTATAAAGTCGTTGGTTCCCTCGGGAAGAGCTAGTATCGGGGCGGTGGTCAGCCTCTTCTTCAGCTCCTCGAAGCTTTCCTGACACTTGTCACTCCATACGAACTTAGGATTTTTCCCTGTTAAAGAGGACAAGGGTCCAGCTATCTTCGAATAATCCTTCACAAAACGGCGATAGTAACCAGCCAAACCAAGAAAACTCCTCACTTCAGTGACAGATTCGGGTCTCTTCCAATTGACTATCGACTCAATCTTCGACGGGTCAACCTCCAAACCTTCTCCAGAGATAATGTGCCCCAAGAAGGCTACCTTATCTAGCCAAAATTCACACTTGCTGAATTTGGCATACAATTTGTTGTTCTGAAGAGTTTCCAAGACAATTCGAAGATGTTTCTCATGATCCTCTTCAGATTTTGAGTAAACGAGAATGTCATCGATGAAAACAACAACAAACTGATCCAGATACGGCTGAAAAACTCGGTGCATCAAATCCATGAACACAACCGGGGCATTCGTAAGGCCAAAAGGCATCACTACGAACTCGTAATGCCCATACCTCGAGTTTAGGGCAGTCTTAGGTATGTCTTCTTCCCTTACCCTAACTTGATAATAGCCTTGTCGCAGATCAAGCTTTGAGTAAACCTTCGAACCTTCCAACTGATCGAAAAGTTCCTCAATACGGGGAAGGGGGTACTTGTTCTTGACAGTGACTTGGTTCAAGCCTCGATAGTCGATGCACATCCTCATAGTACCATCCTTCTTCTTCACGAACAGAACCGGTGATCCCCAAGGTGACGAACTAGGTCTCACAAAACCGTTATCCACCAGATCTTGCAGTTGAGTCTTCAACTCTTTAAGCTCAGCAGGTGCCATCCTATACGGTGACTTCGATATTGGTGCAGTGCCAGGTACCAGATCAATGCTAAACTCCACCTCTCGTTCAGGGGGTACGGAATCTAGCTTCTCAGGGAAAACACCCTTGAACTCCTTAACCACCCTGACTTCCTCGATTTTGGCTGATCTTTGGGTTTATTGATCAGATACGCCAAAAAGCAGGTAGTACCCTTCACGTATAGCCTCCTAGCTTCCATGGCAGATAGTAAAAACTTCTCATCCTTCCTCTTATCTCCTTTCCATACGACTTTCTCCTCTCCAGGTTTTCCCAGGGATATAGCCTTGGTTCGACAATCCAGTTGCGCGTAGTGCTCGGACAGCCAATCCATACCCAGAATAACATCGTAGGTTGATAGAGGTAGAAATATTAGGTCAGCAGGGAAAGTTCTTCCTAGGATGGAAATCTCACATCGCTCGACGAACTTCTTAGTGATTAGACTAGCTCCCAAAGGCGTACATACTTCTAAGGCGTAGGGTAGTACTTTGTATGGTAAAACGAGTGATTCAGCAAATACTTCAGCAACAAATGAATGCGTAGCACCAGGATCAAATAAAGCTTTAGAAGAAGTTTGAGCGATCAGTAGCGTACCTTCAACCACATTTGCGGTGTCAGGAACTTCATGACCGCCTATGCTGAAAACTCGGGGCTTCGCCATAGTACCCTTTCCATCATTTCTCGGAGCATAGTCTCCTGGCCTTCCTCCCTTGACAATGGCATGACGGTTCGGACAGTGGCTAATCTTGTGATCCTTACTCCCACAAGCCAAGCATAAGCCCTGTCTTTTCCAGCAGTTGTGCTCATCGTGGTTGACTCCTCCACAGTAGTTGCAGTTCTTCCTTGCCTGGGATGACTGCCCAGACCCTCCGGCAGTGTTGCGAGAGCGGTTGTCATGCTGAGTACGGGAATACTTCGCCGGTGGTGCCTGATATCCAGATTGATATCCTCCTCGATTCTCCCTCTTATAACCAGATTGGCTTCCTCCTCCATGGCTCCCAGAAGAACTAGAGTAGCTCCTCTTGCTCGAGTATGGCTTATCAGCCATCTTAATCTCCTTGAGACCACTCTCTACCTCGGAGGCGAGTTCGACAGCCTTGAGATAGGTAGGCATATTGGTCCCAAATAGACTATACCGGATCTCAGAGTTGAGTCCCTTCACAAAGTGACGAACCTTCTCTCGTTCATCATCCTGGAAATGCGGCACGTACTTTAGTAACCGGGTAAACTCCGAGTCATAGTCGGCAACATCCATGTTTCCTTGCACCAAAGCTTGAAATTCGTCTCGCCGGTTCTCGCGAACTAGGCGAGGCACGTACTTGTCCATGAAGTCCTTGGTGAAATTCTCCCAGGTACGAGCAACTCCCTCTTGCCTCCATCTCGCATTCACGGTTCTCCACCAGTTCCTGGCGGCTCCCACGAACTGGAAAGCAGCAAGCTCGATCTTCCTCTCGTCCGGATAATGCAGGATCGAGAACAAGTTCTCCATACCTTCGATCCAGAGCTCAGCCTTACGGGGATCTGGTGTTCCCTCGAACCTCTCAGGATGGAATCGAGTGAATCGCTCCGCAGCTTGATCGATGGTCTGGATCGGTGGTGGTGGCGGAGGAACTGGCTGAACAGGTGGTGCTGGCGCTCCAGCGCGGCGAATGGTTTCGCTGAAATTCCCCAGAGCAGCGATGATACGGTCCACTTGGTCTCCATTTTCAGCGTGCTGATCGTCTCCACTTCCATTGCTACTGGCACCACGAGTATTTCTGCGACTCATTCTAACAAAGGGCACTACTTAGCAGTTGATTTAACAACCTCGAATCTCTAACTTAGAAAAGAGCAGAAAAACAAAGAACTAAGGCCAGTACTTAATCTTCTACAACAGGTATAAACTGAGTAGTGAAGAAGAAAACATGCCTTGAACTTTAAAACAAAAAGCAAAACAAGAAAATAACGAAGTCTCAAACCAGCCAAGCATGCAATAAAACAAAAGAAAAACGGTCTCTACTCGTCTTAGCGAGGAAAACAGAAAACCACAGAGTCAAATAAACGGAAAAGCATAAGCCGTCTCAGTCGGCTGAACTAAAGAAAACTCGCTTGGCAAAACAAAGAAGTTCGGTACGAGCTCGAAAAGGCAACTATCCTAATAAGCGTCCTCGTTATCATCCTCGGAACGTCCCTCGGGCACGTGAGCATCTCCTCCTTCTCCCTCAGAGGAGTCCTCCTCGGGATCTTCTTCGGATTCTTCTTCGTCTTCACTCTTTCCTCTACGGGATGGTCCGCAACCCTCGGGGAACGTCCTCCGAGCCTTCCTCCTGCGAATCCGGTTGCCAACATTGGACGCGGTTAACGTAACAAAGCCAGAGTGCTCCTTTGCGGCGCGTAAAGCCGTCTTCAGAAATCCGATCTCCGCTTCCTTCGTTGCTATCACATCTCGAAGCTTAAAGTTCTCCAGCCAGTAGTGATCACGTTCATGTACGACTCTATCCATCACGAATCCAGGGTAAACGCCAACAACAGGAACGGAGGTATACGGGTTAAATTCTCCTTCGACTAGACGATAACGAATAACCCTCTTCTCAGAACTCATACCTATCTGTAAGCACACGCGTAGTTAACTAGTTAATAACTTCGTCAGAATCAAACAACCACGGAAGGTCAACAGTCTCAGAACGGGTCAGAGGTAGTCAGAAACAGAACAGAGAAGATGAAGAGACGGTTCAAGGTTAGTACGTAAGACTCGAATCAGAAAAGCAACAGAAAATACAAGACCTAACCAGCGACTCGGACCCTCACACACACCCCAAAGGTCAAAAGATCCTATCCTAGCAAGCTCGAGTTTGAACTCAAGCTCTGATACCAACTGTAACGGTACCGGGTTTGAAAACAAAAATATTTTCTTGAAAAAGGAAAAAAATCGAAAGAAACTTTAATAACAACGGTCGGCAATAAATGCCCAAAATAATCTTTGACGCTAACAATAATAAATAATATCCAATGACAACTCAAGTTCGAATGAACAACTAACGAAGACAATAAAAGTGTGTCTTCTTATTTTGAAAAGAAACCCGTGACACCCCAGACCCTTCTCTCAGTCGCTGGCATCCTAGTCACGCACATCCTCAGCAGCATCTGGAAGGAAGGAATTTTAAAAAAAACAGAAGAGTGTGAGATAAAGGATCTCAGTGAGGTTCTAAGTGAAAACAAAAAGTAAACAGTTTTAAAAAAAAATCCTTTTCAGAAAAACGAGCAAACAGAACAGAACACATATAACAGATTAACAGAACAGATACGTTGTAGACCGTTGGTGCAGCCCGCCTTATTGCTCCTACTCCCAGAATGCCCTTATAACTCCCTCCAGAGGATGCATAACTCCGGACAGAAACAGAAACCCCCGTGTACTTTGGGGAAACAGATCTTACGACCCTAATAGACCTCAGCGACTTCTGCCTCGCGCCTAAAAGGGAATAGACTAGGCCACGATCAAGCAAACCCGATAGTCCTCTACTACCCAAGCCTACCTAACCATAACCTAATCGACCGGTCACACAGAAACAGAACAGATATAGAACAGCAGATACAAATAATTAACACCGAGAGGTATTCCTGCAGAAAGGTCAGTACAGAATAGAGTAGCAATAGACAGGAATGCAAAAAGTCATACTTAGGACTTATACTTTTACGCGGAAGCATCCAGTAAACAGTAGATAGTAATAGGTACAAACAGTCACATAGCCTTCCAGTTTTTCGCAAATATTGGTTTAGGGGTGAACACTCACCTTAGCTTGCGAGTAAAAGACCTTCAACGAGAAATGAGCTTTACGGGTTTACGGACAACGGAGAACCTAACAAGAAAGTACTAAACACAATTTAGAAGTCGAACGGACGGAAGAAAAACGGTTGAAAAAGGAATGGTAAAGACGGGGTTCGAACACGGGACCTCTAAGTTAGTCAAGCAAGGACCTAACCAACTAGGCTAGCAAGTCAAATCAATGTTAACTTACAAAAATAGAAACCAAGTTTAAAACATCTTCAGAAATTCTTTCGGTTTTCAGATTCTGGAAATTACCAAAATACCCTCACTGGTAAATTGCAAAATAACCCCTTTTCAAAAACAGACAGTACAAACAATCCAGAAGTTTTCCAACACTTAACAGTCTTCTCAAAGCAAAAAGGTTTACGATAAAAGCCTACTGTCAGTCAACTACGGTCAAAGGTAAAACTGCAAAAAGGTCCTTTAGGTTTTAAGGTTTCCCAAATCAGTCCACAAAGTTCAAAACAATATCAACAGAGTCCAATTCAATCCGTTTCATACTCAACAGCAAACTAGGGTCAACAAACGAGGTCAAACAAGTCACAAGTCCAACAACAGTAACAACAACTAACAAATCCTAAGTCCCGGTTCTCAGTTCGAATCAAAATAATACGGTCAGAATGAACAAGGGTAAATCGGTCTAGTGGTAAAATCGTCCGAAACAGAATACGAATTTCGAATCGAAAGAACAGTAAAGAAATTGAGATTTACCTTCGAATCGGGCGGAACAGAAACAAGCTTTGAATCAAATCGAATACAAAGAATTAAAACGAGATTCAATCGAAACGCAAGGGGCAGAACGGACAAAGAATTACTTACCGATTTCGATCGGTATCTGACCGGACGAAAGGGAGAATCGGCGGCGTCGAGCGAAATAAAGCCGGGCGGCGCGATCGGAGCGGCACGAGACAGACGGGTCGGAGCGGCGAACACGGGCGAGCAGACTGGCGCGATCGGAACTGGCGGAGATCGATCGGCGCGGCGATTGAGACAGACAGACAGCGGCGACGGCGACGAGGTCACGGCGGCGCGATGGATCGAATCGGACAGACAACAAACAGATCAACACGGCGGCGCGGCAACCGTTGAACAGGGCAGACGGATCGATCGATCCGAACGGCACGCTAAACGGACGGAACGGAAACAGAGATCGGCGGTGGCTGGACGGAGGTTGGCGGCGCCAGACGAAACAGAGGAGAGCTCCGGTTGAAGAATGGTGATGATGGTGACGGGATGATCTGATGATGATGATTATGGTGGGTTTAATGGTGATTGATGAAGATGAAGGGAGATGATGATGAAAGATGGCAATGGAAGGAAGTGATGAGATGAGGATGATGAATCTGGATGGTGAGCGAGAGAGAAGAGAGAGTATTAGCAGCTTTCTTTTCTTTCTTTTCCCATGGTGGCGTGAAGTGGGAAGGGGGTAGGGTTAGGGTTTAGCTGATGGGCCTCAATACAATGGGCCAAACTTGGGCCAAACGAGATGGGCCAAAAGAGGCCAGAACGGTCCAGTCTTCCAGCTTGATCCAAACGAAACGAAACGAACTGGCTTACGCGAAAATAATTAATTAATTATCGAATAAATAATTTACTCTGATAATTAATTAACTAAAATAAATAATTAAATAAGAAAATAATAATTAAATAAATAATTAATTAATTAAAAAAACGGGGTGTTACATGAGTTAAAGAATTTTGTCATTTCTCTAACTCCTTCTTTATATAGTGTCTCTGATGTGTGAGAAACTCAATCGATTTGAGCTCTCAGCAAGGGTAAAACAGAGAAACACAGGCGTTAGTGGAGCCTTTGCATTGAATGCATAGTGGCCCACTAACTTGAAACCGTCAGAGCATTCTCTCTCTTTGTTTTATTAACCGTTAGATCAATAACTCCTTTTAATCAATGGCCACGATTGTATTTCATGTCATGATTATTACGAGTTTATCTGTGCCCGATTAACGTCACAAATTGATTTTACCGAGTTTTAAGGGATTAGATTGCTCGCTGGAATAGACAAGAATCTTTTCAGCGAGTTTGCATTAACATCCTAGATACTTGCTGAAAGTTCCCCCTTACTCAGATATCTCGTATTTTCTTAAGTTTAAAAGACATTTCTGATTTCCCGTATCAGTAAATTCTTTTGTACTTGAGATATCCTTTGGTAAAATTCGAGAAATGAGTTTTGCTCTTTTTCTGAGTTCCCGTCTCAGAATATTCCCTTGATACTTGAATACCTGTTTCAGTATCTTTGATTGTCTGAATGCCTGTTTCAGCAATCCTTAGGTTTTTCTCTTACTGAGTGTCTGTCTCAGCAAGTGATCAAGTTTCCTAACAAAATACCCGTTTTGAAGGAATTACTTGTTGAATGCCTGTTACAGCAAACATGTAGTGATTTATCATTTCTTAGAAGAAATTAGTAGACGGAGCTTTTAAGTAAGAATACTTTGGCTAGCTGAATACCTGTTTCAGCATTCTGCCAAATGTATCCTTTATTGAGGTAGTTCAATCAATCCAAGGTTATACCTTAGCATTGCGAACCTATTATCTGGTAGGGGCTTTGTAAAGATGTCAGCAAGTTGATCATCAGTGCCTACTTTCACAACCTCAATATCTCCTTTTTCTACATGATCTCTAATGAAATGATGTCTAATATCAATGTGCTTAGTCCTTGAGTGAAACTTAGGATTTTGCGTGATAGCAATAGCACTTGTATTACCACAAAAGATTGGTGTTTTCTTTGCAGAAATACCATAATCTCTTAATTGTTGCTGAATCCATAGGATTTGAGCTGTGCAACAACCAGCTGCAATGTATTCAGATTCAGTGGATGAATTGGCAACGCAGGTTTGCTTCTTGCTGAACCATGATATTAATCTAGTACCCAAAAACTGACAAGTTCCAGAGGTACTTTTTCTATCAAGAGTTGATCCTCCATGATCATCATCAAAATAACCAACCAATTCTAGTCAAGAATGTTTAGGATACCATAATCCAACATTGACTGTACCTTTGACATATTTCAGTATCTTGATTGTCTTTTTGTAGTGTGATTCTCTTGGATCAGATTGGAATCTTGCACACACACAAACAGCATACTGAATGTCAGGTCTACTTGTTGTTAAGTACAACAAGGAACCAATGAGCTTCCTATACTTGTGTTCTTCAACACTTTTATCTTCTTTAGTATAGCCCAATTTGGTACCAACACTCATAGGGATCTTTTCAGGTTTCTCTTCCTCTTTGATCCTAAACTTTATGAGCATTTCTTTCGCATACTTTGCTTGATTTATGAATATTCCATCTTTGAGTTGCTTGACTTGCAATCCTAGGAAATAATTCAATTTACCCATCATACTCATTTCAAACTTGTTTGTCATGAGTTTGGCAAAATCATCACAAAGTTGATTGTCCTTAGATCCAAAAATTATATCATCCACATAAATTTGAACTAAGAGTATTTTACCATCATGGTTCATGGTAAATAAGGTTTTGTCAACTTCACCTTTCTTGAAACCATTTTCCAGCAAGAACTTAGCCAAGGTGTCATACCATGCTCTTGGTGCTTGCTTTAGACCATATACAGCTTTCTGAAGCTTGTATACCATCTTGATTTCTGAGGGAAGTTCAAAGCCAGGGGGTTGTTCTAGGTAGACTTCTTCAGCAAGTTCACCATTCAAGAATGCACTTTTAACATCCATTTGGTAAACAATGAAGTCATTGTGAGCAGCAAAGGCTAAGAAAAGCCTAATTGCATCCAATCTTGCAACTGGTGCATAAGACTCATCATAGTCCAATCCTTTAGTCTGACAGTAAACTTGAGCAACTAAACGTGCTTTATTTCTTGTTACTTCACCATACTCACTCAGCTTGTTTCTGAACACCCACTTTGTACCAATAGCTTTCTTTCCTTCAGCAAGTGGTACAAGTTTCCAGACTTTGTTCCTTTCGAATTGATCCAGTTCTTCTTGCATTGCCTTTATCCATTCAGAATGCTTTAAAGCTTCTTCTATGGTTTTAGGTTCAATTTCTGATACAAAGCAAGAGAACAATGATTCTACTTCTATGACAGTTGCTTCTTCAGCAAATCCATGAGTAGCTTTGGATCTAGTCACTTGTCGTTTATTAATATCGCCAATCATATCCGTAGAGGGATGATCTCTAATCCATTTATTAACAGGTTTTTGTTTGTTGGATCTGGATATGTTTGCTCATCAGCATGTGACTCTTCAGTACGTACTTGTTCAGTACTACTGGGATTTTGTGTCTCTGCTGAGATTTGTTCATCAGCAACTTCTTGTTCAGCATTGCTTAATTGTGGTAGTTCATCAGCACGCACTGGAGATTGCGTAATTTCAGCAACTTCCGGAGCAACTGCGTCTTTTGCTGGAAATTCTTTGTCGTGAACTATATTTATCTTGTCATGACTAGGGGGAGGAGAGTCATTGTCAGAATCATCATTTAGTTCAATTGACTTGATTTGCCTAGCATTAGATTCAGTTCTTTGCTCATGTATGATTAACTTTTTCATACATTCTGATATTTCTTCTTCAGCAGGCACTCCTTGTGACTTTTCGTAGAATACAACATGCACTGATTCTTCGATCTTTTGTGCCTTTTTGTTGTAAACTCTATAGGCTTTACTATGAAAGGAGTAACCGAGAAATATCGCTTCGTCTGCCTTTGGTTGAAATGTTCTTAGGTATTCTCTACCATTGTTAAGAACAAAACACTTGCAACCAAATACTCTTAGATGAGTGATGTTAGGAGGTCTTCCAACAAACAATTCATAAGGAGTTTTGTTGTATTCCTTAGTAATCAAACATCTGTTTTGAGTATAACAGGCGGTATTAATCACTTCAACCCAATAAGCCTCACTTATTTCAGTGTCAGCAAGCATTGTTCTTGCGGCTTCTTTCAGGGTACGATTCTTCCGTTCAGCAACATCGTTTTGCTGTGGTGTTCTTACTGAGGATAACTGATGTTGTATACCTTTTGAGGTACAATATTCAGTTATGTACTGGTTTACAAACTCGGTACCATGGTCTGTACTTATGACTTTTACCTTGTCATTTTTCATGACTTCAAGCTTATTCAACAAGTTAGGTATTTCAGTCTTGGTTTCAGATTTGTGCTTGATGAATACTACCCAAGTGAATCTTGAATAGTCATCCACCACGACCAGACCATACTTCTTACCAGCATAGCTTGTTGAATAAGATTCAAACAAGTCCATGTGCAAGAGTTGTAAAGGTTTTGTAATTGACAGTACTGCCTTGTTCTTGAAAGAAGATTTGGTTTGTTTTCCTTGCTGACATGCATTGCAAACACCATCCTTCTTAAAAGTAACCTTAGGTAATCCAACTACAAGTGCATTTTTAGACAGCTTATTCAGCGTCTTGAAGTTTAGATGACTAGTTCGTTTATGCCATAACAATGCTTTTTCAGCAAGGCAATCGTGATCTGAGACAAGGCCTTTTTCAACGATTGCTGAAGACCAATCTACGGTGTACAAGCCTCCTGATCTTCTTGCAATCATAATTACCTTTTTAGTCTCGAAATCTATAAGTTTACATTAATCACTTATTGTTGGACCTTTAGACCACCGTCTATAGTTTATAAGGTTATTCTTGTTGCCCGTCATGTGTTTTCCACAACCACTATCAAAGTGCCAGATTGCATCGTTTGTCTCCGTGGCTGAAGTCTGCACAATCAAGAGCAAACAAGTTAATTATCCAATAATGGATGTCCATTAACATGTTCAAGAATGCATCCAGTGGAAACCCAAGTCTTAAGTTTTTCAACTTTGACTTGTTTTCTACTTGCTGAGGAACTAGGAGGTTTTGAGCTGAAAGACTTTTGATTCGTGCTGATCAAATCCACTTTCTGATGTGGTGTCTTGCTCGGTTGACCTTTTTGCTGAACATACTTTTCAGTAAGTTCTTTTCTAGCAAGGTTCCTTCTAGCCCTAACATTAAGAATCTTTTCAGAGCTCTTAGGCTTGATTTTCTTATCTCTTTGAATTATCTTTGCTGACTTTGCTTATACTCGTGAAAAAGTTGACTTTGCTTGGTTTTGAAACCGAGTCCACTTTTCGGAGAATGCTGAGCTTTTGTGTCAGCAACCTTACTTGATTCAGGTTTGTCAGCAAATGTCTTCTGATTACTTTTAGTAATCTTGCCTTTTGACTTAACAACTTGCTTTTCAGCAACTTGTTTGGCGGAATGCTTCACAACATCCTTCTTCTTTCCAGTTTGCTTCTCAGCAACTTGTTTTCCTTTTAAAGTCTTGTTACTTTGAGTAGCAACAGCGGGCTTTATGGTCATAGGTACTTGATTTCATGTTTCAGCAACCTTAGATTGACCAAACTGATAGAGTTCTGGTAGACCACTATCAGTAGCACGTACAAAGGAAATCGGTGATTTATCTTTACTCAAGATTTCTATGTCATCACCTTCATACGTAGCACCTAAACCTTCTTTCTAAAACGGATCTCTCAAGTAAGAGTTTAGTCCAGTCAGCGTATTACTTGCGTCAGCATAAGATTTGAAATTGATTTTCATCTTTTTCATCTCTTGGATTTCAGCAAGTAACTTTAGAATTGAGGACTGATATTCTTCCAATTCTAATGCCATTTGAGAATTCTTCTCTGTAGCTTCAGCAATCAACTTCTTAAGACGCCTTATTTCAGCATCCTTTTCTTCTGTCTCTTCCTTTAGCAAGACATACTTTTCAGTAGTCTGCTTGGTCAGAGTTTCAGCAATCTGTAGTTTCTCTTGATGTCTGCTCAGAGTTTTCTCAAATCTTTCGATTTCTCCTTGAATCTTGTCAAGGTCAATCTCGTCTTCACTTTTTGAGTCTGAGTCAGAGGTAGGGTTGTTTACCTGACGGGCCATGAGGCAGAACTCGTAGTTTGACACATCTGGATAAGCTTCCATAGCTATTCCACAAACTTCTTTGCCAATCTCCACGTCTAGAGTGGCTTCTTCATCGTCAGTGTCTGAGCTTTCATCCTCACTATCTTCGGAGCTAGTATCAATGCATAATGCATCGATTTTTGCTTGAAGCTTCTTCTTTTCTTCAACAATAAAAGCTCTTTTGAACTTCTTCTTCTTTTCAGCAGATTTGCCTTTCAGCAAAGGGCAATTTGCTTTGAAGTGTCCAGGCTTTTTGCAGTAAAAGCATAGATCATTTCCAACTGCTGGTTCTTCTGATGAAGTTGCTTGCTGAGCTTTCTTGTTCAGCAAGCTAGTCTCATTCTTGTACTTATGGTAGTTGTTACTAAGATGCTTTTTCAGCTTCTCTTTTGCTTTTCGCCTTTCAAGTTCCTTGCTGATGAATTTCTTCATGTTTTTGACAACCAAAGAGTTTTCATCAGTAGACTCTTTATCATTCTTCTTTTCAGAAGATGACGGTTTTGCAGCAAGAAAAATGTTTTGTGATTTTTCAGCAAACACATTTTCTCTTTGCTTTGTTTCATAATTGACAGTAGCAAGATGGGAGAACAACTCTGTTGGTGTAATATCTGGCATTCCTTGATTGTAATAGAAATTTTGAGTGTGGATCCATTCTTGATTCAGACTTCTGATAATGGTTTTCACCTTCTCAGAATCTGAGTAAAGATTTCCAACACCCAAGGCTGCCATTTCACTAACAAGAGTTGTGAATCTGAAATCCAAGTCTTCCAGTGACTCGTTTGTACCTTGCTTAAAGTTTTGAAACTTTAATTTAAGTACTTCAAGTTTGTTTTCCTTGGTTTTGTCAGATCCAGCACAAAGATCTTGAACTTTTCCAAGCTTCCTTAGCAGTTTTAGCACCCCACAGTTTGCACTGTATGGTATCCGGAGATGATCAAATGATGATGTTTCTTGCTTGGGCATCAAGACGGAATCTCTTAGCTTCGTCAAAAGTCCATTCCTCTCTTGGTTTTGGCACAACGGTATCCGTTGGTTCGCCTAAGATAGTTTCCTTTCCAGCTTCAGTGGTCTTGTGAGGAAAACTCCTTTCAACCTTAGTGATCTTGATAGGTCCATCATTAATGACAGTGACCATCTCATCACTAATGGCCTCAAGATGTAGCATCATGTTGTTTCGCCATTTTTCGTAATTTTCCAGCTTCAGCAAGGGAGCATCTCCTAAAGACATCCTGTCAGCAAAGCACTACCAAACTGATCAAGTGAGAGTGATTTACGGAAAGCACCTAAGGGGATCTAGGTTCAGTGCTGAAGGTTAAAGAACCTCCAGCTCTGATACCACTTGTTGGTCCCTTTAAACAACAAGAAAAGACTAGAGGGGGGGGGTGAATAGTCTTTTCAAACTTTCGTCGTTTAAAACTTTCTCAGCAAGTGTTTATTACTTTTCCGTAATGAGTTTGCTGATACTTAACTTTCTCAGCAAGCGCAAGTTACTTTGCAGTAACTAGGTTTGCTGATACTTAAAATCAGAGAGCGGAAGTCTTTGATACAATAAGTGCTCTTTCAGTAAATGAAGGTTTCAGCAAGTGATGTGAGTGACTGTGTACAGATAGATATGATTTGCTGAAAACTAAATACAGTAAGTAAATCACACAAACACTTTTATAGTGGTATCTGAGAGTGGCGTAATCTCTCAACTAATCCACTTTGTCCTTTCTAGGACTGAATCCACTAAGATAAGATTGAGGTTCCTTACAACACCTATCTAGAGCAATTCAAACAGAAACCAAAGCACACTTGCTTCGTCTCCAACCTAAACTAGAGAACGCAACCTTGTTCTCCACCAAACTTGGTACTTTTCATCAGCAAAACTATGCTCGATTAAGTTCCCCCCAGAATATCACGCCTGAAAGGTTGTATTTTCAGTTAGAGAGGTTTGGGATGAGAAAACTTAATTATAACTTATTCAGTTACAACAAGTAATCTAAGAAACAAAACTTTGAATACTTTGCAGTAAACAAGTTTGATTGTTTCTGGTGTCAAGACTTGTTCTTGTTCAAAAGAAAGAAAGAACACTTAACTAATTTCTTAGTCGTGTAAATTCTACTTCTTTACAAGTAGCTTTTTCAAGCTTTAAGTCTTGGAACGGATCAATGGCAGTAGAGAGTATTGAAGGGTTTGTGAGTTTTAAGCACAAGTGAGAGTATGATCACGTTGTTGACACACTTCAACTCTTTGCCGGATGACCTCTATTTATAGTGAAAATAAGGAGCCGTTTGAATTTTAAATTCCAAGGCTTTTGTTCCTTAAGATGTCACTATCTTGCTTTTGTACTTTCAGCAGCGTCCTTGTTTGTCTTCTAGTCTTCATGTCCTTCGCGTGCATGCTTTTCATTTAATGCTCATTTGAATAGAATTCAAACAGTAACATTGGAGCGCAAAATACAAGTACTTTCAGCAAGAGGTCACATATGTTCCATCAGCAAGTGGTCAGTCTCAGTTTCAGCATGCACAACCTACTCTGTCGTATAGATTTTCACTTATGCAATGTTGTTGCTGAAGTTTCCACTTTCTGAGCAACATGTGCCTTTGTAGATACCAGTCTTCAGAAATCTTCTAGTCTTCAGATCTTCGAAATCTTCAAGTCTTCAGATCTTCAAAATCTTCAAGATTCTGAGCGGTTCTAAATGCTTCAATAGTTTGTTTGTAAAAACAAAGTACATCATCAGCAAATGCTTCAATAGGTTGTATTTCTTTTCAGAAAACAAGATACATCATAAGCTTTAAAACCAACCTATCTAGCACCTATTCTAAGTCTTCAGCAAACGTTCCTCTTTTACAATGTCCTTAAAATTCTAAATTCCTATGGACCTTAAGAGTACTAGTTACTGGACTTTCCTTAATTTAGCATGGTTAATTTCTCATCAAAATTACAAGTTTCCTAACACTATCACTGCATCATCGATTTCGAAATTAACTATTTCGGGAGTCTAGATATATTTCAGATGTTTCTTAACTCATCAGATGAATACTGCTTCATTAATTCTGAAACTTTTTATTGCAAGATTAGATAACTATCTCTTTTTATAGGACATGGATCGTTTATGTTTAGTTTAATTACTTACAAAAGGTTATGTTTGAATTCATTAATCGTAAAGCTTTTCATTGCATAACTAGATTAAATATCTTATATCTATTTAGTATAATTACTCAATTTGTTTTCTATTATTATTGCAATAGATAAACTACATGTCAACATGTGCAGATGTGATTTTTCAAATGGTTAACTATTAAACTCTGTGAATAAATTTGGAAAAAGATTGCATTAAAAATACAATAATGGTTTATAAAAATGTCGTAGCACACGCGTAGCGTGTGACTCAAATTCTAGTCTATATATATATATATATATATATATATATATATATATATATATGGGTCTAATTGAGCCCAATTTCATTCTCAGGAGTGCTAACACTATGTGGCAAAATTTTTGAAGTTATGGCAAGTTTTCAATTGCATTTATTTTGGTAAGTTTCATTCCTCTCATTTGGTAATTTTAATTCTCCCTTCCTTAATTCCCATAAAAACACCCAGCCTACTAATTCTTACATTTTTTAATTAAAATGTATAATTAAAATAATGTGTTAATTAAATTCTAGGCCGAATAAATTCTGGAATTTAAAAATAAATCATTTATTAATTTAATGTTGAATTACATGGTTAATTAAATTCTCGGCAACACAAATGCTGGAAATAAAAAATTAAAATAATACATTAATTAAATTCTAGGCAAAAAAAATTCTGAAATTTAAAAATAAATTATTTTTTAATTTAAATGTTGAATTACAGTGTTAATTAAATTCTTGACAACACAACCTGGAATTAAAAAAGAAAAACTCTTTTAATTTAAATCATGAATTAAAATGTTAATTAAAAAGCTGTAGAATTTATCCATAAAAAAAAACTCTTCTAATTCTGGAATTGAAAAGAAAAAAATTTGAAATAATAATATTATCCATAACAACAAGCTGTGGCCAGAGGGAATTGAGTCCGGGTGGTATAGATGATGTACATCACCACATTCCACTCGGCCACAGCTTTTTCGTCATTCATAATTAATAACATCAAATATTGGTATTTGATTTAATATGTTATACTTTTAATTATATTTACTAACGATTATTTTTTCCGTAAAAATTTCTATATATTATGAATTATTATGTTATTGATTAATCCAAGAAATATAAATCATATAATAAAAGTAAAACATAACAAAAAGCTATGGCCAGAGGGAATCGAACTCGAGTGGTATAGATGATGTAAATGACCACATTCCACTCGGCCACAACTTTTTATTCATTCATAATTGATAACATCAAATATTGGTATTTGATTTAATATGTTATGCTTTTAATTATATTTATTAACAATTAATTGTTTTTCGTAAAAATTGCTATAGATTATGAATTATTAAATCAATGATTAATTCAATAAACAAAATGAAAGTATATATGTCCTAGAGACAACCTACGATAGGGACGATATGTACTTGATCACATTCAGTTATTGTATTTAATTATTTATACATTATTAAATACAATTGGCATTGCATTTTATGAATATTATATTTGGTTGTTTGAATTATTCAATAAAATGTTCCCAAGGACTTAAGGTAATCACCAAGTTAGTGGGAGCTTGTGTGTCAATAATTAAGTCCTGAAATAAGCCACTAGCTGAAGGTCATTGAGATAAGGGATATCAATGACGCGATTGAAGCTAGCATATGTTGCATTAGATCCTTCGAGGATGTAGTAGGTCTCACTGCTACGAATGAACTTGGTTATTCATAATGAACATATGAACACTTTGGAGAGTGTTGGCATACCCAACCGAGAAACCATTTGGTAAAGCTATTTGAGTGTCTATGGTAGTATCGGTGTGTAGGGTGATGTTAGTAGTCCTTAGACTTGAGGCCAATACTGCATCATATGTGAAATAATGTACTTTGACCATGCGCAACGCTTGCACTCTTAAAGTAGGGTAGATACGGCATGTGTTGGGTACATTAGGAAGCATATTGTGTGAGTGATTGGGCCAAGAAAGGATTCATTCCTCCGTAATAGATACAAGGAGAGAATACTCACTTCTCATATTTAGTGCGATCATAAAATCGGTGGCCACCGTAAGTGAATATGTCAAAATGGTGTTTGGACATAATTCATAGATCGACTAATAAGATTGAGAGACCATGAATGAGTTATTAGAATAGACACATAACCATATTCTAGACTCGTTCGAGTATTCGTGAATGAAGGGACCGTATCATCAAAGTACCCTACGCTACAGGTGGTTTGTTTTCCTCACAAACGTTCCTTGCATATTAATATTGTCTGATAAATTGTCTAGGAATTTATTATGACCTTAATTGGATTGTTGCTTAATATGCAAGGCCCTATGGGTCACACTTCAAGGTGGTGTTTCTACAAACGAGCTATGTATATTGGATTAAATATTAATTAGATTAATATTAAATCATTATACATAATTATAATAGAATTATTGTTAATTGGATTAATATTAATTTATTATATATGGAATATATTTTAGAAATATAATTAATTGATTTAAATTGGATTTAATTAATTAATTGAAGACATGTGCATTTGGACGGGATTTAATTAAAGCCCGAAAATAAAGAAAGGAAGAAAAGAATAAAAGAATTGGGCTGGGCCGATTTGGCCCAGCATACTAATGCTGGGCCTGGCCCAGCAACGTGGCAGCTGCAATTGCAGCTGCACGTTTCTTGTGTTTTTTCTTTTCTTCTTTCTTTTATTTATTTTTTTTTTTTTTCCATTCTTCCTTTCTTTCTTTAACAGGTAATTTGATTTATCTGTTTGTTAGTTAGTTGAGTACTTTTGAAGTCTCCTAATAAAATTCAACTTGCTTGGTAAAAGCATACGTGATTTTCTAAACTAACTAATTGACTAAATCAGAAAGAAAGAAATGAGTCTTCAGTCTATTCCAATTTCACGTGAAAACTATCTGATAGTCAGAAAGAAGTTTTCTCACAAAAGGCTCAAGTCAAGAAGAACCTCCTAGCGTTCTTGTGGAAACATTACCCGTGGATACCGAGGTCCAAGGGAAGCAAAGAACCTGTTGATGAGCCATCTTGGAGATAAAATTGACGAAGAATTCATTCATGAAGATGGAGATAGCTAACTGACGAGGAGATAGCAAGGCTCTGCTTGGAGATGGAGGAGCAACTTTCGGGTGAATTAGCTTGTCTACTGGAGGACACGTAAGTGATTTCTTCCAGTTAATAACGTAATATAGTCATATCAGTTTAGTGAGAACAAAATTTTAAAACTTCCGCTGCTTAGCCTTAGAGGCAAATTTTCTCACTTCTACTAACAGTGGTATCAGAGCTAGGCTGATTCAATGACTATATTCGTTTATATTTCATTTTATACTGTTGTTGTGGATTATTATATGTATGTTTATTTTAATTTTTTCAGATTCTTATAATTGGATTTTAAGAAAAGGAAAATTAAATTTAAAAAATAAAAAATAAAAAATTTGGGAAGATGATGAATAGTAACCGCGGGTTACTATTCATCCACCATTGTTGGTGGTTGATGGAGCTTTGAGCTCTTCCATTTTCTTCATCTCCCTAGGGGTTCTATATATCATTCTTCTCCATTTTTCGGCCTCTTACTATTACACCTTTTGAATTCGAGTTTAAAGATTCGTAGGTGAAGTTTGAGTTAGGGTTCATGGAGCTTGAAACTCCATTAATGGGTTTCTTCCAAACTTTGTGTTCTTGACTCAAACTAAACTAAAATTGGGTGTAGTAGATTCGTGGAAACATGGAGAACAACATAGGATGTTGAACAAATCAAATTGAGCAACTCTAGCTCAAGGTCTTGAACACGACCGTAATAAAAAAAAAAAAAAAAAAAAATTTCGTTCTCTGTTCTGAACGTTTTTATGACCTTGCGATTTGTTCTTCAATGGTGTATGATGTTTAGAACATGTTTGTGGACCTTAGATTCGAGTTGAGATGAAGATTGAAGGTTTTGGAAACTTTTCATTGTTACAGGGACTCAATTGAACTTTTGCAGAAACATTGGTGGTCACTAATAGTCAAGAAAGAAGAATTCAGGGACTTGTGTCCCAATTTGACAATTCTGTCTTATTGGGGCTCAAGCCCTTGAACTTCAGATTATTTTGAATTGACCCCAGACTTTGCTAAATGTTTTCAAATTGACCCAAAAACTTAATTTCAACTTTCTGAGAATTATAAAGAGGTCCTTGGAGTTTTAGAAACTTATTATTTAATTTATAAATGGTTTATAAATTATTTTAAAACCCTATTAATACTTTTAGAAAGTGATTAAAATGTTTAGAGACATAAATATAAGTTTATAATATTTAGTAACATGTTTGTTAGTTTATAAATTGTTTATAAACTACATTTCAATAATAATATATTACTTTGGAAGATTATATTATTATTAAAACTTGTTTTAAAATATTTTCGAAATTCTTGGAGAATTTATAAATTATATCTGACTTACATATAATGATAATAATCCACAACAACTACTTATTTGCTCCAACTTGGTTGTATCACATGTGTTGAATGTCTACATGAGCAATTTAATTATTTAAATATTGTATTTAAATATTGTTAGTCCGCTATTATTGTATGGGTAGGCGGCACCCATTAGTTTCCGGACCGCATCTGTCATATGCATGGGTAGGCGGCGCCCATTACTTGCTAGTCCGCGATTGATATGTACGAGTAGGCGACACTCGTTACTTGTTGGACCGCATTGCATGAGACTTGGGTATGCGGCACCCATTATGTGATGCACGTTAGGGATCTTGGTCAAGCGATTAAATACCCCATTTAAATGTTCCCCAACCAATTTAAGTCTCGATTGAATCGTATGATGTCACCCATCATAATTGAAGGATAAATGGACTTACTAATCTCGTGGGTAATATGCACCATAGTGCTTACTTCGTTTGCCGTAAGAAAGTTGCCTTCATAGGACCATTGTTGGTGCCGTGTGATGGTTATGACTTACTTGAATTATGTTGAGTCGCCATAGCGTCAGGCATAATTTGAGGACATCGATCAAAATAGTTTTGATCAAACCAAGAGTTGTATTGTACAATTGGTTTGGAGACCTACCTGTTTGACTATTATAGTGATCAGCCATAGCTGGGGCTATAATAGTGCAAGCATGGATCTTGGCTCACTACGACTATTATAAGATATTAGTTCGTACTCTTTATAGGGGTCAAGAGTATGTGAAAATAGTGAGAACTAAATAAAGCTACAGTCCTAGTTTATTTAGTCGCTGATTGTGATCATAGAAATTAATCTTAGAGTTTTAATTTCAGTTTTAATATTTACTTCTTTGGTCAATTAAGATGACCAACTTATCCGTTATAGAATTATCTTGGAGAAATGCACTCTTACTAGTCCGAACTTCGTGGATTGGATCCGTAATGATCGTTTTGGTACTAAGGCAAGAGAAGATTGAGAATGTCTTGGACAAGTCAATCCCTACTCCTCTCACTAATCCTATTGAGCTTGTTGCGTTTGACAAAGAAGCTCATCAATAAGGATGAAGCTGCTAATGCATAGTGTATTATGCAAGCTGTAATGACTATGGAACAGCAAAGGCAACATGGTAACATAATACCATTTAAAATGCTGCTACATCTCAAAAGCCTCTTTGAAACTGTTTCCAAGAGTGTTGAATTTGATCTTCTTAGAGAGATCTTCAAAATGAGATTTTCCAAATGAGGAATGTATCTGATCACGTGCTCAAGATGATTGGATTCATCGAGAAACTAGCTAGTGCTGGAATTACATTTGAGAACCGTGTTTCAGTTATCATCATCCTTCAATCATTACATCATTCATATTCAACGTTCATGATGAATTACAATATGAACGCCAAGGATGCTACACTACCTGAATTCCATAACATACGCAAGGCTTATGAACAGGCTCAACCTAAGAGGTAACCTGTTTTAATGGTTGGACTATCTGTGAAATCTCACCTTAAAGAGCAAGGGCTCGAAAGGTAAAGCTAAACAGAATAAGATTGGAAATCACGAGAAGGTAGTAACGTGGAGAAGGAGACATGTCTTTACTGCAAGCAGAAAGACACTGGAAGAGAAATTGCCCAAGGCTAAGGGCTAATGGAGTAATGCATTGTGCATCTATCTCCAATCAATGTTTGTTTGTCACTAAGATAAATATGTCTAAAAAAAAAACTCGAACTGCTGAGTGTTGGATACAACTTGTGGCTCTTACATTTTAATATGTGCAAGGGCTATTTGACAGCAGATCGATTAGACCAATAAGAGTTGACCTACGCATAAGAAATGGATCGTCTATTACTTATTAGCGTATAAAAATCATAAATTTGATTTATCCTCAGATATATATATGGAACTTGATAATTTTATTTCGTTCATTATATTAGTAGCAAATATGAATGGTTTATATTTGCTAAACTGTAGACATACTTTAATACATCTTCAAAACAAACGAGCTAGGCTCAATAATCCTAGAAACACCGCTTACTTGTTGCACTGTAGACTTGATATATCAATGAGACAAGAATTGCTAGGCTAAGTAGGTGAGACTACTTAGCACCATTTGATTTAGAATCATATTGGATCATGAATTTTGTCTCAAAGGTAGATTGTTCAAGAAATCCTTTTCAAGGAAAAGGCATACGTGCACAACGACTACTTGAGTTAATTCATACAATGTGTATGGACCATTTGAAACTCAGGCTAAAGATGATTTCTCTTACTTTATAACTTTTACTGATGATTTCTCTATATTTGGACATGTGTATCCTATGAAACACAAATCTAAAATATTGGAGAAATTCATTGAGTACAAAGCTGAAGTAGAGAAACAACCTGAAAGAAGTATTAAGACTCTTCAATTAGATCAAAGAGCATAATACTTAAGTGGTGAGATTCTGGATTATTTAAAACTGCATGAAATTCAGTCAAAATTTACTGCTTCTAGAACACTATGTTTCGAAAGGGAGAAACCAAACCTTGTTAGACATGGTTAGATGAATGATGAATTTCAGTACTCTTCCAACTTATTCATGGGATACGTATTATCAAACTCAATCCATATTCTGAATAGAGTTTCATCTAAGTCAGTCGAGTAAGCACCATATGAGTTATGGATGGCATGAGGCCAAACTTATCACATATTAGAACCTGGGGTTGTCAGACATATGTGAAAGGAATGCTCGTTGACATGATTGGAACCTAAAAGTGAGAAATGTTATTTTGTAGGATATCCAAATGAAACCAGGGGTTACTGATTCTATATGCCAGAAATGCATAGTATCATCACATCTAGAAGATGGTCCTTCTAGAAGATGACTATGCCTTTCAACCAAAGTGGAGACAATGATATAGAACTTGTGGAAATCCAAGAATCACAAAATAACACTTAGTTACGTAGAAAAGTTGTCAAATGGTTGTGACAACATTTAAGTGGGAGCTCAAGAAAGGTCTTATGGCTCAAGGCACATCTCTAGGTAGATGTATGCCAGCCAGTGGGAGCATTTTAAGAAATTTTTGAGAATTTTAAAGATGTCTCATTAAACCTCAATCCTTTTGACTGAACCGACGGGAACGGTTCAACTGGCCAAACCGACGGGAACGGTTCAACCGGTCAAACCGACGGGAACGGTTTAGATGGTCGAGTCAGTGGGAGCGGTTCAAATGACCGAACCAACAGGAATGGTTCAATCGGTCGACCTACTTGAGGCTAACCACTCGAAGTTCAGCGGCAATGGTTGCTCCTAATTCTTCTACAACTATTCGATGGACTGAATCAGTTCAACATTCTCACAATCAGAATAAATTGCCTGTACAAACGAAATATGTCGCACTCCGTAAGTCTAGGAGATTAATGGGAAGCTCCCGAAAGGATAAGTTCACTCTTGGATGAGCTGAAAATTTTGATATTGACTTATCTCAACAAGGTGCCCTAAGACTTACAAAGAAGCAATGTTAGACATTGATTCAAAGAGGTGGCAGGAAGCCATGAAATCCGAAATAGACTTTATGTATGAAAATCAAGTATGGGACTTGGTTGATGCACCATAAGGGGTTAGACCCATTAGATGAAAAGGGGTTTTCAAGAAGAAAACCGATGCCATTGGCAACATACAAACATACAAAGCTAGACTGGTATAAAAAGGCTTTAGTAAACGATATGGTATCGTTTATGACGAAACCCTTTCCACCAGTAGACAAGCTTAAGTCTATTCGAATTTTACTTGCTATAGTTGCACAACATGATTATGAGATTTGGCAGATGGATGTGAAAATTATTTTCCTTAATGAGAATCTTGAGCAATAGGTGTATATGATACAGCCTGGAAGATTCTACATCCAAAGCAAATCCCAACTAAGTTTGTAAACTATAAGAGATCCTATGTGGACTCAAGCAAACCTCGAGGAGTTGGAACGTTCGCTTGGATGAACTTATCAAATCGTTTGACTACATCATAAGCGTAAAAGATCCATGCGTGTATATCAAACGCAGCGATACTGGAATTGTTTTCGTGGTTATTTATGTTGATAACATACTAATTATGAAAATAATATTCAATGTTACGATCCACAAGACATTGGTTATCTAAGGCTTCCTTGGTGAAAGACTTAGGTGAAGCTTATTACATCCTTGGCATCAAAATCCATAAGGATAGACCGAAGGAACTGTTAAGGCTGTCACATTCCACATACATTGACAAAGTAATGAAACGCTTTAATGTTGATGGTTCAAATAAAGGTTTCTTAACAACTAGGCATGGCATAACTCTCACTCAAGAGGATAGTCCTTCCACGTGAGAGTATATATATATATGTATATATAGAAATCATGAAGAAAGATCCTATATGCATTGGCAATTGGATCTATCATGTATGCCATGAAATGCTCAAGGCCAGATGTGGCTTATGCATTTGGTTGTACTTGTCAATACCACCAGAATCTAGTTATGAAACACTAGAATGATACGAAAGCAATCTTGAGTGTCTTAGAAGAACTAAAGATTCCTTTCTAATAGATGGTGGAAACCGAGAGTTGCAAATGAGTGTTTATGTCAATACTGGTATGCAAATTGACCTGGACGACTTTGAATCACAAACTAGGTATGTGATTACACTCATTGGTGGTGTCGTCACTTGGAAAGGTTCCAAGCAACCCACCTTAAATGATTCTATTGCTAAGTCCGAGTACATAGCTGATGCAGAGGCCTCAAGGAGGTTGTCTGAATTCCAGAATTCCTGAAGGTACTAGGGGTAGCTCCTAATAGTAGTCCCATCAAGGTCTACTGCGACAGCCAAGGTGCTGTTGCACAAACAAAGGAACCAAGATCCATAAACTGGAACAAGCATGTACAGAGGTAGTATCATCTGATTGGATAGATGATAGCTAGAAGAGAAGTATCTATAGAACGAGTTCCCACTGAGGAAATTATGGCTGAACCTTTCACCAAATGTTGAGTTCGAATAAACATGTTAGACATTTCAACACAAGTGTTAGACACGTAGGTGATTGGCTCTAGGCCAAGTGGGAGATTGAAAGTATATATGTCCTAGAGACAACCTACGATAGGGACGATATGTACTTGATCACATTCAGTTATTGTATTTAATTATTTATACATTATTAAATACAATTGGCATTGCATTTTATGAATATTATATTTGGTTGTTTGAATTATTCAATAAAATGTTCCAAGGACTTAAGGTAATCACCAAGTTAGTGGGAGCTTGTGTGTCAATAATTAAGTCCTGAAATAAGCCACTAGCTGAAGGTCATTGAGATAAGGGATATCAATGACGCGATTGAAGCTAGCATATGTTGCATTAGATCCTTCGAGGATGTAGTAGGTCTCACTGCTACGAATGAACTTGGTTATTCATAATGAACATATGAACACTTTGGAGAGTGTTGGCATACCCAACCGAGAAACCATTTGGTAAAGCTATTTGAGTGTCTATGGTAGTATCGGTGTGTAGGGTGG
>CM051458.1:45270852-45312968 GCA_028274465.1 Plantago ovata
TAGAGGGCTTAGGCTCCTAATTAGCAACGCAAGGCTCGAGATTTCTTGCTTACTGAAACCTCTTAATCGTGCTCTTCTCTTGTGACCGTGATCTCAATTGAATATAGCACCTCCTGTGATGGCCCTAGCTCTCTCGGTATTACCCAAAAGTTTTTATTGCTCAGACTCGCTCCTCTATCAAATGCGCTCTTGCACCTTCATGTTAACGAGAAGACGTACTTATCTCCAGTTCTTCAAAACCGTTCTGTTCCTAGCCTGATCTTGTATAAGGTCTTCCATAAACTGCTCGGTCTTTCTACCACGCTTTGCACATTGGCGGACCAAAGAGGATGACCATTCCGGGTACCCATAGTTTACCTCACATGTTGACGTGACAGGCGAATCCTTGCTCATAGTTTCCTCACCACGACCCACTTTCTCTTCAAAAAGCGTTGTGGTTCTTCTCTAGGTTTTTTTGAATGAATCTTGGCTCTTATATTCCGGTTCTGAGGGAATTCCGGTTACATTATATCCAATAGCTTGAGCTTGACTGGAAACAAATCTCCCGTGCTTCTCCACCAAATGCTATCCACTTGTGCTTGAACCCAGGATGCACATTATAGAAGAATTGGATGAGATGACCTCCATCGAAGCGTGTGATTGTGGGCACGATATTGCAACCCTTAAACCGATATAAGTTCATGGAAAGCTTCATCATAACTTCTGCTCAAAAGTGCTGATTTGTCTCTTCATAACCATAGTCTGGAAGCGGATTCGGATAATACCGATCCATAAAATTTTTCAAAACACTTGAGCCCATGTGGTCAAAGATCCAGCTTCTAAGGATCTCAACCAAGCCTTCGCTCCTCCCCAAACTCATAGCGAAAAAACTTCATCCGCACATCATCATCAGTAATTCCATCCTCCGGTTAGGCAAGTAGAGCACGAAATTCTCTAAGTCATTCAAATAACTCACTGACGTCTCATTGTCCATGCCATAGAACTTGGGTAATGCCGGGAACCGTGTCCTTAAGCTCCAGAGCTCCGATTTCCTCGTCATCATTGAGAACAATAGCTGGACCACTAGGCCCAACCGTAACTTTTGAGAGTAACTTCCGTGGTGTCGCTCAGCCATCTCGCCTGAAATCTAGTGCAATCAACACAACACTCATACAAGAATTAGTTCCGTTAGTGTGAAACAAAAACAGAACAACCATTAGAATTAAGCACAACGAAATAGGGGGGAGAAATTGGGTGGAAAGTGATGTTGGTGAAAAACCAAAACAAAAAAAACAACCAAAGGACGTTACGTCCCGGCAACGGCGCCAAATTGATGATGTCGTTTTTCACCAATTAAATTTGTTTAATAGCAAAGAACACTTATCACTACACAAACTAGCTGCAATGGCAAGTTGTCCCCGAATGTCGTTCTCTCGGGACCTAACGTGGCTTTGTTTGTGGTTTTGCTAGTTATTTCAGACAACGTGTTCAAGTGTTTATAGAATGTTTTTCTTAGAAAAAAAGCACGAGAAATCAGATTGTTGTAATAAGTTTGGAAACGGTGGTGGTAGAAATCAAATACATGCATGGGTTACGAATCGCTCACAAGTTCGTGCGTAAGGTAAAACCTTCGATCAAGCTGCTACGCAACTCGTCTATGTAACTTTCAGACACAAATCATAAAAGACCACTATCAATACTTTAGAGGTGCTTGTCACTAACACCATTATCTAGCATGCTGAAAATCTCTAACATACCAATCTTATAGCTTTCATTGACCAAGAGTTTGTCCTACTTACTCAATTCGAATATATTTTAGGCAACTAAGAATCATATGAAGGCATTTGCAGCAAGATTGAATCACAATCTCATGTAACCAAACATAACCCATAGCATGCATATTCTACATTCTACCACCAACACAAAGGATTTAGCTACTCATATTCATCAACATAGACATAAAATCATTGATTGTAAATAGAATACATCAAATCAAACTACTAGACAAGAGATAATGATACAATGTTACCATCAAGCTGTCACTAATCGGTGGTATTGATGAAAACCTCTCCGTAGATGAAAACAATGGATGCAATCCTATGCCAAAACCTTACTCCAATCTAAAATAAAATGTAATCTGAGTTTCTCTGAGTTTGGGGCTTAGGAGCTCTCCAAAACGAAGCCAATGTTCAAAAGTATCTAAAAAGTAACTGAAATCAGATTTAAGAAGGAAAATTCGAAAACGTAACCGCTGCCAAGCGGACCGCTTGAGTAGGCCAACGAAGCGCTTGCTAAGCGGCTTCGCTCTGGCTGCTGTGCCAAAACTCCTGGAAAATGAAGCGGATGCGCTTCACTATCCAGGCGCTTAGCTTGGCTCCTGGGCAGATTTTTGTCTTCCCAACTCAATCTTTTTGCCCTCGTACGGCCCTCGGTGCCTTGGACTCATCCTTCTCAATGCTTATTGATGCTCAAACACTCACGAAACAAGCCGTGGAGATCAAGGCACTTCAACGGGGCCATTTTCTATCAAAAAGCTCGTTTTTAGCTCAAAAAACGCCATTCCTTCTCCTAAGTTGCCCCTGGTGACAATGCAGAAAACAATAAACGTGTTACTCTTTACAAAAACAACCAAAAACAAGGCTAAATGATTGCAGTTGATGGTAAACAAGACAAGATGAATGCCTTGTCAAAAAATTGCGTTCATCATTATGGCATAACGAACAGTCATCTAAACTTCAAGACGCTGAATAAGCTGTCTAAAAAGGCACTTGTAGTTGGATTACCTAGGGTTACTTTTAAGAAGGATGGTGTTTGCAATGCATGTCAGCAAGGAAAGCAAACCAAATCTTCTTTCAAGAACAAGGCAGAGTACCAGTACCGTCAACTACAAAACCTTTACAACTCTTGCACATGGACTTGTTTGAATCTTCTTCAACAAGCTATGCTGGTAAGAAGTATGGTCTAGTCGTGGTAGATGACTATTCAAGATTCACTTGGGTAGTATTCATCAAGCACAAATCTGAAACCAGGACTGAAATACCTAACTTGCTTAATAAGCTTGAAGTCATGAAAATGACAAGGTAAAAGTCATAAGGACAGACCATGGTACTGAGTTTGTAAACCAGTACATAACTGAATATTGTACCTCAAAAGGTATACAATATCAGTTATCCTCAGTAAGAACACCACAGCAAATGGTGTTGTTGAACGGAAGAATCGTACCCTGAAAGAAGCCGCAAGAACAATGCTTGCTGACACTGAAATAAATGAGGCTTATTGGGTTGAAGCGATTAATACCGCCTGCTATACTCAAAACAGATGTTTGATTAATAAGGAATACAACAAAACTCCTTATGAATTGTTTGTTGGAAGACCTCCAAACATCACTCATCTAAGAGTATTTGGTTGCAAGTGTTTCGTTCTTAATAATGGTAGAGAATACCTAAGAACATTTCAACCAAAGGCAGACGAAGCGATATTTCTTGGCTACTCCTTGCATAGTAAAGCTTATAGAGTTTACAACAAAAAGGCACAAAAGATTGAAGAATCAGTGCATGTTGTATTCTACGAAAAGTCACAAGGTGTGCCTGTTGAAGAAAAAATATCAGAATGTATGAAAAAGCTAATCATACATGAGCAAAGAACTGAATCTGATGCTAGGCAAATCAAGTCAACTGAACTAAATGATGATTCTGACAATGACTCTCCTCCTCCTAGTCATGACAAGATAAATATAGTTCACGACAAAGAATTTCCAGCAAAAGACGCGGTTGCTCCGGAAGTTGCTGAAATTACGCAATCTCCACTTCCTGCTGATGAAATACCTCAATCTAGCAATGTTGAACAAGCAGTTGCTGATGAACAAATCTCAGCAGAGACACAAATTCCCAGTAGTACTGAACAAGTACATACTGAAGAGTCACATGCTGATGAGCAAACATATCCTGATCCAACAAACAGAAAACCTGTTATTAAATGGATTAGAGATCATCCCTCTACGGATATGATTGGCGACATTAATAAACGCCAAGTGACAAGATCCAAAGCTACTCATGGACTTGCTGAAGAAGCAACTGTCGTAGAAGTAGAATCATTGTTCTCTTGCTTTGTGTCAGAAATTGAACCTAAAACCATAGACGAAGCTTTAAAGCATTCTGAACGGATAAAGGCAATGCAAGAAGAACTGGATCAATTTGAAAGAAACAAAGTCTGAAAACTTGTGCCACTTGCTGAAGACAAGAAAGCTATTGGTACAAAGTGGGTGTTCAGAAACAAGTTGAGCGAGTCTGGTGAAGTAACAAGAAATAAAGCACGTTTAGTTGCTCAAGGTTAATGTCAGACTGAAGGATTGGACTATGATGAGTCTTATGCACCAGTTGCAAGATTGGATGCAATTAGGCTTTCTTGGCCTTTGCTGCTCACAATGACTTCATTGTTTACCAAATGGATGTTAAAAGTGCATTCTTAAATGGTGAACTTGCTGAAGAAGTCTACCTAGAACAACCTCCTGGCTTTGAACTTCCCTCAGAAATCAAGATGGTATACAAGCTTCAGAAAGCTGTATATGGTCTAAAGCAAGCACCAAGAGCATGGTATGATACCTTGGCTAAGTTCTTGCTGGAAAATGGTTTCAAGAAAGGTGAAATTGACAAAACTTTATTTACCATGAACCATGATGGTAAAATACTCTTAGTTCAAATTTATGTGGATGACATAATTTTTGGATCTAAGGACAAGCAACTTTGTGATGATTTTGCCAAACTCATGACAAATAAGTTTGAAATGAGTATGATGGGAAAATTGAATTACTTCCTAGGATTGCAAGTCAAGCAACTCAAAGATGGAATATTCATAAATCAAGCAATGTATGCGAAAGAAATGCTCATAAAGTTTAGGATCAAAGAGGATGAGAAACCTGAAAAGATCCCTATGAGTGTTGGTACCAAATTGGGCTATACTAAAGAGGACAAAAGTGTTGAAGAACACAAGTATAGGAAGCTCATTGGTTCCTTGTTGTATCTAACAGCAAGTAGACCTGACATTCAGTATGCTGTTTGTGTGTGTGCAAGATTCCAATCTGATCCAAGAGAATCACACTACAAAAAGGCAATCAAGTTACTGAGATATGTTAAAGGTACAGTCAATGTTGGATTATGGTATCCTAAAGATTCTGGACTTGAATTGGTTGGTTATTCTGATGCTGATCATGGAGGATCAACTCTTGATAGAAAAAGTACCTCTAGAACTTGTTAGTTTTTGGGTACTAGATTAATATCATGGTTCAGCAAGAAGCAAACCTGTGTTGCCAATTCATCTACTGAATCTGAATACATTGCAGCTGGTTGTTGCACAGCTCAAATCCTATGGATTCAGCAACAATTAAGAGATTATGGTATTTCTGCAAAGAAACACCAATCTTTTGTGATAATACAAGTGCTATTGCAATCACGCAAAATCCTAAGTTTCACTCTAGGACCAAGCACATTGATATTAGACATCATTTCATTAGAGATCATGTGGAAAAAGGTGATATTGAGGTTGTGAAAGTAGGCACTGATGATCAGCTTGCTGACATCTTTACCAGGCCCCTACCGGATAATAGGTTCGCAATGCTAAGGTATAACCTTGGATTGATTGAACTACCTCAATAAAGGATACACTTGGCAGAATGCTGAAACAGGTATTCAGCAAGCCAAAGTATTCCTGTTTAAAAGACTCAGTCACTGATTTCTTCTAAGAAATGATAAGTCACTACATGATTTCTGAAACAGGCATTCAGCAAGTAATTCCTTCAAAACGGGTATTTGTTAGGAAACTTGATCACTTGCTGAGACAGGCACTCAGTAAGAGAAAGAACTTAAGGATTGCTGAAAAAGGCACTCAGACAATCAAGAGATACTGAAACAGGTATTCAAGTATCTAAGGAATTTTCTGAGACGGGAACTCAGAAAAAGAGCAAAGCTCATCTCTCAGATTTTACCAAAGGATATCTCAAAGTACAAAAAGAATTTACTGATACGGGAAATCAGAAATATCTTTTAAACTTAAGACAATATGAGATATCTAAGTAAGGGGGAACTTTCAGCAAGTATCAAGAGTGATAATTCAAACTCGCTGAAAAGATTCTTGTCTATTTCAGCAAGCAATCTATTCCCTTAAAACTCGGTAAAATCAATTTGTGACGTTAAACTGGCACAAATAAACTCGCAATAATCATGACATGAAATTCAATCGTGGCCATTGATTAAAAGGAGTTACTTATCTAACGGCTAACAAAACAAAGAGAGAGAGTGCTCTGACGGTTTTAGTTATTGGGCCACTACGCATTCAATGCAAAGGCTCCACTAACTCCAGTGTTTCTCTGTTTTACCCTTGCTGAGAGCTCAAATCGATTGAGTTTCTCACACACCAGAGACACTATATAAAGAAGGAGTTAGGGAAATGACAAAATTCTTTAACTCACATTTCCTTTCTCTGCAAATTCTAGCCTGAATCTACTGTACCTCCGGTCAAAAAGCAAACTATCTCTTTTCGTATACATTTTCTTGCTCTATAAAATAAATGGCTCCCAAGAGACAGTCATCTAAGTCCTCAAAGTCGTCAAAGGTTGACAGTGCTGAAACACGCACTACTCCGGTGACTACTCCGGCCACAAACACAACGAAAGTTGTGTTGAAAAACGACCGAATCTCAGAAAAACCTATGCCTTCGTCATATCTTGACACTGCAAAGTGTGAGATGTTGATGCAATGGGGAGGGTTTGAAAAAGAAAAGTACATTAGGTACTTTTATGAACAAGAACTCGATGACGAAAATGAAGAGGCGCTTGAGTTTATCAAGCAGCAAGGCCTCATGAACTTTATCTCTGCTCGCACTAAGCAAGTGAGCCTGATTGATACAATGGAATTCTACAACAATGCAGAAATCCAGTCCCTTACAGATAGTAATGGAGTCACTGAAAAAGTGATCCTTACTTATGTTCAGAACACGCAAATCGTCCTGAAATGGACTGATTTAGCGGAGATATTTCAGATTCCAACCACTGGAACTGAAGATGACGTCACTGCCACTAACGAAGAAATTGAAGCTTTCTACAGTGACGTCAGAAATGAGAAAATGAAGAAAGGCGAGATAGCTCCCGTGACTTGGACAAAGCACGTTAAGAGAAAGCATCTCTGCCATTCACTTGGTCTAGTAGCTCTGCTACTAATAAAAGTTCTTGACTCCCAAGTTGGAGGAATTGACCAAGTAGGCCTGAGAAGATGGCCATTGCTGATGCATATCCATGAAAATAAAACGGAACTTAAATGGGCTAAGTACATTTTCAACAGGCTTGTTGATTGTGTTACTAAGTTTAAGGTAAAGGTAGAAGACAACAAGGTCTCACCTTCCTTTCCAGTTATGTATGGAATCAAGATATGCTATATCCTTGAACATTTCAGGATTCAGCTAAGAAACCCATTTCCAATCAAAAAGTTTGTATGCAATGTGGGAAGATCATTCTACAAGCAGAATGTACCTAAGACTGCTGGAAAGAAAACTAAGAATACAACAACTGCAAATGTTGTCAGCACAAGCCAGCAAGAAAGGTATACAACAGCTGCAGATGTTACCACTCAGCAACTTAGAGATGAAACTGCTGTAGATGGTGGTAACACAAAAGAAACTGCTGTAGAAAATCAACAAGGTACGTGTACAAGAGCCGTTGCTGAAAATGCAACTATAGATGACTCTGGGAAACTGGAGAAATCTAACAAGAAAAAGAGGAAAGCTGATGATGACACTCAGACTGCAGCGTCATCAGCAAACCCCGTACCTAAGAGGAAATGGACCAGCAACAAAAGAAAGAAAACACTGGCTCGCAAGTCAGTCCCTGCTGTCCAAGACCTCTCAGTCAATTCCCAGACAAATGCTGAAACGCATTTGCCAGTAGATGTTGCTGAGGTGATTACTGAAACCTATGTCAGCAATGTTGAAGTGTTTGCGGAAGCCTTCAACAATCAACTTAATGTTGATAATTCTACTGAGAATAGACCACAAGGCAGTGGAAATGAAATTTCCTGCCCAAGTCCCAGATATCTACATTGTAGATAATTTAAATGACCCAACTATGGAACCAGTAAGCAACATTGCTGCTGATCTGCAAAAAGTGGCACTTGCTGATGCTGCTGAAAAGATGGTTGTTGAACAAGCAAGTCATCGAGTTGCTGAAACAACGCTTGCTGAAGGACCAGTTGCTGAAATAGCAATGGTTCCAGTTCCTGAAGTTGCTGAAACTCAAGAAGCATTATTCAACAACGCATCTCGTGATGCTGAGAATACTGGCCCAAGCTCACCCAAGACATCAATTGACAAAGTCCAGCATGTACTGGAAGATTTAAGCAAACAAATGGAGTTGGAAATTGAAGAATCATCCAACAAATCAATTGATCTCTTCATGAAAAGCAGTGAGCTCAAAGGTCAAGATGCTTCTGCTCAACTTGTCATTTCAGAGACAAGGGAGATTGCTGAAACCGCACAGCTTTCTCAGATAGAGCAAAACCAGAAGTCTGCTGAAGAAACAGTCCAAGAAGCTGAAGAAACTGTTAATGCTGAAAGGACTGAGCCACAACCTGTCCTTCTTCAGCAGGTAGTTAATTCAACCATCAGTAAAACTTCAAATTCTGAAAATTGTTATTTTGCTAATATCATACTATCTCTACAGACTTCTCAAGATGCAAGTCAGATGGTTGCTGAAGCCTCTGCACCAGAACCAACACTCCCTGCTCAGCAGGTAGTTAATGATTTTGGTATAAAAACTAAGTTTGACAGCTTAGTACTTGTGTCTAACTTTAATTTATTTCAGGATGAACAAATGGAGGATGCTACTCAAGCTCCTCATGGAATGGAAATTGTATTACATGAGCTTGCTGACTCTCAGCAGGTAAATCATGTTTCAGATATAAACTCTAAAACAACTCTCCAAACAATTCCTGATCTAAATAACGTTCTTTTTCAGGCTCAAAAGGAGACCACTAAAGTGGTACTCATCACTGAAGATCATCAAGTAAGTTCGGAAGAACTGTACTTGAACTTCAAAAGGACAACTTTGTCAAGAGTTGCTAAGTCCGTCAGCAACTGGCAAAGGTACAGGCGAATGGATTTCTCTGATCTTCACCTTCATCTCTCAAACGAGAAAAAGAGATCTTCTCTGCTGAAGCTCGAAACATTTGTCCATTCCATCCTTCCTGAAGAAATGTCATATTCTCAGCAAATGAGCTCCAATATGATTGCTCAAATCAGAGAGAATATGAAGGCAAAATTCAAGAGTGCCTCTCCAGCTGAACAAGCTGTGATGCTCAAAGGTCAATTTGTACCTGTGGTGGCTGATCCCCACAAAATCAATGAGGAAGAGGAAGTGACAAGTGTTGCTTTGTATAAGCACGTTGAGCTAGTCATTCTGACAGACGATGATGAAGAAGAAGAAGATGAGAACATTCCCACTGATCCCAGTGATGATGAAGGGAAAGATTCCAAGGACAAGAAAGACGATGATGATGACAATCAAGGTCCAAGTCCTGATGCTGGAGGATTGAAGTTAACAGCTGCTGAAAATGCTCAACATGAAAATCAGCAAGCTGAACAACAACAATCTCAGGAAGAATCTCAACCTCCTCCTACTGCTGCTGAAAATCAAGCACCTGTGCAAGGTGCTGATACTGAAGAAGAATACGCCAGAAAAAGGGCTGCCTTGAAAAATGACAAAAGTCCAGTTTCTGATGCCAAGGTTACTGAAGAAAACCTTGATGATGATGATGAACAAGATGAAGATTACCAACGCGCTCTCCAAAACAGTCTCTTGATCCATGCAAGGCATACGCAGGATCTAGAAATTGGTCAATCTTCAGGAGTGAGATCAAAGGAAGTCCCCTCCCTTCCATTTACTACTGGCGAAACTCCAGTAATTGAGCCCCAAACTCAATTGATACAACTAACTACTGGCGAAACTCCAGTTATTGAGTCTCAAACGTTGCCTTCAGCAACTACTCAATTAAAAGTAACTACTGGTGAAACTCCAGTTGTTGAGTCTGAAGCGTTGCCATCAGCAACCACTCAACAAAAAGGAAGTGAAGCTACTGATAAAGGCTCAAAAGTTGCTCAACTTGATGAATCTGAGGATGATGACGACTTGTCAGAAAATGAAGATGAACAATCCAAGCGAGACCCAAAAGTTGTTCAGATTCCTCCTCCTGATTACATCAATGATTTAGACGATGGTCTAAGAGCAGAATTGCTGATGCGTGATGATCAGTTTGCTTCCGAAATTAAGGTTCATTCCTTAACACCTCATTTAGTGCCGTTCCCAAGAGTTGAGGAGTTTACTCCCAGAATTCTAGCACTAAAGGAAGTCCATAATGCCTGCAAAGCTGAAGATGATGCATTGCTTGCTGAGAGCCCACTTGACTTTGGAAAGATTTTGGCTACGGTGCTGAGACGCACTACTACTTTGACCATAGCTCAGAAAGACATCAGCCTTTATCACAAAAGCTATGAAGAAGATGTAAGTCAAGCTCTAAAGCTAGCAAAGACAGCTCTCGTAAAGGCACAGACTTTTATGGATGAGAAGGCCGCAACAGAGAAAAGACATGAAGAGAACATGATGAGCATTCAACAAGAGTTGTAAAAAATGACTTCTGACCAACAGCAAATCATCATGAAGTATAACAGTTGAAGCACTCTTGCTGAAAATTGCAATGAGTTTTATTCTCTGCACATCACCCCGATGTTGCAATCCATGTATAAGGGGGAAAAGAAAAAGAAAAAGAAACCAAACCCCTCCTGCTGTTGATGTGCCACTGCCCATAGAACCGCTTGCTGAAAAAGAGCAAAGTTCTAAAAGGCAAGCAGAATCTGAGTTGAATTCAGCAAGTACCAAAAAGAGAAAAACCGCTGCTGAAACTCAAGATTTTTGCCATACTGAAAGTCATCACAATCTGAATGAAGAAGATGATGACAATTAAACAATAGCTCAAGCCATAAGAGCTAGACCCTTAACAACCTTGACTCCGTCTGGCCACTCAAAGCATTTTTCGTCTGACTCTTCAGCAAGAGATCAAGTGCTAAGACAAGAAGAAGAAGGCAAAGACAGGAAGAAAAAAGGCTGGCCAGCATTGCTATTGGCTCCGGCATTGAATATACAAAGACCAGTAATGAGGAAACCACTCAGAATGTAATCAGAAACATTCATGGTTGCTGGATCTTAAAGCTGGAAGACTTGCTGGTGAATGAGTTCTTTCCTACAGCCATATTGAATCAAATGTTCAAATGGATTGAACTCAAGGTCCAAAGAAAGCAAAGGGAAGAATCCCTCCCAAGAAATATTGTTGGGAAATTGTTGAATCTTGAGGTCCAAGTAAGAAGAATTGCCATTGGTAAGACATACAAACAAGAACCAGATCTGATCAAACCACCTGGCATCGCTTACTACTCTGACCCAGTAACAAAGAAAGCAAAGAAGAGACTTGGATTGATTCCTTATGAGTACTTCTATCTCACTGCTAAGGATCAAGAAGAAGATCTTCTCTGGCTAAGAAAGATTCATCCGAAACGCATTTCAGATACACAGCTTCTCCATGCCAGCAATTGGGGCATGCATTTGTGGGTAACTCGCTACATGGAAATGAATGCTGAAAAGCATCATCACACTGCCTGCAAAAATGCAAGAATTCTTCAACTACAAGTCCGTAGGCTTCTGGAAAACTACGAAAAGGACTTTGTTGAATTTACTGCACTTGCTGAGAAGAGTGTAAGAGAGATTTTGAGAAAATCTTCTGAAAGAGCTTAAGTCCCTGTAATAGTTTTTTGTTAAAGTTTTTGCTTGCTGATTCTGTTTAAGTTATCTATGCTATTTCATGTAAACTTCTGAAAGATAACTATCAGCAATGAAACTTTTGACTCTTATTGGTTTTTGATTATGCAATTTACTTATGCTTACTGTTTAAATATTCAAGTATGCTTGCATTAATCAACTGATTTATTCAACATCAGAAACCTCTAAAAGGGTAACAATTAATTTAGCCATGGATTGCTAACATCAAAAAGGGGGAAATTTGTTAGGAAACTTGTAATTTTGATGAGCAATTAACCATGCTAAATTAAGGAAAGTCCAGCAATTAGTACTCTTAAGGTCCATAGGAATTTAGAATTTTAAGGACATTGTAAAAGAGGAACGTTTGCTGATGACTTAGATTAGGTGCTAGATAAGTTATTTCTTTTGCGTATGATGTATTTTATTTTTTGAAAAGAAAATAACTTATTGATGTTGAAGCTTATGATGTATCTTATTTTCTGAAAAGAGAATAACCTATTGAAGCATTTAGAAACCGCTCAGAATCTTGAAGACTTTTGAAGATCTGAAGACTTGAAGAATTCGAAAATCTAAAGACTAGAAGATTGCTGAAGACTGGCATCTACAAAGGCACGTGTTGCTCAGAAAGTGGAAAATTCAGCAACAGCATTGCATAAGTGAAAATCTGAAAGACAGAGTAGGTTGTGCTTGCTGAACTGAGACTAACCACTTGCTGATGGAACATATGTGACCCCTTGCTGAAAGTACTTGAATTTGCGCTCCAATGTTACTGTTTGAATTCTATTCAAATATGCATTAAATGCAAAGCTTACACGCGAAGGACATGAAGACTAGAAGACAAATAAAGACGCTGCTGAAAGTACAAAAGCAAGATAGTGACATGTTAAGGAACAAAAGCCTTAGGATTTGAAATTCAAACGGCTCCTTACTTACACTATAAATAGAGGTCATCCGGCGAAGAGTTGAAGTGTGTCAACAACGTGATCAAACTCTCACTTGTGCTTAAAACTCACATACCTTCAAACTCTCTACATCTGCCATTGATCCGTTCCAAGACTTAAAGCTTGAAAAAGCTACTTGTCAAGAATTAGAACAAACTTAGCTAAGAAATTAGTTAAGTGTTCTTTCTTTCGAACAACAACAAGTCTTGACACCAGAAACAATCAAGCTTGTTTACTGCAAAGTATTCAAAGTTGTGTTTCTTAGATTACTTGTTGTAACTGAATAAGTTATAATTAAGTTATCTCACCCCAAAACTCTCTAACTGAAAATACACCCTTTCAGGCGTGATATTCAGGGGGAACTTAATCGAGCATAGTTTTGCTGATTAAAAGTACCAAGTTTGGTGGAGAACAAGGTTACGTTCTCTAGATTAGGTTGGAGACAAAGCAAGTGTGTTTTGGTTTCTGTTGAATCGCTCTAGATAGGAGATTGTAAGGAACTTCAATCATATCTTAGTGGATTCAGTCCTAGAAAGGACGAAGTGGATTAGTTGAGAGATTACGCCACTCTCAGATACCACTATAAAAGTGTTTGTGTGATTTACTTACTGTACTTAGTTTTCAGCAATTCATATCTGTTTGTACACAGTCACTCACATCACTTGTTGAAACCTTTACTTACTGATAAAGCACTTATTGTATCAAAGACTTCCGCTCTCTGATTTTAAGTATCAGCAAACCAAGCTACTGTAAAGTAACTTACGCTTGCTGAGAAAGTTAAGTATCAACAAACTCATTACTGAAAAGTAATAAGCACTTGCTGAGAAAGTTTTAAACGACGAAAAGTTGAAAAGACTATTCACCCCCACCCCCTCTAGTCTTTTCTTGTTGTTTAAAGGGACCAACAGTTTTCTTCTATGATTTCTGTTGATTGCATGACAACTACGAGTAGCTAAACTTATCGTTGGTGGTAGTATGTGAATTCTTAGCGAAGGGTAGATAATCATGCTAATGGCTATATCGCGCATTATACTCCGTGTTATTGCTTTATTTCGTTGATCAGGCTCAGCCTAAATCCTCGTATGTTGATTAATTATTATCCACAATTGGACCCTCGTCGACCTATGCATATCTATATCTTCGTAGTGTTGAATAATTACGGAACACAATTGGACAATAGTGATTGACTTGTCAATATCTGTATCTTCGTAATGCTTAATAATTACAACAGGACATTCGATTGATCAAAGATCTCCATGCAAGACCGAGGAATTTACGCATGATTATTGACCCGTTATGCTTTGAAGGATCATACTATCACCAATCTCCATTATCTGTTAGAAAAACCTTTGCTTTTACGTCTGCTGTTTTTATATTCTTAGTTAAATAGATAAAGCTAGTTATCGTCCTTAGAGAACGACACTCGAGGTCATTCTACTGCTACACTACGGTTTTCGTTGTAGTTGTGAATTGTCTTTGGCTAAATAACAAATTTATTTGCTTGAATCGGGACCCGATAAATCTCCGTTCATCAAATTGGCGCCGTTGCCGGGGACTATACTCCTTTTTTCTGTTTAATTTATTTATATTTTCAGCATTCAATTCCTAATTCTATTAGTTTTAGTTTTCCTTTTTAATCTCTCTCTGATACTGCTTTCCTAGTCTGTTTCTAATTCTCCTTTCCTAGCCTTAGTAGTATTCGATATGTAGAAGTATTCTCGATTTTCGAAATTTCTAACGAGGCTAATTTTCAGTTTTGAGTTACTCCTGATACAGATTTCCAGGTATGACGACCTTAAAAGCCCGCTTGACACCTACGTTCTCGCAGGTCAGGAGAGGGTCAGCTATATACTTGGAAGAAGATTTATCGGGGTATGAGGTAACAAGCTCCATAGTGAGAAGGATTCCAAGGTTCGAAGAAGGAGAGGATATGAATCCGATAAGCTTCATCAGGTCCTATGAAGAGGAAATAGCAAAAGTTCCAGCAAAGGGGTTCACCGAGGATCAATTATGCAGGAAATTATTTCCTTTTGCTTTGGGATATGAACCGAGGATATGGATAGCGAGACTAGCACCAGGATCACTGAGGACCTGGAGCCAAGTGGTAGAGGAGTTCTTGGCACGTTTCATGCCTTACCATGAGACAATTGCACTACGGAATTGGATCGAATACTTCCAGCAAGGAGAATACGAGCGGTTTTGTGACACCTATGAACGTTTTGAGTTGTATAAACGTGAGTGCCCCCACCACCGTTTCGACGATGGGGAGCTGATTTGGTTTTTTGTTGGTGGACTACGTGATGAAGTTAGGCTTCAAGTGGATGGGATGTGTGGAGTTTTAGAAGAATGTACAGTTGAAAAGGCAACAAAGGTTTTTCAAAAGTACGCCGATGGATCCGCACAATCCGAGAAAATAATGTCGAATGAAGTCACCAACATATACTCAAATCAAGGCGAAACTGACGGATTATGCGAAGGATATTCTTAGTACGAAGACATTAGTGTGGAGAAGGAACTTGCGTTTTACGCAGGGATTAAACCCATTGAGAGTGTTTTCGAGATAGCACACGCAGGGCAAGCTGAGAACAATCTTCGCATCGAGAAGGCCTTTGAAGCGGTCGAAGTAACTGAGCAACTTATCAAAGAGCTTAGCCTACTGAAGTGTGGAAGGTGCGGTAAAGCAGTCGAGGACACCCCCCTTGAAGAAGTGAGCAAACCCGTCGAGGTAGGATCGCCCCCCAACTCTAGGGAACTGGTTGATCCTAGTCCTCCCGATGAGACACCTGAAACTGATCCCGAGCAACCTCCAGTTGTTGCTACTAAGGAGAATGAGTGCGAAGAGGTGAATCTACTACTCCGAGGAGGCAAGATGACCAAAATTTCTAACTTCGTACGTCCTAAACGGGTGGAATCTACTGAGATCGATAATACAGGACCAAGCACAGAACAAGAGGTTAGCGGAAGTTCCAAAGAACCTCAAGAAGTTCCGGAAAGGAATGATGAACCAAGACCATCTGTGGTAGACATAGATGATAACGAAGTCGAGGTAGGAACTAGTATACCAAGGGAACTTCACAAATCTTCCAATCCATATGTGCCTCCGAAGCCACATGTACCATTCCCAAGTCGGATCAAACCGGCCAAGAAGGATATTCAAGATTCACCCCTATTCCAACGCCTGTCGAAAGTTGTAGTCAATGTACCTCTCTTAGAGTTAATCCAGAACATTCCAGCTTATACAAAATTCTTTCGTGAGATCAAGAACAAAAGGATTACTTCAGGAAGGGAAGTGAATGGGGTTGAAACGGTCAACTCGATTGCCGGATTGCCCGTGAAGAAAAAGGATCCTGGAAGCTTCATCATCGACATCGCCTTAGGGAATGGACGAACTACGAAGGCAATGCTTGACTTAGGAGCTAGCATTAACTTAATGCCATATTCAGTATACAAGGCCCTGGAACTCGGAGATTTGACACCAACTGATATGGTCGTCCAAATGGCAGACCAAAGTGTGAAGAGGCCGGTCGGGATAATAGAAGACATCCTTGTGAAGGTGGACAAATTGATAATCCCAGCTGATTTTGTAGTAATGAAGTCCGCAGACGAGGGGAAGAGCCATATCCATGAGCACGTAGTACTACTAGGGAGACCATTCATGGCAACTACCAACACATGCCTTGAACTTAAGGGCAAGAAAATAACCATGGAGGTAATGGGCGAGAAGATTGAATTGGTAGGATGTAGCATTAGAGATAAGGAAGTTACGGAGGAGTTAAAATTTGTCGATTGCTACGAATCCGTAATTCCCGAATTTCATCATTGTCATGGTAATCGTGAACCAATTGAGGAGGCGCTAACAATGTGAGCTGAGACGTGCTACATGACCGAAGAAGCAAGGGAACTAGTTGAAATAATGGATAGCACCCTAGAAATTCCCGCAGGAGAAGAGGTACTAGAACCTTTAGACGAAGGAGAAGAAGAAAGTGGGTTTTCTGAAGAACCTAGCTTAGAATTGAAACCACTTCCTGCGCACCTCAAGTATGTGTACTTAGGAGAAAATCAGAAGAAGCCTGTAATTGTCTCCTCACATCTCTCCGACAATGAAGAAAGTTAGCTGATTGAAGTATTGAAGGAAAATTCCGCAGCTATAGGATGGGGGATCAGTGATATCAAAGGAATTAGTCCTACACGATGCGTGCACAACATAACTCTAGAACAAGATGCCAAACCCGTTAGGCAACCTCAGCGAAGGATAAATCCAGCCATGCAAGAAGTGGTAAAAAAGGAAGTGATCAAGTTACTAGATGCTGATATGATTTACCCCATTCCTGATAGTCGATGGGTGAGCCCAGTACATGTAGTCCCTAAGAAATCAGGAGTCACGGTGGAAGAGAATGAGAAGGGAGAATTGGTACCGGTTAGGAAGACCACTGGATGGCGGATGTGCATTGACTATAGAAGATTAAATGCCGCCACTAAAAAAGACCAATTCCCTTTACCGCTTATAGATGACATGCTAAACTGCCTTGCGGGGCGGAAGTTTTATTGTTTTCTTGATGGTTTATCAGGTTTCTACCAGATTCCGATTGCACCGGAGGATCAGGAGAAGACGACATTCACTTGCCCATTCGGAACATTTGCCTATAGGAGGATGCCGTTCGGACTATGCAATGCTCCCGCCACTTTTCAAAGGTGCATGCTTTCTGTTTTCTCTGACATGGTAACTAAATTTGTTGAAGTTTTCATGGATGATTTTTCCCTTTTTGGTGATTCCTTTGATGAATGCTTGCAAAGATTAGATCTAGTTTTGAAAAGGTGCATTGAATGCAACTTGACCTTAAGCTGGGAGAAGAGTCATTATATGGTTAGAGAAGGCATTGTTCTAGGACATGTAGTTTCTGAAAGAGGTATTGAGGTAGACAAGGCTAAGATCGAAATCATTGAAAAACTTCCCCCACCTACTTGTGTGAAAGAATTGCAGTCTTTTCTTGGCCATGTAGGTTTTCATAGGAGGTTTATTAAAGATTTTTCGAAAATTGCCAAACCTTTAAGTAGCTTGCTTGCTAAAGATGTGGTTTTCCATTTCTCTAATGAATGCTTAGTTGCTTTTAATACCCTTAAGGGAAAGCTTGTTTCTGCTCTCATTGTTGTGCCGCCTGACTGGAATCTTCCTTTCGAAATTATGTGTGATGCTTCGAATTTTGCTATTGGTGCTGTTTTATGCCAAAAAGTTGATAAGCAGTATCGTGTGATTTATTATGTTAGTAAGACTCTAGACTCTGCGCAGGTTAATTATACAACTACTGAAAATGAATTTTTAGCTGTTGTCTTTGCTTTACAAAAGTTTAGGTCTTATTTAATTGGACATCATGTGAATGTCCATACTGATCATGCTGCTTTGAGACATTTGATAGCTAAGCAAGATTCTAAGCCTAGATTAATCCGTTGGGTCCTTTTGCTGCAAGACTTTGATTTGACCATAGTGGATAGAGCTGGTAGGGAGAATTTAGTAGCAGATCATTTATCTAGAATACCTAATATCCCTGTTGATCCGATACCCATCAATGAAGACCTCCTAGATGAGCACTTAATGAAGGCTAATGAAGAGCCATGGTATGCAGATATTGTAAACTATTTGGCTATGAATGTTTGCCCCACTAACTTTTCAGCCTCGGACAAGAGAGCTCTTGCCAAGCAATGCAGGACTTACATATGGGATGATCCGCATCTATTCAAGGAAGGAGCTGATGGGATTCTAAGGAGATGCGTGCCACAAGAAGAGCAACAAAGTGTATTGAGCCATTTCCATGAGCTTAATTGTGGGGGACACTACAGCGGGTTGAAAACAGCACGCAAGGTACTGCAAGCAGGATTTTTCTGGCCGACATTATACAAAGATGCTCGAAGTTTTGTGAAGAATTGTGACCCATGTCAACGAGGTGGTGGTATTGGCAAGAAAAGATGAAATGCCCCTTCAAGGGAATCTAGTGGTAGAACCTTTCGATGTATGGGGCATTGATTTCATGGGACCATTTCCATCCAGTGGAGGCTATGAATACATTCTTGTTGCAATGGACTATGTGACTAAATGGGTGGAGGCAATCCCTACAAAAACAAATGACGGCGCAGTGGTTATGAAGTTCTTGAAGGAAGTAATATTCTCGAGATTTGGGTGCCCTAGGACAATCATCAGCGATGGAGGGTCACAATTCGTCAATAGAACGTTTGCCTCCCTTCTTAAGAGATACAGTGTCCACCATAGTATCGCTACACCTTATCACCCACAGACGTCGGGACAAGTCGAAGTCAGCAACCGTCAAATCAAGAGGATCCTGGAACGAGTAGTGAAGCCTAGTAGGAAGGATTGGGCAGGAAAATTGAATGATGCACTTTGGGCATACAGGACTAGCTACAAGACAGTGATCGGGACCACTCCGTACAGACTTGTGTATGGTAAAGCATGTCATCTTCCCGTAGAACTGGAACACAAGGCATATTGGGCCATAAAAGCACTCAATCTCGATATGGGAAAGGCTGGCGAGGAACGATTGTTGCAACTAGATGAGCTTGATGAATTACGACTAGGTGCTTATGAAAATGCCAAGATATACAAGGAACGTACTAAGAAGTATCATGATCTTGGTATAGTACGTAAGGAATTGATTCATGGACAAAAATCTTTGGTGTTTAATTCTCGCCTTCGACTATTTCCTGGAAAGCTCCGTACTCGTTGGGATGGACCGTACGAAATTATCGAAGTTGCTCCCCATGGAGATGTAAAACTATTCGATCCAAAGACGGGCAATACCTTCAAGGTGAATGGCCAGCGGGTGAAGCCGTACTTCGAGATATCTAGTGATCAAAGAGAGGTTGATCACCTTGAGCTCACCCTTACCGCCTCCACTGAAGGTTAGTGTGTTTTATTGTTTTGTTTTCTCACGAGTTTGATTGAGTATTATAGGTCACTTATACAAGCATTAGCTATCACCTTGGATCCACTTTCGACGTTCGGGACGAGCGACGACATACAAGTTTGGGGAGGAGGTTATCGCTGGTTATCTCTATACTTATCCTGCTTATGATAAACTCGTGAAATGTTTTGCATTTGCACGTTTACTGCTTTCCTAGGATAGTCTTGCATGTTTTATATGGAGTTTATTGCCGAATTTTTTGAAATTTTTTATTGGGTAGATCAACTAACTATGCCATTAATCGTATGCTTCATCTCTATGAGTTTGTTTGAGGTTTTTCTCGCTTGGCTTGTCACATTTATGTATTGCACTTAGTTAAGCTTGGTAGTCTCAACATCACTTAGTGATGTTTTCTCTACTGCGGTTCACGAAGGCCTTTATAATAGGATGATGCATGTTAGGGTCTTATGGTTGTTTTCCCGAGTAATTATGTACCTAAGAGGCAACAAGTCTTCACCATGCTTTGAGATTGCTAAATGCCTAGGAAGGAGGTAGTGTGAGGTTGTGTGATCCTTTGTTTATAACCTATTCTTCCGAATAGGTTTGGGGAGGGGGTTACACCATCATTAGAGTTGTTTTCGTTTTTCGTTTCCGTATCGTGAGTTTGTTTTTCCTTTTCCGTAATTTTGTACTCCAACCTATTCTTTCGAATAGGTTTGGGGAAGCCGTGTGATTCATTTTCTCTCTTTTTGTTATGCTACTGCTGGCTAGAAAAAAATCGAAAAAAAAGAAGAAGAAGAAGAAGAAGAAGAAGAAGAAAGAAAGAAAAATTCCAGAAAAAAAAGAAAAAAAGAAAAAGAAAAAAGAATCTGGAAAGAAAAAAAGAAAAAAAGAAAAGACCCCAAAAAGCAAAGAAGGTCCAAAAAAGAAAGCCAAATAGCAGTTTAGCAAAGTGTTGTGTCTCATTTTCCAATTCTTGTAATGTTCGCAATCGTGTTGTAATTTTCTATTTTTTATCTTTTTTGTCTTGAGTGTCATCTGTTCTAGACCACCCTCGTCCTGCCATTCAGGAAGTGGTGAATAGCTTAAGACTTTACTTGAGAGATGGGTAGAATATGGGAGTGTTATCTTTTATAGGGAACCCTCCTTCGTTTGATGAGAGCCAGTACTGGTTCGACCTCTTTGAGGAAAAGTCTTAACATGGTGGAACAGCAGTAAGTCCTCAGTTTCATAGGAACCGGACAGCCATTCGTATCTTAGCATGCTTCATTATGTCGTCATTGACTAGGTCCAGGTAGAGAATGTTACGAGAGACTATCTTGTCTTGACATAAGTGCTTATGTGGATGTGTATAAGTCAATCGAGGTATTCTTCAACCTATATTCATGCTTTGATTTATATGGTTTTTGTTCATATGTTTTTGATAGATTCAGTAGATTGATTCATTTTATTGGGCATGAGACTCCATTTTGTGTCTTGCATTGCTTTTTGTATTAGAGTCTAGCTTAGTTGCTTGAGGACAAGCAAAGGTTCGGTTTGGGGAGTTTGATGAATGTGTATTTTACACTTTCATTTGAGTCTTTTTCACCTATTTTAGCTATCCTCTATGTTAATTTAGCTATATTTTAGTGCATATTATTAGAATAGTGTCACGTTTCCCTTTAGATTTTATTTTACAAGTTTTGGTTGAAAAACGAGGATTTCCGGGCAATTATATTGAAGTTGACAAGGAATTGGTGTTCCAGAAGCCTATTTGGAGTATCTGAAGGTTCCCAGATAGAATTTGGAGTCTAGGGGTCGAATCTGGAGGTTAGAAGGCCACTAGAAGTCCGAAACCGAGTCCGAAAAGGGGAAGAAATCCAAAAACGCGTCAAAAACGCGGAATTCCACGAAAATTACTCCCGGGTGAACCGCCCGAGACATGGGGCGAATCGCCCACACCGAGCGAATCGCCCGGTGTGTGGGGCGAATCGCCCCACACTATTTCGAAGCCTATATATAGTTGCTCAGTTTTTCTCCGAAATTCATACTTTTCCAGACCTATTCTCTCACCTTTCTCTGTAGTTTTAGGTAGGAACTTCCCAGAGCCTGTTCTGGGGGTTCGTAGCTTAGGAGACACTTTTTCATAGCAGTTTGGAGCTTGTAAGATCGCGATTCTTCGGAGACTGACAACCTTCGGTAACATTGTATCTTACGGTTTATTCTACTTATTTTTATATATCTTTCAACATGTTTTCTTCTATGATTTCTGTTGATTGCATGACAACTACGAGTAGCTAAACTTATCGTTGGTGGTAGTATGTGAATTCTTAGCGAAGGGTAGATAATCATGCTAATGGCTATATCGCGCATTATACTCCGTGTTATTGCTTTATTTCGTTGATCAGGCTCAGCCTAAATCCTCGTATGTTGATTAATTATTATACACAATTGGACCCTCGTCGACCTATGTATATCTATTTCTTCGTAGTGTTGAATAATTACGGAACACAATTGGACAATAGTGATTGACTTGTCAGTATATGTATCTTCGTAGTGCTTAATAATTACAACAGGACATTCGATTGATCAAAGATCTCCATGCAAGACCGAGGAATTTACGCATGATTATTGACCCGTTATGCTTTGAAGGATCATACTATCACTAATCTCCATTATATGTTAGAAAAACCTTTGCTTTTACGTCTGCTGTTTTTATATTCTTAGTTAAATAGATAAAGCTAGTTATAGTCCTTAGAGAACGACACTCAAGGTCATTCTACTGCTACACTACGGTTTTCGTTGTAGTTGTGAATTGCCTTTGGCTAAATAACAAATTTATTTGCTTGAATCGGAACCCGACAAATCTCCGTTCATCACATGGACCAGAACATAGGAGTCAAGATCAAGAGTATCTGCCGCAATTGATTCAAAGACACCAAAATCTTCAGAGATTGGCTCCTCGACCTCAACACAACTCACGCCATCACCTTCTGACTCAAGTGAAGCAATGGATTCAGTTATTACTTCCTCCACGACTTCCTCTTGACCATCAACTTCGACATCCGCAAGTAAGGACGTGGAATCCAAGCTAAGCACTGAGGAGACTTCATCAATGGATTCTTCTCCACATTCCTCTTCATCGGCAATGTCGATTTCTGGTGGCTGACTACTGAAGCGAGACGTCCATGCCCTTGTCCCGGGAGGTGATTCCCTATCCCAATGTTCCAGAAACTTGGTGGTTACTTCACCCCAAGTGCGCAACGATTCTTCCGGCGGAATTCTGAGCCATCTTCGAGCGTACCCTTTCAAGGCTCCCATAAATCCTCTCATACAAAGTTGCTCATGTGATAAGATAACCCCCTCCTCATTCTCACGAGGTATCCTCAACACACCTTCCTCGTACGTGTCTAAGAACCCTCTTGGATCATCACCCATTGAAAACGTGGAGAGAATGGAGTAGTATGAAGGATCAAGGTCATAATTCCTGTAATCGTCATCCAATGTTATGAAAGGCCCTCGAGGCATCACATACCGGGGCAACGGTGGTTGACTCATCCTTCATATAACTAGTTTCTGCACAGGAGGAAACAAGAAACCAAGGAGCAGAATCCATAAAAGAAAACAAAAACTTGCAAAGAAAAGCACAAAGAGTGCAAACAAACACAATGTAACCGAGAACTACGAGAGCGCAAGCACGTAAGGTAACCGAGATCAGATTAGATGAATTTTCTGAAAAAGATAGGGGGGAAGAAATAGGGTAAGAAAGTGAGATTTCCTGAGAGCAAACCCCCAGGGCCTGTTCTTCTCTAGGGAACTGAATGCTGAAAATATAAATAAGCTAAACAGAAAAAAGGAGTATAGTCCCCGGCAACGGCGCCAATTGGATGAACGTAGAATTTGTCAGATTCAAATTAATCAAATAAATTTGTATTTAGCCAAAGGCAATTCATAACTACAACGAAAACCGTAGTGTAGCAGTAGAATAACCTCGAGTGTCGATCTCTAAGGACTATAACTAGCTTTATCTAATCTAACTTAAGAATATAAATCAACAGACGACTTAGCAAAGGTTTTTCTTAACAGATAATGGAGATTGGTGATAGTATGGTCATTCAAAGCATAGCAGGTTAATAATCATGCATAAAGTCCCCGGTTTTGCATAGAGATCTTTGATCAATGAATTGTCCAATTGTGTTCCGTAATTATTCAACAATACGAAGATAGAGGTTTTAGATAGATCAAAGAAATAAAACAATAACTCAAAGTATAATGCGCGATATAGCCATTAGAATAATTATTAACCCTTCGCTAAGAAATCACATACTATCACAACGAGAAGTTTAGCTACTCATAGATGTCATGCAATCAACAGAAATCATAGCACGAATGAATGAAAACATGTTGAAAGATATATAAATATAAATAGAAAAACTGTAAGATACAATGTTACCGAAGGTTGTCAATCTCCGAAGAATCGCGATCTTACAAGCTCCAAAACGCTAAGAAAAAGTATCTCCGAAGCTAAGAATCCCCAGAACAGGCTCTGGAGAATTCCTACCTAAAACTAATGAGAAAGGTGAGAAAAGGTCTGAGAAAGTATGAAAAAACGGAGAAAACTGAGCAACTATATATAATGATTCGGCAGGTGTGGGGCGAGTCGCCCCACACACCGGGCGATTCGCTTGGTGTGGGGCGATTCGCCCCACGTCCCGGGCAACTCGCCCGGGAGGTTTTTTCGGCTGAAACGCGTTTTCGACGCGTTTTTGGATATCTTTTCCTTTCGGACTCGGTTTTTGCCTTCTAGTGACCTTTTAGCCTTCAGATTCGACCCCTAGACTTCAAATCCTTTCCGGAATCTTTTGGATACTCCAATTAGGCCTTCGGAACGCCAATTCCTTGTCTACTTCAATATAATTGCCCGAAAAACCTCGTTTTTCACCCAAAACCTGTAAAATACAAACTAAAGGGAAACGTGACACTATTCTAATAAAATGCACTAAAATATAGCTAAATTAACATACAGGATAGCTAAAATAGGTGAAAAAGACTTAAATGAAAGTGTAAAATACACGTTCATCATTAGGCCACCCCCTGCTCAGCCTGTTGCACCGCCACCGACTCAAACCATCGACTAGGCTGCCGAGCGCTTCACCCGTTTCCATCCCGACCATTTCGATGGGGCGCCTGACGCCCGCAAGGCTGAGATCTGGCTTGAGAGCATGGAGAACTTGTTCTCAATTCTGCACTACCCGGACGAGAGAAAGATTGAGCTTGCAGCGTTCCAGTTCGTGGGAGCAGCGAGAAATTGGTGGAGGACCGTCGATGCAAGGTGGAGACAAGAGGAAGTTGACCGCACTTGGAAGAACTTCGAGAAGGAGTTTATGGACAAGTTCGTACCCCGTTTGGTCCGTGAGAATAGGAGGGACGAATTCCAAAACCTGGTGCAAGGACAGATGAACGTCGCGGACTATGACTCAGAGTTCACTCGGCTGTTGAAGTATGTGCCACACTTTCAGAATGACGAGAGGGAGAAGCTACGTCACTTTGTGAAGGGTTGAAGTCGGAAATCCGATACAGCCTGTTCAGGATCGAGTTGTCAACCTACGCGAAAGCCGTGGAAATAACTGGTGAAGTGGAGAGTGGTTTGGGAGAACTAGAGATCTATGAACCTCGACGATCTCGAAAAAGGAGTTCTGACCACAGGAGTCGCAAAGATAAGAAGGATCGTCGGTCTCCATCGAAGTATCCTCGCAATCGACATGAAAGTCGACCTCGCCAAGTTGCTGATAATACTGGACATTCACCTAGGTGGAACTGCAACTTTATGGAGGAACGAATCATGAGGAAAGCAACTGCTGGAAGAAGAAGGGTTGGTGTTTGGCTTTTGGCAGCAGGGATCATAAAGTTGGTGATTGTCCGAGACGTTACGCTCTAGCTGAAGATGGAAGATCTGGAGGCTCGAGTTCTATGAGCCAGGAAGTGGTACTAAAGCCAAGGCGAGAGTCTACAATATGTTCGCACGTGAGCCTTCCTCGGCAAATGTAGCAAAAGGTACGCTTCATTAAGTCAATTTTCGTCTAAGTTTTTGGTTGCTGCTCTGCTGCTTCACGTTTATTAGGTTAGATACACTTAAAGTTTATGTTATCAACGGCTTTCTGAGGACTCGTTACTTGGAATCGTTTGGTTGAAGAAATAGGCTCCGTTTCCCTTAGTCTAGTTTCAACTTTTATTAACTTTTAGCCTGCGAGTTTGTTCTTTCATTCGGCGTTTGAAGGCTTTCGATTCTCCGTTCCCCGTTCGATAGATTTACGCTAGATAAGTTTCGAGGACGAAACTTCTTTTAAGGGTGGTGGAGTGTCACATCCCGTTTTTTTCAATTATTTATTTTATTAATTATTTACCGGAGTAATTTATTTATTTAATTTCTTTCCCTCGTCAACAATTTCATTTTGGAAAGACTATCAAATAAGTGGATCGTTTGCTTTTTGTGTTTGGGCTAAGGATGTAGTCTTCTCTACAAGACTGAAGGAGCCCATTTCGTTGGCCCTTATCTTGGCCCAATTGTTCAGCTAGCCCTTTCCCCTCAAAACCCTAAACCTAAACCCAACATCATCTTCAGTTTCATTTTCTTCCCCTCTCTTCTCCCCTCCACGCGCAGCCACCAACCGAGAAAAGAAAGGAGACTCTCCTTCACCTCTATCTTTATCAATCATCATCACCACCACGTAACCACCACCGGAACCCATCTTCTTCATCATCTCGACCACCCATCTTCCACCACCACGACCGTAGCATCACCACCGTGACCCACAGACCGCCGCCAGCCCCGACCCGCTCCAATCTGCTCCGATCCGTTCGTGCTTCGTCTCCGGTTCTGTTCGTTGCTCGGCCAGTCCGTTTCAGTCCGTCCAAATTCCATTTTGCGCCGCCTAGCTCTGTTCCCATTCTAACCCGCCCAGACTGACGGATCCACTCTGCTCCGGCTCGCGGTCTGCGTCGCCTTCACTAATCCGCGCCAGTTGCACCGTTCTGTTTGACGATTCCGTTCGCGCTCTGCCCAGTTCGTGACTCCGGCTTCGGTTCCGTTCCGTTTCAGTTTTCCGCTCATTCAGTCCCCAAGGTTAAAATCTTTTTCCCCTTTTCGTTTTAATTTTGTGTTTCGGACGATTTTACCCCTGGATATGCTTGGACCTTTTTACCCTTGAACGATTGGCTATTGACTATATTGCCCTTCCGTATCGAACCGAATTGAGGACTGTTTTACCTTTGTGAGATTCTAGAATTGACCATTTTACCCCCTAAATGGATTTATGACCGTTATACCCTTGCAGATTGAATTGAATTTTTGATTGATAGTTGACTACATTTTCAAATTGACCGTTTTACCCTTTCGTATTTTCTGGACTTGGATGACCGTTTGACTTTGGTTACTAGTTGACTGTTGACCTAGTTTTTCTAAAATTATAGATCGACCCCTGAGTTACTGTTTTGACTTAAACCCCGACTTAGAGGATTGCTTTGTTTGTTGTTTTCATTTAAAGGACTAAACTGCAATTAGTAATCTAGGGGCTTTTTTGTAATTTTAGATTCCGTTGGGGCTCGTTTTGAATTTCTAAAACTACTGAGAGGGCTGTTTTGAGATTTCTGAAACTCTGAGGACTTGTTTGTAATTTCTAAAATTACTTCTGAAATTTAAATGTCTTTTCTGGAAGTTAACCAGTTATTAAATTCTTTTCACAGCATTTCAATTGAATTTTCTCACTAGCCTAGGTGGTTTAGTGCTAGCTAGTTCAACCTTAAGGTTCTGAGTTCGAGCCCCACCTTTGACGCCTTTTCTACGATTGTTATTTTTATTACCGTTTAGACTTCCGTTTCAACTTCTAGTTAGTAACTAGTCGTTTTCTACATAGGTGATCCGTCCGTTATCCCGTAATTTGTTGTTCTTTCTGTGGTTCTTGCTCGCACTATTTAAGGTGAGTGTTACTGTTTGTTTTCAAAAACTACAAGGAAGTTATGTGCTAATTGCTTACTTTGTTACTGTGTATTTATTATTGTTCCTATTTCATATGTATGCCTACACGCAGGTTACTTTCATAAGTTTAATCACACGTTTGAAATGCTGTGCATGATTGTCTTAATTCACCGAGCTTTCTGGATTGAGTATTGCAGTGTACTATTATATGATATTGGTTGTTGTCTTACTGACTCTTCAACTGACCATTGCCTTCTTAACTGACCGTGGTTTTCCAATACCTCTCTTGGTTTCTGAGCACTATTTTAATGTTAACTGTTGACCGGTCGATTAGGTTGATAAGTAGGTAGGGTTGGGTAGTGTTGACTATCAGGTTTATTTATGAGTCACCTAGTCTAATCCCTTAAGACGCGAGGCAGAAGAAGCTGATGTCTATTTGGGTCGTAGGACTTTTCCTGAACGTACGCAGGACACTGTACTAGCTAGAATTGAATTCCTTCTAGACGGGGTGATAAGGGCTATTGGGTGTAGGAGCAATAAGGCGGGCTGCACCAACTGTTACTGTACTGTTTTCAAAACAACTGACTTACTGTTTTCTAACATCTTAACCGATTGATTTGCTTGTTTACTGAACTGATTGTTATCTGAATTTACTGCCTGTAATTTGCCTGTCTTTAAAGTGATAGATCTTCTACAAAATTGCATGAAATCAACATTGCATGAGCACCACTGAGATCCTTTATCTCACCACTCTTTTCAAAATACTTCCTTGTAGGTTCGACTTCCAATGAGCTCTAGTAGGCGTCTGGCGACTCGAGAGTGTGGGGGAGTTTTGGTTTGGGGTTGTTTTCGAATAAAAAGAAACTTTGTCTTCACTTGTTATTTTCCATTGAACTTCATCATCTTTTAGCTTCCGCATTTATTTCACTTGAATTGTAAGCTCGTTTGAGAGCCAAACCTTTACTTACCGTTATTTTTAAAAGACCGTTCGATTTCCTGATTTAAATATTATTTTCAAAATTACCCTACCGTTACAGATGGTATCAGAGCTTTAGTGCAAACTCAAGCTTGCTAGGATAGGATCTTCTGGCCTTTGGGGTGTGTGTGTGAGGGTCCGAGTCGCTGCATAGGTTGAGTGGTCAGTGTTCTGTCTCTTTTACTGTCTAGTTTTCTGTTCTAACTCTAAATTGTTCGATTGTTGAGTTTCTGAGATTGCCCTACTATTGTTACTGTTTGACCTTGACTAAATTATTGACTGCCTTGCTCCGTGCTTGCCTTAAGTTTCTAAACCACTTATCTGTTTGTTTAGCTTGAATTTTCTTAACTCTCTTTTTGCATGATACTACTGTTGACTCTGTTTGATTTTACTGAGGCTATCTGATTGTTATGTTGCCTAAGTTAAATGCATGTTGTGTATGTGTTCTATTTAAAAGTATGTTACATTTTACGTTATTGATCGCATGCTTTAAGTTCTCATTTATGCAATAGTTTGGCCTTAAGATTGTGACGTCTTAGGATAGTCACACTCGAGGACGTTAATTACGTTACTTACCTTAGACTAATTGCGATAGTATGGCTCCAAGGATTAACACTCGCAACGGCAATAACAACACCAACAACGGGAACAACACCAACAACGGCAGCCCCAGCAGTGACAACAACAACAATGATGGCACTTCGGACCAAGTTGAGCGGATCATTGCCGCCTTGGGAAACTTCAGCGAGACTATGCGCCATTTTAGGTGATGAACGTGTATTTTGCACTTTCATTTAAGTCTTTTTCCCCTATTTTAGCTATCCTCTATGTTAATTTAGCTATATTTTAGTGCATTTTATTGGAATATTGTCACGTTTCCCTTTAGTTTGTATTTTACAGGTTTTGGGTGAAAAACGAGGTTTTCCGGGCAATTATATTGAAGTAGACAAGGAATTGGTGTTCCGAAGGCCTAATTGGAGTATCCAGAAGATTCCGGATAGGATTTGAAGTCTAGGGGTCGAATCTGAAGGCTAAAAGGTCACTAGAAGGCAAAAACCGAGTCCGAAAAGGAAAAGATATCCAAAACGCGTCAAAAACGCGTTTCAGCCGAAAAAACCTCCCGGGCGAGTCGCCCGGGACGTGGAGCGAATCGCCCCACACCAGGCGAATCGCCCGGTATGTGGGGCGACTCGCCCCACACCTGCCGAATCACTATATATAGTTGCTCAGTTTTCTCCGTTTTTCATACTTTCTCAGACCTTTTCTCTCCCCTTTTTCATTAGTTTTAGGTAGGAATTCTCCAGATCCTGTTCTGGGGATTCTTAGCTTAGGAGATACTTTTCTTAGCGTTTTGGAGCTTGTAAGATCGCGATTCTTCGGAGATTGACAACCTTCGGTAACATTGTATCTTACAGTTTTTCTATTTATATTTATATATCTTTCAACATGTTTTCATTCATTCGTGTTATGATTTATGTTGATTGCATGACATCTATGAGTAGCTAAACTTATCGTTGGTGATAGTATGTGATTTCTTAGCGAAGGGTTAATAATTATGCTAATGGCTATATCGCGCATTATACTTTGAGTTATTGCTTTATTTCTTTTATCTATCTAAAACCTCTATCTTCGTAGTGTTGAATAATTACGGAACACAATTGGACAATTCATTGATCAAAGATCTCTATGCAAAACCGGGGACTTCATGCATGATTATTAACCTGCTATGCTTTGAATGACCGTACTATCACCAATCTCCATTATCTGTTAAGAAAAACCTTTGCTAAGTCGTCTGTTGATTTTATATTCTTAAGTTAGATTAGATAAAGCTAGTTATAGTCCTTAGATATCGACATTCGAGGTTATTCTACTGCTACACTACGGTTTTCGTTGTAGTTGTGAATTGCCTTTGGCTAAATACAAATTTATTTGATTAATTAGAATCTGACAAATTCCCGTTCATCAAATTGGCGCCGTTGCCGGGGACTATACTCCTTTTTTCTGTTTAGCTTTTTTATATTTTCAGCATTCAATTCCTAATTCTAGTAGTTTTTAGTTTTCCTATTTAATCTCTCTCTGATACTCCTTTCCTAGTTTGTTACAGATAGTGTATGCCACATACACGATCTAGAGGAACATCGCTTGCTGATTCAATTGCTGAGATCGACAGAGTCTACCACCAAAGAAGGCGACTACTTCAAAGGCGTGAACTAGAGGAAATAGAGTATACCGATTTCTCTGAATCTCTACACAGTCTTTAAAAGGAAATCGACGGAATGGCAGAAGCTAGACCACTGAAAGCATGGGTTCAACCCTCCAAGGATCGTATGAGGGGGAACGACGATTGTTCTTTCATCTGCAACTCGTGATCTGGAAATCAAGAACCACGCGGTCCAACAACTTCCGAGGTTCTATGGCTTAGTAAGGGAAGATGTGATGGGGTACTTGCACGATATCGATGATTTCGTCAACCAACTCCCACGACCCGGAGCTGAAATAACAACGGACGAGTTGAGAATGAAGGTTTTTGCTATGGGGCTTGGCGACAGAGCCAAGTCATGGTTGAGTTCTCTACCGGCGGGCTCGCTGGACACTTGGGAGAAGGTTTTTCAGCTTTCATGGAAAAATACTTCCCTCACACCTGGACTACCGCGCTAAAGGCGCAAATCACTGGGTTCAAACAAGACTATGATAAGACCATCTACACCGCGTTTGAGAGGTTCCAAGACCTCATGAACAAGTGCCCTCACCATGGTTTTGAGCTTTCAGATCTAGTCCAACACTTCTACAATGGACTAACGTTCGAGAACCAACAAGTGGTGGACTTCCAATGCCGTGGCAATATTTGGGAGGAAACTGCGGAAGCCGTCTGGGCGATTTTCGAAAGGCTTGCTAAGGGGTCGCAATTCAAGGACCCAAGAGTGATGAACGTTGTCAGGGTTCAGTCAAATAAATTTGTAATAGCCAAAGGCAATCCACAACTACAACGAAAACCGTAGTGTAGTAGTAGAATGACTCGAGTGTCGTTCTCTCAGGACTATAACTAGCTTTATCTATTTAATCAAGAGAATATAAAACAGCAAATAAAAAGCAATAGGGGGTTTTCAAGCAGATAATGGAGGTTGGTGATAGTATGGTCCTTCTTAACATAATGGGTCGATAATCATGCATAAATTCCTCGGTCTTGCATAGAGATCTTTGAATGAATTTTGGGTCCTGTTGTAAGTATTATGCACTACGAAGATAATATGGGTCTGACCTGTCAACAACTAACGTCCTATTGTGTTCCGTAATCATTCAACACTACGAAGATAATTTAGTCTGATTGGCCGACAAGTGTCCTAGTGTGCATAATGATCAATACAACATACGAGAATTTTGGTGTTCAACTCATCAACGAAATAAAACAATGACACGGAGTATAATGCGCGATATAGCCATTAGCATGATTATCTTCCCTCGCTAAGAATTCACATACTACCACCAACGATAAATTTAGCTACTCATAATGTGCATGCAATCAATAGCAATCATAGAAGAAAACATATTGAAAGAATATATAAACTAAGTAGATAAAAGTTGTAAGATACAAAGTTACCGAAGGTTGTCAATCTCCGGATGATTGTGATCCTACGCGCTCCAATCTGCTATGAAAAAGTATCCCCTAAGCTATGGAACTCCCAGGACAAGCCCCGGGAAGTTCCTACCTAAAACTATAGAGAGAGGTGAGAAAGTAGGCTTGGAAAGATATGATTTTCGGAGAGAAAACTCACAACTATATATAGGCCCGAAATATCTCTAGGGCGGTTCGCCCGAGACACGGGGCGGTTCGCCCCCCAGTATTTCACGGAATTTCCGCGTTTTTCTACGCGGATTTCGATTTCTTCACCTTTTCGGACTCGGTTTCAGACTTCTAATGGCCTTCTAACCTCCAGATTCGGTCCCTAGACTCCAAATCCTATCCGGAAACCTTCAGATTCTCCAAATATGCTTCTGGAACACCAATTCCTTGTAGACTTTAATATAATTGCCCGTAAATCTCCGAATTTCAACCAAAACCTGTAAAATAAAATCTAAAAGGAAACGTGACACTATTCTAATAAAATGTACTAAAATATAGCTAAATTAACATAGAGGATAGCTAAATTAGGTGAAAAAGACTCGAATGAAAGTGTAAAATACACATTCATCAAAGAGCAATGGTTAGGAGACGTGGACCTGAAGCTCCACCTACTGAAGAAGCCCCTATGTATGGGGGGAATGGGGATCGATTCGAGTGCTTTACCAACGAATTGAAACAAGTCCTCAGGAGCGCCACTGGAACAGCTATGTCAAACGAAGTCTGCCGAATATGCAAGAACTATGGGCATGGAGCTCATATGTGTAGATCGGAGCTTGCATATAATGACGGTAACTGGGTTCAAGGAGGTGAAGAGGAAGCCTTTGCTACGGAATTTGGTTCTCAAGAAGCTAGCTACGGACAAGATGGTAGGAATCCTCGAGGTGGATTTTGGAGAAGAGGGTTCCGGAACAATCAAGGATATGCACCGGCTAGCCAAACTTATGGCCCTAACCAAGACCGTAGTAGGCTTAACTACGGTAATGACCACTGCGAAAATCCTGCTCCAAAAGAGCAACCGAAGTGGAAGACAGCTCTATTGATGGAGAACTTGCAAAAGATGGTTGATCACACCCAAAGTTTTCTCAAACATTATGAAGAAGATTCTGAGAAGACTAGGGCAAGGCTTCATCGGTTGGAAGAGAGCACTAGGCTTGCCCATCAAAAGATGCAAGAGTTGATTGACCGAGGAGCAAGTAGGGAGCAAGGCAAGCTGCCTAGCAACACTGAGAAGTCGATGTCCATTACCTTGGTGGGTGATCTACCTGTTGAAATCACCATCAAGAAGGTTGCTAAGTGTGAGTGTTGCAAGAGTGAAGAACACCCACTAGCCAAGGAAGAAGAGAAGGACCTTGGTTCTGACGAGAGTGAAGAGGAGCAAGAGGATCCCGAGCCACTCCCTCAAAGTTTCGATGTTAAGGTCGGGATTGGTGAACTTGAAGATGTTCGTGCCACACTAGACACGAGATCCTACTCTAATGTTCTCCCAATGAATGTGTTCGAGAAGATTAGCCTTGGAAAACTATCTGAGCATAAAGCTATTGTGCAATTGGCGGATGGATCCTTTGTGAGACCCGAAGGCGTTGTGAAGAACGTATTGGTTAAGATTGGTGAAGCTTCTGTATACAATGATGATGTCGTTTTTCACCAATTAAATTTGTTTGTATCCAAAGAACACTTATTCACTACACAAAAGATTTAGTGCAGCGGTAAGATGTTCCCGAGTGTCGTTCTCTTGGGACCTAACGTAGCTTTGTTTTAGTGCGTAACAATTGTAATCAACCAACAAGCAAGTTTGTGTGATTAAACCAAGCACTCATGCAAATCAGAAACTATCAAGAGGAAGATAAAATCAAATAGAGAAAGATGTTGGTGGTAGCTTAGTGGACATGACAAACCATGGGTTATAACTCGCTATCATGCTATGAACATTTAAACATACAATAGAGAAGTATTAATTGACCACAAAGTTCTCACATGCTTTGCATTCGAAAATACGGAATTGGCTACTCCCAATTGTATGGATGATCTAGAAGTATTAAGCGACCATAAGAGCTGTCACTACCTTGTATTCGAAGATTTGTAATTGGCTACTTTAGATCTTACGCAATGGTTCAAAGCACTACAAGCATAATCATAACCCTAGCTATCATGTCCACATTCTACCACCAACAATCGTGAATTAGCTACAAATAACGGATCTTGAAACAAACAACATCATATATGAATAACAATAACAAACATTCATAATCAGAATCAAAATAAGGAGAATTGATACAAGTTACCACCGATTGTCACGAGACGGTGGAATGCCCAAATCTCACGGATCAAGATACAATGAAGATGAAATTGGATGTAATCACGTCTTTCTTGATGATAATCAAGCCTCTAGATAATGGGTCTGAGCTATGGAGCTTCAAAGAGCTCTCCTAAGCAATTACAAAGTGAAAGGGATGAGAAAAAATAACTGAAAATCGAGTTTTAATGCCAAAATCGCGATCTGGATCTGAGTCCAAGCGAAGGGCTTGGCTTCTGTCAAGCGCTTAGCTTGGAAAGCGAAGGGCTTGACAGGGGCCAAGCGCTTCGCCTGGAATTCCAGTGAATCTGCCCAGAATTTTCGCCTGACTTTAACTCGCTCTACAGGGCTCATACGATGTCGGATCAGAGCGTGTAATATACCGTTGGATATCTCTTTGAGTTAGCTACGCGTGGAAGTTTTTTTGAGGTCAATACAATGCTGTATGAAAAAGTTATGGCCCAAATGGCTAGGATGTGTCAATCATAAACACTTGAACGACTCCAAAACTTCCACCCGAACTTTTGAATTTGCTTCCAAGGTAAGGCTAAGTTCTCAAAATGTGATTATTGGCTTAACTCGAACTAAGGACACTCACGAAAATGTCCACGGAGATCAAGGAACTTCAACGGGGTCATTTTTCATCCAAAATGCTTCGTTTTTAGCTCCAAAAACACCGTTTCGTACCTAAGTGCCTGAAAATGCAAAAAACACAAAACGTGACACTATTCTACAAAACTAACCAAAAAACAAGGCTAAAAGGTAGCAAAAGAAGGTAAAAAAGACAAGATGAACGCGTCAAAAATACGTTCATCATACACCAATTTTGTAGTTATGCCGGCGTCTACAACTGGGATGGGGGATGTCGTTCTCTTGGGGCGAACGTTCTTGACTAAGCTACGCTCCGTGATAGACATCTACCGAAGGACTTGCACCATTGAGGTGGATGGCAAGCGACATGTGTTGCGAGCCATATCCGATCCACCTGATCACTTCAATGCTTCTCACACTATTAACTACTGTGGTCTTGCTGTCTATGTTCATTCTTATTCACAGGTTCGTGGCATGAGGAGAAGATCCATGAAGGGGAAGTCTAGTACCCTAAAAAAGAAGAGCTAGGCGCAAGAAGGAGTCGAGTCAAAGACTATAAACAATGCCGCTATCCGGAGGCAACCCGGAGTTTTTATCACTTTTTTACCGCTTTATTGCATGCATTCATACTTGAACAATTTGCTTTTCGTATGTGAATTTGTTCGTCTCTGTGTCGTATGTGCTTATGTTTGTGTTTGAGTGAATTTTTTTCGAGTGGTTTTATGAGAAAAATAGTTTTCGGGGATCAAAAACTGAGTTTTTTCGAAACGTTTCGTCTCCCCACCTCAGGAGGTGGGGGGCGATTCGCCCCCCATGGGGCGACTCGCCCCACATGTCTAGAGAGCTCCACGCTCTCTGGACGTGCGGGGCGAGTCGCCCCACACCAGGGGCGACTCGCCCCACGAGTTCTGCAGATTAAAAACGCGAGAAAACCCCCTTTCTCCTCATTTTCTTCATCTTCTTCATTCCTTACTCCCCAAAATCCGTAAAAAACGAAAAAACTTCAATCCTTCATAAATCTTCAATCTTCCATCAAATTTGTGTTCTTTAGCTTCCATCGAAGCCCATTACGTGCTCTTTCTTTTCATCCGAACAACTTTCACTCTAGTGCATTCGTTTTCCAGATCTGAGGTATCTTCACATGAACCTTAATTTTTCAAATTTGGGGGTTTTCTATTTTGAGCTTCAATTAAGCTTATATGATGTATGGGTAGGTTGTTTGTTTGATTAGAAATGTTATTTACTATCAATTGCATGCTCAATTATGCTTGGATTGTTGATTTGGGAATTTTGCTACTAGATGTTTTTATCTTGTTATGCAATGTATCTTTTTCTTCGATTCCATACATATGATTGTGTTTACTGATGTAATGATGATGGTGATAGTGTATATGTCCTAGAGACAGTCCTTATTAAGGGCATGGAGCCCTTATAGAGGGCATATATGTACTATTACACAGGTCAACGTAATATGATATATGTTTGTCGTTTTACTATTGAGTATCGCTTTCATATTTATATTACACCGGGCATGCAGCATGTCATATCTCTATTACTGTCTGTATTGATATTAAACATGTCCCCTCGGATAGTTGACCGATCACACAGATAGTGGGAGCTATGTGAGTTATCATCTATCCCAAACTCTCCCTAGTTGAGGTTCATCTCGGATGTAGGGGTCTGAATGAACCAGATGAGACTAGTATGCGTGGAGGTTATACTTGTTGGAGCAAGTGTGAGCTGATCCCACGGCCACGGAACGGATTGTTGGACAATCGAGAAACGTTCCCATAACTGCGCATAGTTGTTCGAAGAAGGATTATCAAGCAATGGAAGTACCCATCGGACACTCCCATCGATGTATACTCTACACCGAAGTGTCTATGGGAACCTGTGAGTTGTCGAAGTGATGCCAGTCGTCCTTTGGACTTACAGGACTTTATCATCACATTTGTTGCCCCATATCCTTGGTGGACCCGTCGATGTCAGCTCTGAATAAGCAGTTGACCTAAGACACGATCCAGGATTATGGCTACATACAAATGGGGATGATAAGTGATTCTGTGAAGGATTCATCTCTCTAGTGTAGCACAGGAGAGCACTGTTCATAGTTGTTCATAGTTGTGATGGTAAAACCGCTGGCCAGCGTATCAATATTATTATGATGGTCATAATAGATATTGGATTCACCATGCAACTCACTGAAGACGCCCGTGGATGTATTATTAGGATAGACACTTCATCGATCCTAGATACATTCGAGCAAGTCAGATGAAGGGACGTTATCATCGTCGCGTTGAGCGCAACAGACTTCGCAACGAAAGGGTTAGCTTTGAGAAACCTCTCAAACGTCCTCATGTATTAATATTGCAAATGGAACCGTCTAGGAATTCCATGTTGCCTAGTCTAGGACTTGCTTAATACGATGAGGCCCTATGGGTCACACTATGTGGTGATTCAGCCTATCAGAATATCCTTGAAGATGGAATCGCAATTAATTTGGAATTAATTGTGATTGATGGATTATAATTGATTTGGAATTCATTATAATATTTGGTGGCTCAATTAATGATTTGGAATTATTAATTGAATTGGCTAATTAATTGTATTTTAAGTAAATGTAATTAAACATTATATTTTGGAAATATAATAGAGGTTTGATTTGAAAGGATATGTTAATTTAGAATTAACATATGCACTTGGGCAAAATTTACTTGGAGTTTGAATTGCCTTAGAACTATAAGTGGGTCCCAAAATTGGGACCCACCTATTTCCCGTAGGACAGGGCGCGCGCGCGCGTTAGCTAGATAGGGGAAGGAGTCGACTCCTTCGTCTATTAGAAGTCCAAGGGATAAGTTAGATTTTCCTGATTGAGTTTTAATTTGATTGGGAATGAATCTAGACTTGATATTGGTTTCCTAGTGCGAAAAGAATTAGATTCTTATTCCTTTACGAAGTCTAATTGCTTATGCTTTAGGCTTCTATTGACTACTATATATAGTAGACTAGAGAGTTTTTGACATAGACTTTCACAGTCATTCTTCCCAGTTTTCTTAGAGAAAATAAAAACTCTCCCCTCCTCTATAAGCCTACGCTCGCGCCACCTTGCCGGAGGAATCGCCGCCCCATCTTCTTGGTCACACAAAGAATATCCTAGCATTCTTTCCGATAGGTTGTTCATCCGTGGATACCAAGGTTGAGGTTCTAGGAGCTGGAAACTAACTCTTATTGTCTTGTAGATAATCAGAGTATTGCAGATATCTTCGACTTCGACGAAGGAGAAGATACACCGGATTATTACGAAGATTTGGAAGCCGCTTTGGAATTAAGGTTAGTCTTCTAATTGACGTGTTTAAATATATACGGCATATACATAATCAATTAACCTGTATGTTAAGAAATTTTTTGAAATTCCGCTGCGTACCCTAGGGGTAACTCTGACCATATTTTCTTACAGTGGTATCGGAGCCAGGTTAATTGATTACGTATATACGTATATATTGTATGATTTTGTAGATATGTGGATGCAATTGATTCTATGATTAATTCGATTTTCAAAAGTTTTGTTTTTATATAAATTTAGAATTTATATTTTTTCAAAAAAAAAAAATTTTTAAATATATATATTGATCGGGCTGCCTGCGTGACGCAGGCGGCGGGCGCCGGCGCCCCGGGTGCCTGCCGGACGCAGGCACCCGCGCCTGCGGCTGCAGGCGCACGGCGCGTGGGACGCCGGGCGCCCGCGGCCGCTGGCACGGTAGGGGACGAGACTAGGTCCCGTCCCATATTTTAATATATATACATATTTTTCGGGTTGGACCCAAAATCGAATTTTGAAAATTTTGAGGATTGAATTTAATATTTGGAATATAAATATGATTTAATTGTAATTGTTTTTAACTAGAGGGGTTAAATTTAATTAGTATAAAGGTAAAGGTCTTATTTGTAATTTATCAATTTATTGTTTATTGCAAATTAGTCCTTCTAATTTTGAATTTTAGATTTAACACCTCCAAGGTTTCAAAAATTACAATTAAGTCCTTCGGATTTTCGAAAATTGCTACTTGGTCAATAGAATTTTTGATTTTTCAATCTAGTCCAAATTTTCAATTATTTCATAGAGATTATAAGTATGGGATTATAATTTTCATAATGAAATTATGAAGTCATTTGTCATCCACATAGGCTACTACTTGTTTCATATGCTCGATATGCTATTGTTTGACAATGCATGTTTAAATACCAAGTATTTTACTTTCCGTTCGACCGCTATGCATGCGAGGGTAGGCGGCGCCCTCTTATATGTCGGACCGCATATTTTATATATAGGTAGGCGGCACCCATTATGTGATTGACCGCGTTTAGAACTAGAATGGATAGGCGACATCCATTACGTGTAGACCGCTCATGCATCATGGGTAGGCGGCGCCCTTATTTGTTTGTAGATGACTGATAACAACCCTCAAGCGACAAGCCCCAACCAATATAAGTACATAAATATATATATGTATGTATATCTGAGATGCTTTCCATAGGGTGCTTTAATTCTGAACTTTCATTGCGTTTTCTTGTATTGGCGACCTCGTCTTACAGACTCGCAGTGATCGTCAGATAAGAGTAAGCCTATGGTTATGACTTACTGCATATTAGCGACCTCGATAGGTACAATATGTAGGGCATCAGGTTAAATTAGATTTAACAACCAGAGTTGCGTGACGCAATTGGATAGTCCTACCGGTCATATTATGCTGTGCGACCAGCCCCCGTTGGAGTATAGCATAGTATGGATTTGGATCTTGGCCACTACGGTAATTTGTTGGACATTACCCGTATGTTTGTTTTGGGGGCAAGCATATGTGAAAATAGTGGGAGCTAAACAGCTAAAGGACCTTGTTGTTTAGTTATGTTGACTGTGTATTTAGAAATAATATTTCAATAGTTGATTTATTATTTCGTTCTATATTATTTCTCCTGGAAAACTGAAATGGCGAGTATCTCGCTCCGTGCTGTCTTAGAGAAGCAAATTTTGACCGGACCAAACTTCCTAGATTGGATCAGGAATATATGTTTGGTGCTGAGGTACGAAAGGATTGAGTACGTCTTGGACGAGGCTAATCCCATGTGTCCCGAGAATCAGACTGCCGATCAAGTTGTTGATTTGGAATCAAGCCAACAAGGCAAAGTCTGATAAGCATCATGTGGATGCTATATCCGCGCAGTGTATTATGCTGGCGGCAATGAGCAATGAGCTGCAGAGACAATGTGATAGCATGTTGCCGTATGAGATGCTAAAGCATCTTGAGTCGCTCTTTGAGACGACAGCTAGAAGTGTTGAATTTGATTTGATCAAAGAGATACACAGATGCAAGCTCAATGAAGGAGGGAACATGTCTAAACATGTTCTCAAGATGAGAATAAGATCATGGTGATCTTTGTCCTTCAATCATTGCCGAGTTCGTATTCTGATGAAACGTTTGTCAATCGTCAATCAAATAAATTTGTAATTAGCCAAAGGCAATCCACAACTACAACGAAAACCGTAGTGTAGTAGCAGAATGACTCGAGTGTCGTTCTCTCAGGACTATAACTAGCTTTATCTATTTAACAAGAGAATATAAAACAGCAGATAGAAAGCAATAGGAGGTTTCAAGCAGATAATGGAGATTGGTGATAGTATGCTCCTTCTTAGCATAATGGGTCGATAATCATGCATAAATTCCTCGGTCTTGCATAGAGATCTTTGAATCAGTCTAGTGTCCTGTTGCAAGTATTAAGCACTACGAAGATAATTTGGTCTGACTAGTCAACACGATTGTCCTAATGTGTTCCGTAATTATTCAACACTACGAATATAATTGGTCTGATGGTCGACTAGTGTCCAATTGTGCATAATGATCAATACAACATACGAGAATTTTGGTTACAACTGATCAACGAAATAAAGCAATGACACGGAGTATAATGCGCGATATAGCCATTAGCATGATTATCTTCCTCGCTAAGAATTCACATACTACCACCAATGATAAGTTTAGCTACTCATAATAAGCATGCAATCAACAGAAATCATAGAAGAAAACATATTGAAAGATAAATAAAATAAGTAGTTAAAACTGTAGGATACAAAGTTACCGAAGGTTGTCAATCTCCGGATGATTGTGGTCCTACGAGCTCCAAACTGCTATGAAAAAGTGTCCCCGAAGCTACGGAACTCCCAGGACAGGCCCCGGGAAGTTCCTACCTAAAACTATAGAGAGAGGTGAGAAAGTAGGCTTGGAAAGATATGATTTTCGGAGAAAAACTGAGCTCTATATATAGGTCCCGGGATTTCTCTGGGGCGGTTCGCCCGAGGCCGGGGCGTTTTGCCCCCGCCGTTTTCTCGGAATTCCGCGTTTTTCGACGCGGATTTGGATTTCTTCACCTTTTCGGACTCGGTTTTAGACTTCTAATGGCCTTCTAACCTCCAGATTCGACCCCTAGACTCCAAATCCTATCCAGAAACCTTCAGATACTCCAAATAGACTTCTGGAACACCAATTCCTTGTCAACTTTAATATATTTGCCCAGAAATTTCCGAATTTCAACCAAAGCCTGTAAAATAAAAACTAAAGGAACGTGACACTATTCTAATAAAATGTACTAAAATATAGCTAAATTAACATAGAGGATAACTAAAATAGTGAAAAAAGACTCGAATGAAAGTGTAAAATACACATTCATCAAACTCCCCAAACCGAACCTTTGCTTGTCGTCAAGCAACTAAGCTAGACTCTAATACAAAAAACATGCAAGACTCAAAATGGAGTTTCATGCCAAATAAAATGAACTAATCTACTGAATCTACCAAATAACATATGAACAAAACCATACAAATCAAAGCATGAATATAGGTTGAAGAATACCTCGATTGACTTATACACATCCACACAAGCTCTTATGTCAAGACAAGATAGTCTCTCGTAACATTCTCTACCTGGACCTAGTCAGTGACGACGTAATGA
>CM051458.1:45313068-45331688 GCA_028274465.1 Plantago ovata
GAATGATTGTCCAAGCTAAGGGCAGATCAGCTAAGAAGCCGCCGACTTAGCCTCAGGTATGTTTGTTATTGAAATGAACATGACTACTTTTTGACTCCAATGGTTGGGTATTAGATACAGCTTGTGGCTCGACATTTAATAATGTGCAGGGGCTAATTGAACACAGGCTAGTCAAGCAAGGTGAAATCGACTTGCATGTGGGAACGACAATCAAGTTGAAGCCAAACGCGTTGGACGCTGCAAGATAGATTTACCTTCAGGACAATGTTTAGAACTTGATAACGTTTATTTTGTTCCATCCATTGTCAGAAATAATTCCATTCCATTGTTGGACAATTTGGGTTTTTCTTATTGCTGTGTTATTTTTCATTAAATGACCAGTATTATGGAAAGGCTCGCTTAGTGAATGGTTTATATATTTGCAAAGTAGTCTACCTTTATTTCAAATACATAACAAACAACCGTCTTCAAGTAGGAAGAATAATCCATCTTATCTATGGCATTGTCGGCTAGGCCATATCAATGAAACACGGATTCAAAGACTAAGGAAGTTGGACTACTTAGAACCATTTGATTTTGAATCATATGGTACATGCGAATCATGTGTTAAGGTAAGATGACGAACAAACCTTTTGTGGACAAGGTGTTCGTGCCACTCGCTGCTTAGAGCTCATACATACGATGTATGTGGACCTTTTAAAGTCCATGCGCGTGGGGTTATCCTTACTTCGTTACCTTTACTGACGATTTCTCAAGGTATGGATATATTATCTTATGAAGATAAATCTGAGACCTTTGGGAAATTCAAGGAGTTTAGGAATGAGGTCGAGAATGAATTGAACCTAAGGATAGTCACTCTTCGATCAGATCGAGGAGGTGAATACCTTAGTGAAGAATTCATCGACTACTTGAAGGAAAATGGAATTCAATCGCAATGGACTCCCCTGGAACACCACAGTTAAATGGTGTGTCTGAGAGAAGGAATCGACCCTGTTAGACATGGTGAGATCAATGATTGGATTCTCGACTCTTCCAAAACATCTATGGGGATATGCACTACAAACTGCAATCTACATTCTGAACCGTGTACCATCTAAATCAGTGGAAAAAAACTCCTTATGAGTTATGGAAGGGAAAGAAGCCCTTACTGGGCTATATTAGACCTTGGGGCTGTCTTGCGATAGTCAAAACTGGCTCACTGATAAGTTAGATGCCAAGGGTGTCAAAGTATATTTCATAGGCTATCCTCGTTAGACGAGAGGCTATGAATTCTATCATGCTGAAGATCACAAGGTGATAGTATCTAAAACGTTAAGTTTTTAGAAGCTGAATACCTCGAAGAAGAGAGGTTAGATGACATGATAGAACTTGAAGAAATTCAAGACTTTGACACGCGCGAACATGAGTTCTCTAAATCTTCTGATTTGGACTCAAGTTCAGTGGGAGCTTTCGAAGCAGACAAGGGTAATGATATGACACTTGCTAGGCATGTCATAGTCAGTGGGAGTCCTGTGATTGGATCAACAGTTGAAACCACACCAATAGAACCCGTTGTCAATCAAACTGTGCAACGAGTTGCACAAGAGCAGCCTCCCGCTAGGGAAGAGGGTCGCGTGGCGCGACTAGCTGCATCAGTGCCCACTGATAATGTTCGTGTTACACGAAGACAGAAAAGAAAAGCACCAGAACCAGTCGAGCTCCGTAGGTCGAAGAGGATCCTAATAGGACCTCATAAGCAAAGTCTTATGATAGAAGACATCAGTGAACTTGATGTCAGCTTATCAGATCGGGAAAGATCCCGAGACCTACAAAGAGGCAATAATTGATATTGACTCAGACAAATGGCAAGAGGCCATGGAATTGGAAATGGACTCCATGTACCTGAACCAAGTTTGGAACTTGGTAGACTTGCCCCAAGAGGTTAGACCTATTGGGTGCAAATGGGTCTTTAAACGAAAGACAAATACCGATGGCAAGGTACAAACGCACAAGGCTAGACTTGTGGCGAAAGGCTACACACAAAGGTATGGCATCGATTACGATGAAACCTTTTCACCGGTAGCAAATATGAAGTCCATTCGAATTCTACTTGCGATAGCTACCTACTATGATTATGAGATCTGGCAGATGGATGTAAGACTGCCTTCCTCAATGGCAACCTTGAGGAAAAGGTCTATATGGTACAGCCGGAAGGTTTTATTAGTAAAACCAGGCCGACTGCTGTATGCAAATTACAGAGATCCATCTATGGGCTAAAGCAAGCGTCTAGGAGCTGGAATATCTGCTTTGATGAAGCTGTCAAATCGTTTGACTTCATCAGAAGCAAGGAAGATCCCTGTGTCTACACTAGGCACAGCGACAAGGGAGTCGTTTTCATGATCATCTATGTTGATGACATTTTGGTCATGGGAAACAATGTCTCTATGCTAGAAGAGACTAAAGTTTGGTTATCAAGTACCTTCTCGATGAAGGACTTGGGTGAAGCGAACTACATCCTAGGGATCAAGATCTATAGAGATAGATCCAAGAGAATGTTAGGATTGACACAGTCCACCTACATCGACAAATACTGAAGCGTTATAAGATGGACGACTCAAAGAGAGGCTTTCTCCCAGCTAGGCATGGGATTGTCTTATCATTTAAGGATAGTCCTAAAACTGATGAAGAAAGAAATGCAATGAGTCGTGTGCCCTATGCTTCGGCAGTAGGGTCTATAATGTATGCAATGAATTGCACAAGGCCCGATGTGGCATATGCGCTTAGTGTCACTTGTCGACACCAACAGAATCCAGGAGTACCTCACTGGACTGTTGTAAAGAACATTCTTAAGTACCTTCGACGAACTAAGGAAATGTTCTTGGTGTTTGGTGGAGAACCAGAATTAAAGATGTATGGTTATGTCGACGCTGGATTTGAATCAGGTCTTGATGACTTTGAGTCACAGACAGGATACGTATTCAAATTGAACGGAGGAGCTATCTGTTGGAAGAGTTCTAAGCAAGCCACGATTGCTGACTCATCACAAAAGTCGAGTACATTGCTGGATCAGAAGCTTCGTAAGAAGCTGACTGGATTTCAGAGTTCTTGAAGGAATTGAGGGTTGTTCCTGCTCCTAGTCCAATAACGATTTAATGGGACATTACGGGCGCCGTCGCTCAAGCTAAGGAGCCTAGATCTACAAACAAGAACAAACATGTACTTAGAAAGTATCACGTTATACGTGAGATTATTGATAGAGGAGAAGTTAGTATAGAACGTGTCTCTACCACGGACAACGTGGCAGATCCTTTCACCAAGGTCTTATCAGTGGAAGTCCACTTAAGACATTATGCTAATCTGGGTATTAGGCATAAAGGTGACTGGCTCTAGTCCAAGTGGGAGATTGATAGTGTATATGTCCTATAGACAGTCCTTATTAGCGCATGGAGCCCTTATAGAGGGCATATATGTACTATTACACAGGTCAACGTAATATGATATATGTTTGTCGTTTTACTATTGAGTATCGCTTTCATATTTATATTACACCGGCATGCAGCATGTCATATCTCTATTACTGTCTGTATTGATATTAAACATGTCCCCTCGGATAGATGACCGATCACACAGATAGTGGGAGCTATGCGAGTTATCATCTATCCCAAACTCTCCCTAGTCGAGGTTCATCTCGGATGTAGGGGTCTGAATGAACCAGATGAGACTAGTATGCGTGGAGGTTATACTTGTTGGAGCAAGTGTGAGCCGATCCCACGGCCACGGAACGGATTGTTGGACAATCGAGAAACGTTCCCATAACTGCGCATAGTTGTTCGAAGAAGGATTATCGAGCAATGGAAGTACCACCGGACACTCCCATCGATGTATACTCTACACTGAAGTGTCTATGGGAACCGGTGAGTTGTCGAAGTGATGCCAGTCGTCCTTTGGACTTACAGGACTTATCATCACATTTGTTGCCCCATATCCTTGGTGGACCCGTCGATGTCAGCTCCGAATAAGCAGTTGACCTAAGACACGATCTAGGATTATGGCTACATACAAATGGGGATGATAAGTGATTCTGTGAAGGATTCATCTCTCAAGTGTAGCACAGGAGAGCACTGCTCATAGTCGTTCATAGTTGTGATGGTAAAACCGCTGGCCAGCGTATCAATATTATTATGATGGTCATAATAGATATTGGATTCACCATGCAACTCACTGAAGACGCCCGTGGATGTATTATTCGGATAGACACTTCATCGATCCTAGATACATTCGAGCAAGTCAGATGAAGGGACGTTACCATCGCCGCGTTGAGCGCAACAGACTTCGCAACGAAAGGGTTAGCTTTTAGAAACCTCTCAAACGTCCTCATGTATTAATATTGCAAATGGAACCGTCTAGGAATTCCATGTTGCCTAGTTTCGGACTTGCTTAATACGATGAGGCCCTATGGGTCACACTATGTGGTGATTCAGCCTATCAGAATATCCTTGAAGATGGAATCGCAATTAATTTGGAATTAATTTTGGTTGATGGATTATAATTGATTTGGAATTAATTATAATATTTGGTGGCTCAATTAATGATTTGGAATTATTAATTGAATTGGCTAATTAATTGTATTTTAAGTAAATGCAATTAAAGATTATATTTGGAAATATAATAGAGGTTTGATTTGAAAGGATATGTTAATTTAGAATTAACATATGCACTTGGACAAAATTTACTTGGAGTTTGAATTGCCTTAGAACTATAAGTGGGTCCCAAATTGGGACCCACCTATTTCCCGTAGGACTGGGCGCGCGCGCGTTAGCTAGATAGGGGAAGGAGTTCGACTCCTTCCTCTATTAGAAGTCCAATGGATAAGTTAGATTTTCCTGATTGAGTTTTAATTTGATTGGGAATGAATCTAGACTTGATATTGGTTTCCTAGTGCGAAAAGAATTAGATTCTTATTCCTTTACGAAGTCTAATTGCTTATGCTTTAGGCTTCTATTGACTACTATATATAGTAGACTATTAGAGAGTTTTTGACATAGACTTTCACAGTCATTCTACCCAGTTTTCTTAGAGAAAATAAAAACTCTCCCCTCCTCTATAAGCCTACGCACGCGCCATCTTGCCGGAGGAATCGCCGCCCCATCTTCTTGATCACACAAAGAATATCCTAGCATTCTTTCCGATAGGCTGTTCATCCGTGGATACCAAGGTTGAGGTTCTAGGAGCTGGAAACTAACTCTTATTGTCTTGCAGATAATCAGAATATTGCAGATATCTTCGACTTCGACGAAGGAGAAGATACACCGGATTATTACGAAGACTTGGAAGCTGCTTTAGAAGTAAGGTTAGTCTTCTAATTGACGTGTTTAAATATATACGACATATACATAATCAATTAACATGTATGTTAAGAAAATTTTTGAAATTCCGCTGCATACCCTAGGGGTAACTCTGACCATATTTTCTTACAGATGGATATGATGGTAGAATGCATAATTGTTGGGTATGAGGATTTGTGATGCTAGAATTTTTCGCTACTATGGTATGAATTGAGCCTTATTATTTAGGTTATTGGTTGTCTAGCACGAGCGTAATGCGATATGTACATGTCGAGATTATTTTGGTGTGTTGCATACTAGTAGCTAGATTAGACATGAAGGATTTGCGGAGTTTGATTGCAGATTTTATCACTCGTGTGTTTCGCTCTTACATTAGCATATGCATGAGTCAGTTTTGTGTCATACGAGGTACTAACTGCTGTTTGTAGGAACCATGCCACAAAGGGAGAGGAGCACTCCCGTTTGGCTACTATGAAGTATTAGAGGGGGATCAATTACAACCATGTCAAGGAGAGTGATCTCGTTAGAGGTGCGTTCGAGCCACGGGCTGTTGCAACAACGTCGCGGATTATCCAAAAGGAGGAGCGAGAATCCACCTGGAGTAAGGACTCCTATGCCTATTCATGCACCACCGAAGGGATAGAAACAATTATTACGTCAGCAATCTATCACAAGGACTGCAAGGTTCGAGTCAATAGGAAGGCACCGGGACAACCTCACCACAACGGATTCAGTCTTGAGTCGACAGTGGTGAGAAAGTCTCGAATCGCTAGCTTGGTTCCAAAACATAATGACATGGACACCCAGCCCCTCTTAGGGGTGCCCCTTGACTGCCTCTAAAGGGAGCGCCATATAGACATCGGGGGCATCAACCGTAGAGAATGTGGTCGACATTGGAAAAAATGGAAGAAAACCTCTGAGTACCCGAGTAGCTTACTGTAACCTCCTCGTGGTGTAAAACGTTGGAGAGGGAGGCTCTGATACCACTGCTCTTTCCCCTTCAACAGTTCACGACCTATTGGAGAGCTACAGGATGGACGATTCCATAACTGCGGCGGCTAATCTTGAGGATTCTCTTCGACAATACAACTCTACTGGTGACGATGGTGATGACAGTAGTGACAATGAAGACCATAGGGACAATGAGGATGCCATGAATACTGATGGAGGAGTTGGCTCTATCCATTGAACTACCACCACCACCACGAGCTCCGATGATCACCTATAAGGCCCCTCGAGCAGTCTCAATACCTTACATCCAGCATACTCAGCCGACCGAGGCCAAACCACGCGGTAACATCTAGTATCACATCTTATTTCCTCATTTTATTACTGCTAGGGACTAGCTTTAAATTCATAAGGGGGGATGGGATTTAAGTGAACTAGTGTTGATAGTTTGGAGCTTGCCATTGATGGTTTGGAGCTTGGGATTGGTAGGTTGAGTATAGCACCTTGCATGTTTATCCGTCTGCATTTACATTTGCACGTTTACTGCTTTCTTAGTTTTTAGTTGCATACACTACATTCATCCTAGGATAGTCTTGCATGTTTTATGTGGAGTTTATTGCCAAATTTTTTGAACTTTTTTATTGGGTAGATTAACTAATTATGACATTAATCATATGCTTCATCTCTATGAATTTGTTTGAGGTTTTTCTCGCTTGGCTTGTCACATTTATGTATTGCACTTAGTTAAGCTTGGTAGTCTCGACATCACTTAGTGGTGTTTTCTCTACTGCGGTTCACGAAGGCCTTTATAATAGGATGTTGCATGTTAGGGTCTTATGGTTGTTTTCCCGAGTAATTATGTACCTAAGAGGCAACAAGTCTTCACCTTGCTTTGAGATTGCTAAATGCCTAGGAAGGAGGTAGTGTGAGATTGTGTGATCGTTTGTTTGCAACCTATTCTTTCGAATAGGTTTGGGGAGGGGGTTACACCATCATTAGACTTGTTTTTCGTTTTTAGTATGTGTTGTGAGTTTATTTTTCCTTTTTCGTAAAGTTTGTACTCCAACCTATTCTTCGAATATGTTGGGGAGGTCGTTTGTGTTCATTTTTATTTCTTTTTCGTTGTGCTGCTGCTGGCTAAAAAAAAATCAAAAAAAACAGAAAAAGAAAAATTCCAGAAAAAGAAAAAGAAACTGGAAAAGAAAAAAAAAAGAAAAAAAAAAAGAAAAAGACCCCAAAAAAGCAAAGAAGGGTCCAAACAAAAGGATTTTTGTTCTGTTTGTTATTTTATCTGCTGCAAAGGATTTTTGTTTTCAAACTGTTTACTTTTCTTTTGTTAACTTAGAACCTCACTGAGATCCTTTATCTCATGCTCTCTTTGTTTTCAAAAATTCATTCCTTCCAGATACTACTGAGGATGCACACGAGTAGGATGCCAGCGATTGAGAGAAGGGTCTGGGATGTCCTTGGGGATTTGTTTTTAAAATAAGAAGATGAAACTTTTTACTTTCTTCACTAGTTGTTATTCTATTTTGACTTCTAAGTTACAGTTGGATTCTACTTGATTCTGTTAGCGCTGTGGCGCCAATTAGTGTTATGACATTTATTGCCGACCGTTACTTTTAATTTTTTTCGGATTTTCTCTTTTCAAGAAATTCATTTGTTTTTAAAAACCGATACCGTTACAGTTGGTATCAGAGCTTGAGTTCAAACTCGAGCTTGCTAGGATAGGATCTTTTGACCTTTGGGGTGTGTGTGAGGGTCCGAGTCGCTGGTTAGGTCTTGCATTTTCTTTTACTTTTCTGATCTGAGTCTTACGTACTAACCTTAAACTGTTCTTCATCTTCTCTATTCTGATTCTGACGTCTTTCTGATCCGTTTCTGAAACTATTGTACTTCCGTGGATACTTTTGATTTTGACGTAGTTATTAACTAGCTAAATACGCATGTGCTTACAGATAGGTATGAGTACCGAAAAGAAAGTCATCCGTTACTGCCTAGTCGAAGGGGAGTTTAACCCCTATACCACCGTCCCCGTCATTGGCATTTACCCTAGAAGCGTGATGGACAGGGTCGTTCGTGAACGAGACCACTACTGGCTGGAAAACATGAAGCTTCAAGATGAAATGGCAACGAAGGATGCGGAAATCAGATTCCTTAAGATGGCTTTACGCGCCGCAAAGGAGAACTCCGGCTTTGTCTCGTTAACCACATCCAACCTAGGCACCAAGATTCGTAAGAGGAAGGCTCGGAGGACGTTTCCCGAGGGTTGCGGACCTTCACGTAGAGTGGAGGATGAGGAAGAACCCGAAGAAGAACCCGAGGAGGACCCCTCTGAGGAAGAAGGAGGAGATGCACACGTGCCCGAACGACATTTCAAAGACGATATCGAGGACGTTTATTAGGATAGATGTCTTTTCGAACTCGTACCGAATTTACCTTTTGCCAAACAAGTTTTTTTTTAGTTAGTTCAGCCTGGCTGAAACTGTTTATGCTTTTCTGTTTACTTGACACTGTGGTTTTCTGTTTACTCGCTAAGACGAGTAGAGACTGGTTTTCCTTTGAATAATTGCATGCTTGGTTTATTTGAGACTACGTTGATTTCTTGATTTTACGTTTTGTTTTCAAAATTCAAGGCATGTTTTCTTTACTGCTCAGTTACATACCTGTTGTAGAAGATTAAGTACTTGCCTTAGTCCCTTTTTTCCTGTTCTTTTTAAGTTAGAAATTCGAGGTTGTTGAATCAACTGCTAAGTAGTGCCCTTTTGTTAGAATGAATCGCAGAAACACTCGTGGCACCAGCAGCAATGGAAGTGGAGATGATCAACATGCTGAAAATGGAGACGAAGTGGACCGCATCATCGCCGCTTGGGAAATTTCAGCGAAACCATTCGCCACGTTAGGACACCACCTGTTCAGCCAGCTCCTCCGCCACCACCACCGATTCAGACCATCGATCAAGCTGCGGAACGTTTCACTCGATTCCATCCTGACAGGTTTGAGGGAACGCCTGATGCCCGTCAGGCTGAGCTCTGGTTAGAGAGTATGGAGAACTTATTCTCGATCCTGCACTATCCGGACGAGAGGAAAATTGAGCTTGCAGCTTTCCAGTTCGTGGGAGCCGCCAGGAACTGGTGGAGGACCGTGAATGCAAGATGGAGGCAAGAGGGAGTTGCTCGCACCTGGGAGAACTTCACCAAGGATTTCATGGACAAGTACGTGCCTCGCTTGGTCCGCGAGAACAGGAGAGATGAGTTCCAGGCTTTAGTGCAAGGGAACATGGATGTTGCCGACTACGACTCAGAATTTACCCGGCTATTGAAGTATGTGCCGCATTTTCAGGACGATGAACGGGAGAAGGTGCGCCACTTTGTGAAGGGTCTGCACTCTGAGATCCGGTACAGTTTGTTTGGGACCAACATGCCTACCTACCTCAAGGCTGTTGAACTCGCTTCCGAGGTAGAAAGTGGTCTCAAAGAAATCAAGATGGCTGATAAGTCGTACTCTAGCAAGAGGAGCTACTCTAGTTCTTCTGGAAACCATGGAGGTGGAAGCCAATCTGGGTACAAGAGAGAGAGTCGAGGTGGGTATCAAATTGGATATCAAGCACCACCGGCGAAGTATCCCCGTAATCAGCAGGACAACCGTTCCCGTAATGCCACTGGGGGGTCTGGGCAGTCATCCCAAGCAAGGAAAAACTGCAACTACTGTGGAGGAGTCAACCACGATGAGAACAACTGTTGGAAGAGACAAGGCTTGTGTTTGGCTTGTGGGAGCAAGGATCACAAGATCAGCCACTGTCCGAACAATCATGCAATTGTCAAGGGGGGGGGAGACTAGGAGGCTATGCTCCGAGAAATGACGGAAAGGGTACTATGGCTAAGCCCTGAGTTTACAGCATCAGTGGTCATGAAGTTCCTGACGCCGCGAATGTGGTTGAAGGTACGTTACTGACCGCTCAAACTTCTTCTAAAGCTTTATTTGATCCTGGTGCTACGCATTCTTTTATTGTTGAAGTATTTGCTGAGTCACTTGTTTTACCATACAATGTTTTACCCCACGCTTCAGAAGTATGTACGCCTTTGGGAGCTAGTTTAATCACTAAGAAGTTCATCGAGCGTTGCGAAATTTCTATCCTAGGAAGAACTTTCCCTGCTGACCTTATCTTTCTACCTCTTTCGACCTACGATATTATTCTGGGTATGGATTGGTTGTCTGAGCACTACGCACAACTGGATTGTCGAACCAAGGCTATATCCCTGGGAAAACCTGGAGAGGAGAAAGTCGTGTGGAAAGGAGATAAGAGAAAGGATGAGAAGTTTCTGTTGTCTGCTATGGAAGCTAGGAAGCTGTACGTGAAGGGTGCTACCTGCTTTTTAGCGTATCTGATCAATAAACCTAAAGATCAACAAAAAATCGAGGAAGTTAGGGTGGTTGATGATGTCGTTTTTCACCAATTAAATTTGTTTAAAAGCCTAAGAACACTTATCACTACACAAACTAGAGTGCAATGGCAAGTTGTCCCCGAGTGTCGTTCTCTCGGGACCTAACGTGGCTTTGCTTGAAGTTTTTGCTAGTAATTTCAGTCAACGAGTTCAAATGTTTATAGAATCGTTTTCTTTGAACAAAGCAACGAGAAATCAGATTGCTATAATCAAGTTTGGAAACGGTTGGTGGTAGAAATCAAATACACATGCATGGGTTACGAATATGCTCACAAGTTCAGTGCGTAAAACCTTCGATCAAGTCTGCTAAGCAACTCGTCTAGGTAACTTTAAGACACACATCATAAAAGACCACTATCAATACTTTAGAGGTGCTTGTCACTAACACCATTTATCTAGCATGCTGCAAATCTATAACATACAATCCTATAGCTTTCATTGACCAAGAGTTTGTCACTATACTCAATTCGAATATATTTTATAGGCAACTAAGAATCATATGAAGGGATTTTGCAGCAAGAGTGAATCACAATCTCATGTAAGCATAAACATAACCCATAGCATGCATATTCTACATTCTACCACCAACACAAAAGATTTAGCTACTCATATTCATCAACATAGACATCAATTCATATGAATAATAATCAGAATACATCATATGAAACTACAAGACAAGAGAGTGATACAAGTTACCACCAAAGGTGTCACTAATCGGTGGAAAGCAAAGAAAACCTCTCCGTAGACGATTACAAAGGATGAATTCCAATCAAAATCTTGAATCCAAGCAAAAATACAATCTAATCTGAGTTTTGTCTGAGTTTTGGGGCTTAGGACCTCTCCAAAACGAAGCTACAGTTCAAAAGATATTCAAAAAATGACCAAAGATCAGATCTAAGAAGGAAAATTCGAAAACGTAACCGCTGCCAAGCGGACCGCTTGGAGAAGCCAAGCGGAGCGCTTGGCAAGCGAAGCGCTTTGGCACTCCAAGCGCTTCGCTTGGCTTCTGTGCCAAAGCTCCTGGAAAATGAAGCGGAGCGCTTCACTATTCCAGGCGCTTAGCTTGGCTCCTGGGCAGATTTTTATCTTCAAACTCAATCTTTTTGCCCTCGCACGGCCCTCGGGTGCCTTGGACTCATCCTTCTCGATGCTTATTGATGCTCAAACACTTACGAACAAGCCACGGAGATTGGGGAACTTCAACGGGGCCATCTTTTCCATCAAAAAGGCTCGTTTTTAGCTCCAAAAACGCCGTTTCGAACCTAAGTGCCTGAAAATGCAGAGAAAACACAAAACGTGACACTATTCTACAAAACTAACCAAAAAACAAGGCTAAAAGATAGCAAAAGAAGGTAAAAAAGACAAGATGAACGCGTAAAAAATACGTTCATCAAACTCCCCAAACCAAACCTTTGCTTGTCCTCAAGCAACAAACTATCCTAAATGCAACACAAAAGGAGTCTCATGCCAAGTAAAGTGAACTAATCTATTGAATCTACCAAATGCTTATTAACATAACCAAATGAGCATGACATGCAAGTAGGTTGAAGAATGCCTCGATTGCGAATGTACACATTCTCATGTGCACTTGTTTAAACAAAGGAGTCTCTCGTAACATCTTCTACCTGGACCTGGTCAGTGACGACACAATGATGCATGTTATCATACTACAATTGCCCCGTGCCTATGAAACCGAGGGCTTACTACTGTTTACCAAGCGAGACTTTTCCTCAAGAGAGGGCGAACCAATACTGGCTCTCATCAAACGAAGGAGGGTTCCCTTAGAAGATAACACTCCCCTATTCTACCCAGACTCTCAAGAATGAGCCTCTTTCAACCACTTCTTGAATAGCAAGACGAGGATGGTCAAGAACAGGCCTTGGACAAAGGCGACACGAAACGAAAGATAGAATTTACAACTCGACACTTCACAAGGACAAAATATTTACATGACACTTGACACTTTACTAGACTGCTTTTGGCTTGGAACGACCCTTCTTTGCTTTTTGGGTCTTATTCTTTATTTCCCCTTTTTTTTTCTCTCTCTCTCTTTTTTATATATCTTTTTCTTTTCTTCTTCTTTTCTTTTTCTCTTCTTTTTTTTTTTTTTTATATAGGGGCAAGCAGCAGTACTAAGTGTCAAAAACACCTCCCCAAACCTATTCGAAAGAATAGGTTGGGACACAAACAAAAAAAAAGAAAAAGAAAACTTTACAACGACTCAAAGACGAAAGACAAGTATAACGAAGCAACCCCTCCCCAAACCTATTCGATAGAATAGGTTTAATACAAGGAATCGCACACCTCCCACTACCTCCTTCCTAGGCATTTGGCAATCTCTAATCGAGGTGAAGAACTTGTCGCCTCTTACGTACATAATTACACGGGTTACAACCATAGACTCTAACATGCATCATTTTATAAGACCATCGTGAACCGCAGCAGAAGAAACACCACTCAAGGTGATGTCGAGACTAGCTTAACTAGTGCACATGCGAATGTGACAAACCAAGCGAGACAAGCCTCAAACTACTTGCAAAGTGATGCAACATATGATCAACGATCATAAACACATAGTCTACTCAATAAAATAGTTCAAAAGACTTGGCAATAAACTCCACACACAACAACGTGCAACAACTAATCTATGGATGATATGCATGCAAAAATTTGAAAAAACACGACAAATCACATGAACTTGAGTAAAATCAAGCATGTACGAACCACACAAGCATATAGTACTGAAAATCCAATACCCCCTCCCCAAACCTAAACTTTTGCTCGTCCTCGAGCAAAGAAAAGTTGAATGAAAAGGAAAAATCGGATTGAAAGTACACTTCCCTGAGATAAAGGTTCGTGTCCAATCTCCTATATATGAGTAGTACCTGAAAGGACTTAAGAAACATGTGAAAACGGGTGCGCAAAGGTGAGAAGAATGGAAAAAACGAGGAAAATCTGGGTACAGGGTCCAGGCGGACCGCTTGGCGGGAGCCAAGCGGTTCACTTGGCAAGCGGAGCGCTTGGGAGGCTCCAGGCGCTCCGCTTGAATTTCCAGGAAGTTGCAAAACTTCTGGAATTTCAAGCGGACCGCTTGGCCCTTCCAAGCGCTTCGCTTGGCTCTGTTTCCAGATTTTTGATGTTTTTTCCTATCTTAATCACCTAAGGCACCAAGACAAAACTAGACTAAACTAATCACGACAAAAGGCACACAGGCCACAACTACAAAAGAAAATAAAGAGTACAAGAGTCATAAGTTGCAACATCATACAACCAAATTGAAATGAAAAGAGTTTTAAACAACAATAGTAAACAAGCCAAAATAACGATAATATACAAATACTACCGATAAATGTGGTCCCTGTCGGCTGGTGTCTCTAGGAGTAGGGGTCGTAGGGGGTGATAGGAAAGGCATTCCCACTACCACCAGTCTGATCATAGGAAGTATACCCCGGAACTCGGCGAGCTAAGGCATCATGGCGGTTCATCATCTCCTCTTGGTGGGATCTCCAACGCCTAGTGTCCTCTGCTCGAGCGGCCTCCCAACGCTGATCTACACGCCCTTGGTAATCATCCCAACGCTGCTCCTCCATCACACGGAAGTCCTCCCACCTCTTGACTTCGCGCTCCGCAAATCCCCGGAATTGCTCGGTAAGCTGGGTCGACTGAGCCTCCAACATGGTGGTTTGGAAGCTACCAAACTGATCGACCAAGATCTGGTTGAACCCCAAGAAGTCGAAGCTTCCTTGTCCGGCCATAGGCGGAGGTGGAGGAGGTGTCACATGGCGCGTAACTCTTGGCTGCATCGGTTCTCCTTGTTGAGTGCACCAAGTCCCGTACATCTCATTGTATGTATCAATGTTGATGGATTTCTTCGGCTTCTTGTCCAGTACGAGGTCGGGAACTCCGGCCTCCTTGCACATGCCCGTGATCAAGTTACCAAAGGCAAGCTTCCGGTTTGCATTACGGCGGCGCTTGAATTCCTCGAAGATGACAATGCCAGGAGTGAGAGGCAAATCTTGCAAGAGCGCATGGACTAAGACTCCGTAATAGGACTGAACCTCGGAATCATGTGTGCTAGGAATCAGGTTGGCTTGAACGAACTTCAACATCATCCTTGCCTCGAAGGTGAGATCGTTGTGGCGCAAAATCCGGGTGGTTCATCACGAAATTCATAATCTTCCACGGTAATGCCATTCAGTACCTCCATGGGGTAATGATCAGACTCCCGGTCGTAGACATAGAGCTCCGCGGGATCAATCTCTTGTTGGATGCAGGCTGGTGGTTTGGATCCCGCGCCAATGGCCTATCCAATCGCATAATGAAGCTAGTGATGCTCAAAGGAGTAAACTCGACCCCAACACCGCGGACGGGAAACCTCACCGGTCCGTTCATTGTAGTCCGTGAAGGCAATGTAGAAGTCCTCCACTACTGCTTGGTCCCAATTTGGCATGAGCTCGCCATAGTACTTCCAGCCTCGCTCAGTAATGAGCTTGTTGAGCTCTCTGGCACCATCCAACTCGCTCTCACCAACCGTGAAGCGAATGCTCCTCTCAGAAATGTACGTGTGCTTGTGGGCATGGAAACTCGCTTTGAATTGCCTTGCCCTCCCCGATTGGCGATACTCGCCGGGTGTGGCCGTTTGTTGGGCACTCGAGGTCCCTTCTCCCCTTGATCTCTTGGTTCTTCTTGATGCCATTGTACCTAGAATAATCTTATTAGATAACTTCAAGAGACAACGAGACTTAGAGACTCTTACACTACTACCAAACAATCTACTTCTACTCTAAGACAAGTATACGTTCTTCGTTAAAACAAGTCATAACGCAACAAGTCGACTCTTAGACGTCAAAACTCACTCAAGTGTTCTTTTTAACGAGTTTGAAGGCTTGCTAAAATTCAAACATAGCGAATCGAGAAGCTTTACACTTCGTTACGATTACTAATTCGAATCAAACCAAGCAAACAAACTCGCCATTAGAACTACCCAACCAATCCAACACATTCTCATGCAATCACAACATCACCATAATCATAACATAACTCAAATCAAGGCTAACAATCATCAAACAATATATAGCCAAAAATTCGAGCAATAGAGTTCATCATAAATCAAGAGGAGCAAAATTCGAATTTAGACATCACATCTAGTAAGAAACATGCTCAACAATCATCATCAAACTCTAATTCACCAATGCATAACACAATTGAAGCTAATTAAGATAAAATCCCAAATTCAAGAAAGTTAGGGTTCATGAGAGGTACCTTTGATTCCTTGTTATGGATGCTTCAAACGTGAAATTTGATCGGTTTAGATGATAGAGGGGGGATGGGCTTTGTAAAATGCACAAGATTGCAAGAATTGGTGGAGAATTGAGAGAGATTGAGATTTTTGGGGTGCTAAATCGGCAATGGAGGAAGAAAACAAGTGGGGAGCTTTGAAACACAAGTGCCCCGCTTAGCTTTCTTAAGGAAAGCCAAGCGAAGCGCTTGGGCGTCCCAAGCGAAGCGCTAGCAAGCGGTCCGCTTGGGAACTGCCAAGCGCTCCACTTGGATTTCAGTAAGAATTTTCATTCTTACTGGAAATTCAAGCGGCCGCTTGGGCGTGCCAAGCGCTCCGCTTGGATTTCTAGTAAGAATGGAATTCATACTGAAATCCAAGCGGACCGCTTGGGCTTTCCAAGCGGTTCGCTTGGGACCTGAAGCTCCAAATCCATTTTTTTCGACTTTTGGCTAAATTTTCACCCCAAAAACCTTGTCTAATCAACGAAACAAATTTAAACGTGCTTCTAATCTATATGCAAGTACCTACAACCTCGGTTGCCTCCCGAGAAGCGCCTTCGTTTAAAGAGGTTGGCTCGACTCGTCTTAGCTCATGCGGGATCAATTTCGCATCGGGTACTACTTCCCCGTCCAAGTGCTCTTCAAAGCACCAAGTCCCTGCACATCTTGACGAACATAAAGAGGACCAAAGAATCCTACAAGTTCGTTAGTATCAACATAAGCACATGAATTAATTATGGCTCGCAAAGTATGTTGCTTGCCATTTACCTCGAGCTACATGTACGACGGTACATGTCTATCACCATATGTACTTTGTTGATGAAGGCTCTACCCCAAAAGAACCACATCCTTGAGCTTTGCGGAGGATGTAGGCATGACGATGAAGTTCGTCTTGACTCTACACCGGCGACTCTTACCACTAGATTCTCGATCACACCCATGGCTTCTTCATAGACCCATCCGCCAATTGCAACCATGCACTTCATTGGTCTTAAGCCAGACAAACCCGACTCTTCGTACACGTTCAAAAGGTATGACATTCACACGCTCCCGTGTCTAGAGTTGCCACTATTCCTCCTTCTTACCCAAGCCGATTTCCACATCAAAGCTCTCTTGGATAGGCACTTCCACCATATCACCAACTCATCCTCAGACGATGAGTTTTCATTCACTCTTTTCCACTATCGCATCAGATTGTGCGACCACTTTCTCTTCCACAACTACTTAGGAGTCTCAAGCTCCTCACTTACCTGCAAGTTTGATGAATGTGTATTTACACTTTTCATTCGAGTCTTTCTCACCTATTTATAGCAAATCCTCTATGTTAATTTAGCTATATTTTAGTGCGTTTTATTATAATAGTGTCACGTTCCTTTAGATTTAATTTTACAGGTTTTGGTTCAAATTCGAAATTTCCTTTTCCGGGCATTATATTGAAGTTACAAGGAATTGGTGTTCCAGAAGCCTATTGGAGTATCTGAAGGTTTCCGGATAGATTTGGAGTCTAGGGGCCGAATCTGGAGGTTAGAAGGCTACTAGAAGTCAGAAACCGAGTCCGAAAAGGGGAAGAAATCCAAAAACGCGTCGAAAACGCGGAATTCCACCAACGAAAAACCCGTGGCAAAAACAAACCGCCAGCAAATGTGGGGGCGAACCGCCGAGTGTGTGGGGCGAACCGCCCCACAGTAATTTCGAAGCCTATATATAGTTGCTCGTTTTCTCCGAAAATCAGATCTTCCAACCTACTTTCCTCACCTCTCTCTATAGTTTTAGGTAGGAACTCCCCGGGGCCTGTCCTGGGAGTTCTGTAGCTTAGGGGATACTTTTTCATAGTAGTTGGAGCTCGTAGGACCGCAATCATCCGGAGATTGACAACCTTCGGTAACTTTGTATCTTACAGTTTTATTCTACTTATTTTATTATATTCTTTCAACATGTTTTCTTCTATGATTTCTGTTGATTGCATGCCTATTATGAGTAGCTAAACTTATCGTTGGTGGTAGTATGTGAATTCTTAGCGAAGGAAGATAATCATGCTAATGGCTATATCGCGCATTATACTCCAGGTCATTGCTTTATTTCGTTTGATCAGTTGTAACCAAAATTCTGTATGTTGTATTAATTATTATGCACAATTGGACACTTGTCGACCATCAGACCAATTATCTTCGTAGTGTTGAATAATTACGAACACATTAGGACAATCGTGATTGACTTGTCAGACTATTTCTTCGTAGTGCTTAATTTTGCAACAGGACACTAGATTGATTCAAAGATCTCTATGCAAGACCGAGGAATTTATGCATGATTATCGACCCGTATGTTAAGAAGGACCATACTATCACCAATCTCCATTATCTGCTAGAAAACCCCCTATTGCTATTGTTGCGGTTTTTATATCTCTTGTTAAATAGATAAAGTAGTTATAGTCCTGAGACGACACTCGAGTCATTCTACTGCTACACTACGGTTTTCGTTGTAGTTGTGGAGTGCCTTGGCTAATACAAATTATTGCTTGAATTCGGAGCACGACATCCGCGTTCATCAAATTGGCGCCGCTGCCGGGCCCGCCTATTACTGATAAACTCCTTTTTTTCCTTGTTTAATTTGTTTATATTTTCAT
>CM051458.1:45331788-45365868 GCA_028274465.1 Plantago ovata
TTTATTTTATTATATTCTTTCAACATGTTTTCTTCTATGATTTCTGTTGATTGCATGCCTATTATGAGTAGCTAAACTTATCGTGGTGGTAGTATGTGAATTCTTAGCGAAGGAAGATAATCATGCTAATGGCTATATCGCGCATTATACTCCGTGTCATTGCTTTATTTCGTTGATCAGTTGTAACCAAATTCTCGTATGTTGTTAATTATTATGCACAATTGGACACTGTCGACCATCAGACCATATCTTCGTAGTGTTGAATAATTACGGAACACATTAGGACAATCGTGATTGACTTGTCAGACCTATTATCTTCGTAGTGCTTAATATTGCAACAGGACACTAGATTGATTCAAAGATCTCTATGCAAGACCGAGGAATTTATGCATGATTATCGACCCGTTATGTTAAGAAGGACCATACTATCACCAATCTCCATTATCTGCTAGAAAACCCCCTATGCTATCTGTTGCTGTTTATATTTCTCTTGTTAAATAGATAAAGCTAGTTATAGTCCTGAGAGAACGACACTCGAGTCATTCTACTGCTACACTACGGTTTTCGTTGTAGTTGTGGATTGCCTTTGGCTAATTACAAATTTATTTGCTGAAATCGGAGCACGACATCCGCGTTCATCAAATTGGCGCCGCTGCCGGGGACTATACTCCTTTTTTCTGTTTAATTTGTTTATATTTTCAGCTTTAGATTCCTAATTCTACTAGTTTTAGTTTTCCTTTTTAATCTCTGATACTGCTTTCCTAGTCTGTTACAGATAGTGTATGCCGCATACACGTTCTGCAGGAACACCGCTTGCTGATTCAATTGCTGAGATCGACAGAGTCTACCACCAAAGAAGGCGACTACTTGAAAGGCACGCACTAGAGGAAATAGAGGATACCGATTTCTCTGAATCTCTACACAGTCTTTTCAAGGAAATCGACGGAATGGCAGAAGCTAGACCACTGAAGGCATGGGTTCAACCCACCAAGGATCGTATGAGGGGACCGACGATGTTTTTTCTTTCGTCTGCAACCCGAGATCTGGAAATCAAGAACCACGCATTCCAACAACTTCCGAGGTTCTATGGCTTATCAAGGAAGATGTGATGGGGTACTTGCACGATATCGATGATTTCGTCAACCAACTCCCACGACCCGGAGCTGAAATAACAACGGATGAGTTGAGGATGAAGGTTTTTGCTATGGGACTTGGCGACAGAGCCAAGTCATGGTTGAGTTCTCTACCAGCCGGCTCGCTGGACACTTGGGAGAAGGTTTTTTCAGCTTTCATGGAGAAATACTTCCCTCACACCTTGACTACCGCGCTAAGGCGCAGATCACTGGATTCAAGCAGGACTATGATGAGACCATCTACACCGCGTTTGAGAGATTCCAAGATCTCACGAACAAGTGCCCTCACCATGGTTTTGAACTTTCTGACCTAGTCCAACACTTCTACAATGGACTAACCTTCGAGAACCAACAAGTGGTGGATTTCCAATGCCGAGGCAATATTTGGGAGGAAACCGCAGAAGCCGTCTGGGCAGTTTTCGAAAGGCTTCCTAAGGGTTCACAATTCAAGGACCCAAGAGCAATGGTTAGGAGACGTGGACCTGAAGCTCCACCGACTCAAGAAGCCCCTATGTATAGGGGGAATGGGGATCAATTCGAGTGCTTTACCAACGAATTGAAGCAAGTCCTCAAGAGCGCCACCGGAACAACTATTTCAAACGAAGTATGCCGAATATGCAAGAACTATGGGCATGGGGCTCATATGTGTAGATCGGAGCTGGCATACGATGATGGAAACTGGGCTCGAGGAGGCGAAGAAGAAGCCTTTGCTACGGATTTTGGCACTCAAGAAGTTAGCTACGGACAAGACGGTAGGAATCCTCGAGGTGGATTTTGGAGAAGAGGATACCGTAACAATCAAGGATATGCACCGGCTAACCAAACTTATGGACCTAACCAAGACCGTAGTAGGCTAAACTATGGTAATGACCACTGCGAAAACCCCGTTCCGAAAGAGCCACCGAAGTCGAAGTCGGCTCAACTGATGGAAAACTTGCAAAAGATGGTTGATCACACACAAAGTTTTCTCAAACGTTATGAAGAAGATTCCGAGAAGACTAGGGCAAGGCTTGATAGGTTGGAAGAGAGCACTAGGCTTGCCCATCAAAACATGCAAGAGTTGATCGACCGAGGAGCAAGTAGGGAGCAAGGCAAACTGCCTAGCAACACTGAGAAGTCGATGTCCATCACCTTGGTGGGTGATCTACCTGTTGAAATCACCATCAAGAAGGTTGCTAAGTGCAAGAGTTGCAAGAGGGAAATGCCCCCACCAGCCGAAGAAGAAGAGAAGGACCTTGGTACTAACGAGGGTGAAGAGGAGCAAGAGGATCCCGAGCCACTCCCTCAAAGTTTCGATGTTAAGGTCGGGATTGGGGAGCTTGAAGATGTCCGAGCCACACTAGACACAGGATCCTACTCTAATGTGCTCCCTTTGAATGTTTTCGAGAAGAGTAACCTTGGGGAACTAACTGTGCATAAGGCTATTGTGCAACTGGCGGATGGATCCCTTGTGAAACCCGAAGGCGTTGTGAAGAATGTATTAGTCAAGATTGGTGAAGCTTCTGTCTACACCGATTTTGTAATTATGCCGGCGTCAGCACCAGGAACGGGGGATGTCATACTCTTAGGACGAACATTCTTGACTAAGCTACGCTCCGTGATGGACATCTACCAAAGAACTTGCACTATTGAAGTGGATGGCAAGCAACATGTGTTGCACGCCATATCTGATCCACCTGATCCACCTGGTACTTCTAACACTATTGATTACAGTGGTCTTAATGTCTATGTTCATTCTTATTCGCAGGGTCAAGGCATGAGAAGGAGATCCGTGAAGGGGAAGTCTAGTACCCTCAAAAAGAAAAGCTAGGCGAAGACAGGAGTCGAGTCAGAGACTTTAAACAATGGCGCTATCCGGGAGGCAACCCGGGGTTTTTATCGCTTTCTGTACCGCTTTATTGCATGCATCCATAATTGAACAATTTGCTTTTCATATGTGAATTTGTTCGTTTTTGTGTCGTATGTGCTTATGTTGTGTTCGAGTGCGATTTTTCGAGTGATTTTTTGAAGAAAATGGTTTTCGGGGACTAAAACCGCATTTTTATTTCAAAACGTTCGTCTTCCACCTCAGGAGGTGGGGGGCGAATCGCCCCCCATGTGGGGCGAATCGCCTCACGTCCAGAGCGCGCGCGCGCGCTCCGGACGTGTGGGGCGAACCGCCCCACAACCTCCATAGAATTAAATCGGGGGTTTCATCCCCAAACACCCATTTTCCTCCATTTTCATCTTCTTAACTCCAAATTTTCATCCATATTCAAAATAACTTCAAACCTTCATAACTTCTTCATCCTTCCATCATTTTGTGTGTTCTTTAGCTTCATTCGAAGCCCGTTACGTTCTCTATCTTTCTATCCGAACAAATTTCTTCCTAGCTCATTCAATTTCCGGATTTGAGGTATTATCACATGAACCCTAATTTTTACAATTTGGGGATTTTTTGATTTATGCTTCAATTAAGCTTGTATGATGTATGGGTTGATGTTTTATGTGATTAGATTCGTTATTCATTGTCAATTACATGTTCAATTAGGCTTGGTTTGATGATTTGAGATTTTGCTAATTAGATGATATATGTCTTGTTCGGGAAGTGTATCTCTTACTTTCATTCCATGCTTAAACATGTGTTTGTTGATATGATAATGATGGATGTATTGGTAGAATGCATGATTGATGGAATTGAGGATTTATGCTAGATTTTTGATTTTTATGGTATGGATTGAACCTTATGATTCAAGGCATTTGTTGTTTAGAAAGAGCATAATGTGATATGTTATTGTAGTAGTTACATCGATTTATTGCGTGTTGAATTAGCTAGACTAAACTTTGGGTTTTTGAGGAGTTGGATTTTTGAAAATATTGCTCGTTTGTTCACTCGTATATTTACATATGCATAGGTCTGTTTGCATAGTACAAGATACTAATTGCTGTTTGTAGGAATCATGGCACCAAGATCAAGGAGAGCCGGCTCTAGAAAAAAGGGGAAGGGAGTAGCATCAAGCTCCCAACCATCTCACCATCTGTTCGAGTTGTCTGTAGCTGCGATAGAGGTGCGTCAAAGGCTAGAAGCGGAGATGGCCGACGGAGGATGGTCGATCATCCCAGATAGGAGGATTGACATTCCCGAGTCCGCAGTTGATAGAGCGGGATATAGGACGCTGTCACGATTGGGGTCACAAAGGAATTGGGCATGGTACAGTTCCAACAGGTTCAAAGGTTACGACGAGAGCCTCCTCCAAGAGTTCTACACTGGATACACAGATCTCGAGGAGAAGAATGGGGTACTAGTCCGAGGCCTGATTATACCGTGGACACCAGAGGACATTTCTTCATTCATCCATTTTGGGCATCCGGAATTCACAGGGAGCGACCATGCCTACCTGTATTCGAGGGCCTCCAGGGGGATAGGGAGACACATCACAGACGCGATCTGCAACAGGGCTTACCGATATCCAGAACTCGGGGGAGAACCTGGACGGATCAGTTATAGCGACCTTAGCATTGAAGCTAAGGTGATGATGAAATTTTGCATCTCCAACTTGATCCCTAGGAAGAATGACTCGTGGATTCAGCCCTACTACGCCGAGCTCCTCTACTGCCTGATAGACAGACATCAGATCGACATAGGGAAGATCTTGTATGAGGAGTACGAGCGCCACTGGGAAAAGAAGAGGAAGCCATTCATCTTCCCAAGCTTCATCACAGCCTACTGCAAGTATCATGGGGTCGAAGACATTGAGGAGGGGGATTGCGAGGTCGCTGCCCTTTCACCCTCGACCATTGAGGTGCAGCTCAATAGGTATCAGTTGAAGAACCCCACGGCCGCCGCTGCTGATGTAGGAGCACCTTACCAGCCGAGTGATTCCGATCGTGAGGATGCTATGGAGGCCGATGTTGCCCAAGCCCCTATCCCAGATATCCCGTTTGTCCATAGAGCACCGCATGCTCCACCTCGAGCACCACAGGGGTCTAGAGGATTTGACTTCTCTGAATTCCGTACCTACCTCGACGGCCGCTTCGACAGAATTGATGCCAACAACGCGGCCATGCGACAGGACTTCGACAGGCACATTGTCCAGCACAACTGCGATTGGGAGATATTCGAGGAGCATCGCCGAGAGGATAGGCAGCACATGTGGGAGCAGCAACAGCTCATCCAGCAGCAGCAGGAGGCTCTACGTCAGTCCAATGAGCTCATGAATGACATGTGGAGTGACTTTTATGGGGACTACCATCCCGATGATTAGTCCTTTCGCATGTCCACTCTCAGCCAACCGAGTCCAAACCGTTCGGTAACATCTAGTATCACTTCTTATTACTCATTCTCTTTTGCTAGGGGCTAGCTTAAGAATCGTAAGGGGGATGGGATGTGAACCGTGATGTTAAGTATTGTTTGGCTTTGTGTTGATTAGTATCTTGTTCTTTGTTTGCATTTGCATTTGCACGTTTACTGCTTTCTTAGATTTTTAGGTTGCATTTCACTACATTCATCCTAGGATAGTCTTGCATGTTTTATATGTAGTTTATTGCCGAATTTTTGAACTTTTTTATTGGGTAGATCAACCAACTATGCCATTAATCGTATGCTTCATCTCTATGAATTTGTTTGAGGTTTTTCTCGCTTAGATTGTCACATTTATGTATTGCACTTAGTTAAGCTTGGTAGTCTCGACATCACTTAGTGGTGTTTTCTCTACTGCGGTTCACGAAGGCCTTTATAATAGGATGATGCATGTTAGGGTCTTATGGTTGTTTCCCGAGTAATTATGTACCTAAGAGGCAACAAGTCTTCACCATGCTTTGAGATTGCTAAATGCCTAGGAAGGAGGTAGTGTGAGGTTGTGTTATCCTTTGTTTATAACCTATTCTTCCGAATAGGTTTGGGGAGGGGGTTGCACCGTCATAGACTTGTTTCTGTTTTTCATTTTCGTATCGTGAGTTTATTTTTTTTTTCCGTAAATTTTGTACTCCAACCTATTCTTTCGAATAGGTTTGGGGAAGTCGTGTGAGTCATTTTGTTTCTCTTTTTGTTATGCTACTGCTGGCTAAAAAAAATCGAAAAAAAAAAAGAAAGAAAAAATTCCAGAAAAAAGAAAAAAAGAATATGGAAAGAAAAAAAAGAAAAAAAGAGAAAAGACCCCAAAAAAGCAAAGAAGGGTCCAAAAAGGAAGCCAAATAGCAGTTTAGCAAAGATTGAGTCTTTTCCACTTTTTGTAATGTTCGTAATCGTGTTGTAATTTTCTATTTTATCTTTTATCTTTTTTGTCTTGAGTGTCATCTGTTCTAGACCACCCTCGTCCTGCCATTCAGGAAGTGGTGAATAGCTTAAGACTTTACTTGAGAGATGGGTAGAATAGGGGAGAGTTATCTTTTATAGGGAACCCTCCTTCGTTTGATGAGAGCCAGTACTGGTTCGACCTCTTTTGAGGAAAAGTCTTAACATGGTGGAACAACAGTAAGTCCTCAGTTTCATAGGCACGGGACAACCATTCGTATCTTAGCATGCTTCATTACGTCGTCACTGACTAGGTCCAGGTAGAGAATGTTACGAGAGACTATCTTGTCTTGACATAAGTGCTTATGTGGATGTGTATAAGTCAATCGAGGTATTCTTCAACCTATATTCATGCTTTGATTCATATGGTTTTTGTTCATATGTTTTTTGATAGATTCAGTAGATTAGTTCATTTTATTTGGCATGAGACTCCATTTGTGTCTTGCATGTTTTTTGCATTAGAATCTAGCTTAGTTGCTTGAGGACAAGCAAAGGTTCGGTTTCGGGAGTTTGATGAATGTGTATTTTACACTTTCATTCGAGTCTTTTTCACCTATTTTAGCTATCCTCTATGTTAATTTAGCTATATTTTAGTGCATTTTATTAGAATAGTGTCACGTTTCCTTTTAGATTTAATTTTACAGGTTTTGGTTGAAATTCGAAGATTTCCGGGCAATTATATTGAAGTTGACAAGGAATTGGTGTTCCAGAAGCCTATTTGGAGTATCTGCAGGTTTCCGGATAGGATTTGGAGTCTAGGGGCCGAATCTGGAGGTTAGAAGGCTACTAGAAGTCAGAAACCGAGTCCGAAAAGGGGAAGAAATCCAAAAACGCGTCGAAAACGCGGAATTCCGCGAAAAACCCGCCGGGCGAACCGCCGCAAATGTGGGGCGAACCGCCCCACACCGGGCGAACCGCCGGGTGTGTGGGGCGAACCGCCCCACAGTAATTCGAAGCCTATATATAGTTGCTCAGTTTCTCCGAAAATCAGATCTTTCCAGACCTACTTTCTCACCTCTCTCTATAGTTTTAGGTAGGAACTTCCCGGGGCCTGTCCTGGGAGTTCTGTAGCTTAGGGGATACTTTTTCATAGCAGTTCGGAGCTCGTAGGACCGCAATCATCCGGAGATTGACAACCTTCGGTAACTTTGTATCTTACAGTTTTATTCTACTTATTTTATTATATTCTTTCAACATGTTTTCTTCTATGATTTTTGTTGATTGCATGCCTATTATGAGTAGTTAAACTTATCGTTGGTGGTAGTATGTGAATTCTTAGCGAAGGGAAGATAATCATGCTAATGGCTATATCGCGCATTATACTCCGTGTCATTGCTTTATTTCGTTGATCAGTTGTAACCAAAATTCTCGTATGTTGTATTAATTATTATGCACAATTGGACACTTGTCGACCATCAGACCAATTATCTTCGTAGTGTTGAATAATTACGGAACACATTAGGACAATCGTGATTGACTTGTCAGACCTATTATCTTCGTAGTGCTTAATATTTGCAACAGGACACTAGATTGATTCAAAGATCTCTATGCAAGACCGAGGAATTTATGCATGATTATCGACCCGTTATGTTAAGAAGAACCATACTATCACAAATCTCCATTATCTGCTAGAAACCCCCTATTGCTATCTGTCTGCTGTTTTATATTCTCTTGTTAAATAGATAAAGCTAGTTATAGTCCTGAGAGAACGACACTCGAGTCATTCTACTGCTACACTACGATTTTCGTTGTAGTTATGGATTGCCTTTGGCTAATTACAAATTTATTTGCTTGAATTCGGAGCACGACATCCGCGTTCATCAAAGTTTCAGTTATCTTGCAACTTGGCACCTCAACTAGTGCATTGTCTCTCACAACCGTGATCTCCACGGGCAAATCAGTCACCACGGTTATGGCCATAGCCTTCTCCGTGTTTCGGGGAAACTTCCCTTGCTCTCTACTAGCCCCCCGATCTATCAGCTCTTGCAACTTCTTATGGAGGTTGCTACTACTAGCCTCAAGCTTCTCAAATCGCTGATTGTTAGTAGCTTCATTACGATAGTAATGCTCCATAAACTTATTTGTTTTCAACACAAGATCGTTGAGAGAAGAGACAAGAGGTGAAGGAAGCACCCCTCCACCTTGTGGTCCCGAGCTAGCAACCTAAGGCGGAGGTGTAGGATTAGAAGGCGGTGCTCCTTCATACCAATTGTTCCCATAGCTGAGACGACTTCTATCTTGATTAGGCCCATAGGCATTTTGATCCGGATTATGAAGAGAACCACGGTTGCCTTGATTCTGGTACCCACCTCGGGGTCCACGGTTTTGTGGCCTCATATTGCCATAACCTTGCCCGTAGTTCATATCTCCAACTACTTGTTCTCCCTCAGCAGCATACACTTCTTGACGAACATCGTTCGTGATATATTGCTCTCTAGCAAATTCAGACCGGCATAAATAGGCCGGGTGCCCATAGTTCTTGCACACTCCACAAACTTCCGTAGAAGGAGAAGGAACGCTTTGCCTCAAAGCTTGCTTCGCTTCATGGGCGAACCCATCGAAGGCATTTTGTTCCACTACTACCTTGGCCTCACCTCTTTGCTCCTATTGGAGCACACGAGCCCTCACATTCCGGTTTTGGGAATTCCGGTACATCATGTCCAGCTTCACTTGGGCTTGAGAATGAAGCAACTCCCCCATACTACCTCCACAAATACTATCCACCTGAGATTGAATCTCGGGATGTAAACCATTGTAAAAGAATTGGAGAAGTTGACATTTATCATACCCGTGATGTGGGCATCGATGATGCAACCCCATGAATCGATCATAGGCCTCGTGGAAAGGCTCATCATACCTCTGCTCGAAGGAGCTAATTTGGCTCTTCATAGCCATTGTCTTGGAGGCGGGGTAGTAACGCTCCATGAACTTATCAAAACATAGATCCCATGTTGTCAAAGACCCGGCCTCCAAAGTATTAAGCGAAGCCTTTGCACGATCACCTAGCCCCATAGAAATGACCTTCATGCGGAGATCGTCATCCGTAACACCAGCTCCTGGTCACCAAAGATGGAGAACAAAATTCTCGAGCTCATTCAAGTACCCAATCACGTCCTCATTAGCCATCCCATAGAATTTGGGAAGTTGTTGGAACATGTGATTCTTGATCTCCAAGTTCCTTGTGGCATCATTGAGGATAATTGCTGGTCCTCTAGCCCCAACCGTAGGCTTAGTAAGTGTACGTATAGGCCTCTCCGCCATTTCGCCTTCCAAGTAAACGGATTCAAGAATTGGCTCCAAAAGATAAGAAGAAGACTCTTCCCGAATACCAGAAGTGGAAGCTCTAGATGCTACTCCTTCAAACTCGAGATTCTAATTCCTCCTTCTCCTTTGAAACAAATGATCGATCTCGTCCACAAAAGGTTCAGTAATAGGTCCACCCGTTCGGGTTCTAGGCATACACTCACCTGAAATACAAGATTGTGATTATCTCAAGCAAAAAGAAATAAAAACAGAAATGAGACAAAGAAGAGATGTTGGCTGAAAAGACCAAAACAAAAACACCAACCAAAGGAGTTAAGTCCCCGGCAACGGCGCCAAATTGATGATGTCGTTTTTCACCAATTAAATTTGTTTAAAAGCCTAAGAACACTTATCACTACACAAACTAGAGTGCAATGGCAAGTTGTCCCCGAGTGTCGTTCTCTCGGGACCTAACGTGGCTTTGCTTGAGGTTTTTGCTAGTAATTTCAGTCCACGAGTTCAAATGTTTATAGAATCGTTTTCTTTGAACAAAGCAACGAGAAATCAGATTGCTGTAATCAAGTTTGGAAACGGTTGGTGGTAGAAATCAAATACACATGCATGGGTTACGAATATGCTCACAAGTTCAGTGCGTAAAACCTTCGATCAAGTCTGCTAAGCAACTCGTCTAGGTAACTTTAAGACACACATCATAAAAGACCACTATCAATACTTTAGAGGTGCTTGTCACTAACACCATTTATCTAGCATGCTGCAAATCTATAACATACAATCCTATAGCTTTCATTGACCAAGAGTTTGTCACTATACTCAATTCGAATATATTTTATAGGCAACTAAGAATCATATGAAGGGATTTGCAGCAAGATTGAATCACAATCTCATGTAAGCATAAACATAACCCATAGCATGCATATTCTACATTCTACCACCAACACAAAAGATTTAGCTACTCATATTCATCAACATAGACATCAATTCATATGAATAATAATCAGAATACATCATATCAAACTACAAGACAAGAGAGTGATACAAGTTACCACCAAAGGTGTCACTAATCGGTGGAAAGCAAAGAAAACCTCTCCGTAGACGATTACAAAGGATGAATTCCAATCAAAATCTTGAATCCCAAGCAAAAATGCAATCTAATCTGAGTTTTGTCTGAGTTTTGGGGCTTAGGACCTCTCCAAAACGAAGCTACAGTTCAAAATATATTCAAAAAATGACCAAAGATCAGATCTAAGAAGGAAAATCCGAAAACGTAACCTCTGCCAAGCGGACCGCTTGGAGAAGCCAAGCGGAGCGCTTGGCAAGCGAAGCGCTTTGGCACTCCAAGCGCTTCGCTTGGCTTCTGTGCCAAAGCTCCTGGAAAATGAAGCGGAGCGCTTCACTATTCCAGACGCTTAGCTTGGCTCCTGGGCAGATTTTTATCTTCAAACTCAATCTTTTTGCCCTCGCACGGCCCTCGGGTGCCATGGACTCATCCTTCTCGATGCTTATTGATGCTCAAACACTTACGAACAAGCCACGGAGATTGGGGAACTTCAACGGGGCCACCTTTTCCATCAAAAAGGCTCGTTTTTAGCTCCAAAAACGCCGTTTCGTACCTAAGTGCCTGAAAATGCAGAAAACACAAAACGTGACACTATTATACAAAACTAACCAAAAAACAAGGCTAAAAGATAGCAAAAGAAGGTAAAAAAGACAAGATGAACGCGTCAAAAATACGTTCATCAGTGGTTAAGGAATTCAAGGGTGTTTTCCCTGAGAAGCTGGATTTCGTACCCCCTGAACGAGAAGTGGAGTTTAGTATTGATCTGGTACCTGGCATCGCACCCATTTCGAAGTCACCCTATAGAATGGCACCTGCTGAGCTTAAAGACCTTAAGACTCAACTGCAAGATCTGGTTGATAACGGTTTTGTGAGACCTAGTTCTTCACCTTGGGGATCACCAGTTCTGTTTGTAAAGAAGAAGGATGGTAGTATGAGGATGTGCATCGACTATCGAGGCCTGAACCAAGTCACTGTCAAGAACAAGTACCCCCTACCCCGTATTGAGGAACTCTTCGATCAATTGGAAGGTTCGATGGTTTACTCGAAGCTTGATATCTACGACAAGGCTATTATCAAGTTAGGGTAAGGGAAGAAGACATACCTAAGAGTGCTCTGAACTCGAGGTATGGTCATTATGAGTTTGTAGTGATGCCGTTTTGGCCTTACGAATGCCCCAACTGTGTTCATGGATTTGATGCACTAAGTTTTTCAGCGTATTTGGATCAGTTTGTTGTTGTTTTCATCGATGATATTCTCGTTTACTCGAAATCCGATGAGGATCATGAGAAACATCTTCGAATGGTCTTGGAAACTCTTCAGAACAACAAGTTGTATGCCAAATTCAGCAAGTGTGAGTTTTGGCTAGATAAAGTAGCCTTTTTAGGGCACATTATCTCTAGAGAAGGTTTGGAGGTCGACCCATCGAAGATTGAGTCGATAGTTAACTGGAAGAGACCCGAATCTGTCACTGAGGTGAGGAGTTTTCTCGGTTTGGCGGGTTACTATCGCCGTTTTGTGAAGGATTATTCGAAGATAACTGGACCCTTGTCCTCTTTAACAGGGAAATATCCTAAGTTCGTATGGAGTGACAAGTGTGAGGAAAGCTTCGAGGAGCTGAAGAAGAGACTGACCACTGCTCCTATACTAGCTCTTCCCGAGGGGACCAACGACTTTGTGGTTTACACTGATGCTTCAAAGGAAGGTTTGGGTTGTGTACTGATGCAACGGGAAAAGGTGATCGCGTATGCTTCGAGAAAGTTGAAGCCATATGAAAGAAATTACCCAACCCATGACCTTGAGCTAGCTGCTATAGTCTTTGCCTTGGGAAAGTGGAGACACTACCTTTATGGTCCTGAGTTCACCATCCCCACTGATCATAAAAGCTTGAAGTATGTGTTCACACAAAAGGAGTTGAACATGAGACAACGACGATGGATGGAATTTCTGGGCGATTACACTTGTACCATTCGATATCACCCTGGTAAGGCCAATGTGGTCGCTGATGCCTTAAGTCGTAGGGTACATGTGTCAAATCTCGAAGTATCCAACTTGTCTTGTATGTTCGCTAATATCACTTTGAGGTATGAGCTGGCAAGTAGAATTCTTGAAGCCCAAGAGCATGATGAAGAGCTTCAAGACATTAAAGCACATATCACTAAACCTCACAATGCGAAATTCTCTGTTGATGAGAATGGAGCCCTAAGGTTTCAAGGTAGATTGTGCGTGCCTTCTGATGAAGAGCTTAGGCGTCTAATTTTAGATGAAGCTCATAAATCTAAGTACTCGATGCATCCGGGAGGAAACAAAATGTATGAGGATTTGAAGAAGGTTTACTGGTGGACCAATATGAAGCGAGATATTGCACAGTTTGTGCAAAGTTGTTTGGGAGATGATCACTATGGATTTTGTAACTGGTCTACCGGTAGCTAGGGGTGGTTTTGATAGCGTTTGGGTTATTGTCGATAGGTTGACAAAATCGGCACATTTTCTTCCTGTGAACACCACCTACACATCCGAGAAGTTAGCCGAGGTTTATCGCGATGAGATAATTAAGCTACATGGCACTCCGGTGAGTATTGTGTCTGATAGAGATCCGAAGTTTGTTTCGAGGTTTTGGAAGCAAGTACACAAAGGCTTCGGTACTAAGTTGAATTTTAGTACCGCAGCACATCCGCAGACAGATGGCCAATCTGAAAGGACCATTCAAACTCTAGAGGATCTGTTGAGATTGTGTGTGCTCGATCACCAAGGAAGTTGGGCACAACATTTACCATTGGTGGAGTATGCTTATAATAATAGTTATCAAGCATCGATTGGGATGGCACCGTTTGAAGCACTGTATGGTCGAAAATGTAGATCACCGCTGTAGTAGGATTTGGAGGACTGAATTTCTACACCGGTAGCTGGAGAGAGGACTCTCAATGAGATGATACAAGAAACCTTGGAAAAGGTTAGGCTTATCCGAGACCGATTGAGAACTGCTCAAAGTAGACAAAAGAGTTACGCCGATAATCGTTGGCGAGATTTGGAGTTTGAAGTTGGTGATTTTGTCTTTCTCAAGCTATCTCCGAGAAAGGGGATTGTTCGTATGGGCCGTAGAGCTAAACTGAACCCTCAGTATGTAGGACCATACGAGATCATTGAGAGAGTTGGCATTGTGGTTTATCGGTTGCAACTACCCACTACTATTACTGGATTCTCAATGTCTTCCATGTATCTCAACTGAAGAAGTACTATCCTGACCCGTCGCACGTGATTCAACCTGAAGAGGTGACTATTGAGGAGGATTTGTCTTATGTGGAGCAACCGGTTCGTATTCTAGACCAAAAGGTGCATCAACTCCGTAATAGGCAAATCAAGCAAGTAAAGGTTCTGTGGCGAAACCATCAGTACGAGGAGGCAACCTGGGAAAGCGAGGATGACATGCGCCGACAGTATCCCGAGCTCTTCAACTTTTCAGGTGCGAATTTGGGGACCAAATTCTTTTAAGGGGGGAAGAGTGTAACGCCCTGTTTTTTTATTATTTATTTATTATTTTATTATTTAATTAGTTTATTTAATTAATTAGTTATCGGAGTAAATTATTTTTTATTCGATAATTATTTAATTTATTTCCTGCGCGTTCGAGTTCGACGTTGGATAGTTCGCGTAGAGCTAACTCGATTCGTCTTGTTTGGATCAGCTAGCATTTGAAATTGAGGCCCAATTTCGCTTTTCCCCTTCAGCTGGCCCAACTCGGTTTTGGCCCAATTCTTCTTGGCCCAAGTCTGATGGCCCATTATCTCAACTAAACCCTAACCCTAGCTTCACTCTAACCTTCCCTCACTCTCTCACTTTCACGCCACCACCCAAGAAAAGAAAGAAGAAAAAAACTGATTCCTTCTCCTCTCTCTCTCTCTCGCCCGTCACCATCCATCTGCAACCCGCCGCCGCCGCCGCCCATGTTCGATCCCGCCCGTGCAGCCACCGATTTCGTTTCAGTCCGCCGTGCCCCGTTCCGGTCCGATCCGTACACCGTCGGGCTCCGTTTCGCGAGCACTGTCGTTCCGTTCCCGTTCGGATTCAGCCGCGCCGCCGTCCAAGCACCGATCGAGCTCTGCCGCCGTCGTTCGATCTATCGGATCTGATCCCAACCGTGCCGCCACCGTCATGCACCGCCTCCGCCCAGCTCCGTACCGGCTCGTTCTCTCTGTCCGCTCTGATTCCGTTTTTGATCGGTAAGCCTCCGTGCTTGTGCGTTTCGGATTCAAATCTCGAATTGAATCTTCATTTTAATCCTTTTGTTTACATTTAATTCGCAGATCGAATCATCTCTGCTCCATTCGAAGGTAAAAGTCTGTCCCTTTTCTTTTTCGTTTCCTTTTGATCGTTTTGCCCTTGTACATTCTGGCCTTGTTAATTCGATTTGAACCGTGAATTCGAACTCGGACTTAGGATTGGTTGATTGTTGTTGTGTTGACCGTTTGACCTCAGACCTCGTTTGTTGACCTTTTTCAAACTAAATTAGGACTGTGATTTGAACTGGGTTGTTTGGGACTGAAATTGTATTAATCTGAACCTTGTGGACTGTTTTGAGAAGTGTGAAAACCTAAAGGACCTTTTTGCAATTAGGCTTTGACCATACTTGACTGACAGAGGACTGTTTTGTAAACCTTTTAATTCTGTGGGGACTGTTATGCATGTTTGGGAACCTGCTGGACTTGTTTGTACTTTCTGAAAACAAAAAGGATCTTTTTGCAATTTACCATTGAGGGTATTTAGTAATTTCCAGAGATTGACAGAGTGTTTTCTGAAAACGTTTCAAGTTAACTAGTTTCTGCTTTGGTACTTTTGTAGTGACTGCCTTGCTAGCTTAGTTGGTTAGGTAGTACTTGACTAACTTAGAGGTCCCGAGTTCGAACCCCTCCTTTATCACTTCTTTACCGACCTTTTACTTTCCGTTCGTTCGACTTCTAGAGTGTAACTAGTTACTTTCTATTTAGGTTCTCCGTCGTTCATTAGCTCTTAAGCTCACTGCTCGTTGAAGACTTTTGCTTTCAAGTTGAGGTGAGTGTTCACCCCAAAACTTATCTACTTGCGAAAAGCTGGAAGGCTATGTGACAATCTGTATCTATTACTATATATTCTGTTATAACGTATGCTTCCGCGTAAAAATAACTAAGTCCTAAGTATGGCTATTTACTTATCTTTGTTTGTTGCTACACTGTTCTGGATTAACTCTTCTGCAGGAACACTTCTCGATGTTTTGAGATCTGATTATTATTATCTGTTTGTTCTGTATCTGTATCTGTTCTGTCTGTTTCTGTGTGACCGGTCGATTAGGTCGTAATTAAGTAGGCTTGGGTAGCGAGGACTATCGGGTTTGCTTGGTTATTGCCTAGTCTAATCCCTTTTAGGCGCGAGGCAGAAGTCGCTGAGGTCTATTAGGGTCGTAGGTTCTGTTTCCCCAAAGTACACGGGGGTTTCTGTTTCTGTCCGGAGTTGTATACCCTCTGGAGGGAGCTATAAGGGCAATCTGGGAGTAGGAGTAACAAGGCGGGCTGCACCAACGGACTTCGACTTATCTGTTCTGTCTTTCTGTTATGTTATCTGTTCTGTTTGTTATTTCATCTGCTGCAAAGGATTTTTGTTTTCAAAGTGTTTACTTTTCTTTTGTTAACTTAGAACCTCACTGAGATCCTTTATCTCACGCTCTCTTTGTTTTAAAAAATTCCGTCCTTCCAGATACTACTAAGGATGCACGCGAGTAGGATGCCAGCGATTGAGAGAAGGGTCTAGGATGTCCTTGGGGATTTGTTTTTCAAATAAGAAGATGAAACTTTTTACTTTCTTCACTAGTTGTTATTCTATTTTGACTTCTAAGTTACCGTTGGATTTTACTTGATTCTGTTAGCGTTGTGGCGCCAATTAGTGTTATGACATTTATTGCCGACCGTTACTTTTAAAATTATTTCGGATTTTCTCTTTTCAAGAAATTCATTTGTTTTTAAAAACCGATACCGTTACAGTAGTTTGTAATACCCCGCATCCCACATCGCTTAATAGTGAGTGGAATAAATGGTATATATGTTAGACCACCACTCTCACATGGTATGAGGCCTTTTGGGTGATTCCAAAAGCAAATCCGTGTGGGCTCAGGTTCAAAACGGACAATATCATACTGTTGAGACGTGTGTGGGTCCGTCCAGGAGTAACCACACCGGCCGTATTGGTCGGGTCGTTACAAATGGTATCAGAGCCTAGACCAACCCAAAGCCCGCACCGGGTGGACGGTTGGTAAGGGTTATTGTCAGTTTGTCACCCCCACCACTTGAGGCGCTCGACGAGGACGTCGAGGCTTTAAGGGGGGTAGTTTGTAATACCCCGCATCCCCCATCGCTTAATAGTGAGTGGAATAAAGGGTATTTATGTTAGACCACCACTCTCACATGGTATGAGGCCTTTTGGGTGATTCCAAAAGCAAATCCGTGCGGGCTCAGGCTCAAAGCGGACAATATGATACTGTTGAGACGTGTGTGGGTCCGTCCAAGAGTAACCACGCCGGCCGGATTGGTCGCGTCGTTACAGTTTTTGTTTCGGTTAATGTCATTTGCAATACAAATCATTTCAGCTTATAACTATTATCTAATTTTGTTGTATTTTTTTTCATCGGTTTATATCATTTATCATACAACTTAGATTTTATAACATTGACATTCTAATTTTTTTTCCATCTTAAGGTATAATATTAAAATTAAATTATTTGTTTCTTTAGATGATTTATTTCATTCTTTTATATTTTTTGTAAGTTTTATATAAATGGAGGGATATAACATTCAAAATATTAATTTTGTTAATTAGGAGTTAGTCGTGTATATTATTACATCTGTAGTAATAATGATGTTTGATTAGAAATATAGCAAGTGACAGATTGAGCATATCAAAGTGAGGATATATTAGTTGAAGCAATATCACAACTTTAATGCTAATTCGTCTAAATATGGTGGCAGATGTACATATAAAAATTATTTTGTAAGCAAATCTTGTGATATGATATTGATTTATTTTATTACTATATTTCATCCGTAAATCGATTATAGAATGAGTAGTGTAGATGCCCAGTCTTTTATCTTTCGAAATGGAGATTCCAGATAATTTGATGGAATCCGTTAATCTTAAGTACACTGAACACCTCCGCCAAATCAATGAAGTTTTCGATGAGTGCAAGAAATAAAAACTTTCTTTATGTTGTTCTACGTCCTTAATAATTGGTTTGATGGCTCACATGTTCCAACTTGGTGAGTTGATACTTTGTTTGTTTTGTTCAAGTTTACAATAGTTGTGTATTTGCCTTTGCGATTTATGGAGTTTGAGTATATATTAATTTTTATTACATTTTTATATGCAGTATTCGGTTATTTAAAGACATATTCGACGCTGATAACTTTTATGAGAGCCTTGAAATCAGTGAAATTGCAGATTACCCTTTGGCAACCTTGAATTTCTACTATATGATGATAATTGTAATTTGTTCTCGTTCCCAACATATTTCTTATGTTGCAAAGCTCAAACCTTATGAACATGTTTTCATTCGTTTGTTAATGGTTGTAGATTGATGTGTTTGAATACAAGATCTATCGAAGAGTTGATCAATTGCTTGATTTATGGTTCGAAAAGCACATCCAATGTCTAAGTATTCGGCATGCATATTCAAAATTCTCAATCCGGACGGGAGGATTAGACAGCAAGGGTTTGAGTTTTTTTTAGAGATTGCAAACATGCCTGGAGGTTTCATGTATGTGAAGAAATGGCGCCAGTCTCTATGCACGTGTCTTAGCAAGTTACATGGTTGAATAATTGAAAATGCTTTCTTAATTCCACGCTATGTTTTTTAAGCTGGTTCGACCGGCCGGTCCAAACGGTTTGACCGCAAGCCGGAGGGGGTCCGGCTCAAAAGCACCCATAAAACCGTTATCCAGCCGGCATCCAAAAAACCGTTGAAAACTGCTGAGTCGGGAACCGGCGAGCCGCCGATTTTCCCGATTTTTGGTCATTTTTCCAAAAAAATAATTTTTTTTTACCCCCTTTTCGGAAATTACCTTGCAGAAGCTGCTTCTTCTACCATGTCTGCTCTTCATTAATGTATAAATAAAGATATCAAAGTACCCATTAGAACATAAAATAGTGAAGAGACAAGCATCGAGGATGATAGAGTGTTGAACACGAAATGGCAGAAAGACAATTAGAGGTGATAACTGATAAGAGATGGTGTCTGTAAATTTGAAGAACACCAAAATCGTATGGAGACAAGTAGAGAGGATGAGATATGATGTCCGTGAATAGAGAGGATGAAAGTTTGTGCATAAATTTTAAAGGAAGAAGTAATGTGACCTTTTGGAATTTGGATGATGTAGTTAATTGTTTCTAGCTTTAAGGGAGACGGCTGAGGGCTGATTTGTGATGTATGGACACAAATTGGGGTTAATTTGTGGACTTCGGTTTTGTAAATGGGTTGGGCTAACATATTATGTTTATTATTCAAGTCCATTAGCTTTAAATTGAAGACTTCATAGATTCTATTAAAAGTTTACAACACATTATAAAGTCCATCTATATATAAACTAATTATTTATTAATTAACGTTCTAAATCGATTTCGTTCTCTAATTCTTTGAACTTTTACGCTTTCATTCTTTGTGATCTAGGAAATTACCAAGGACAAAACAGAAAAAAAAAAATTACTAAAATATTTTAGTAATATTTATTTTTATTTTTATTATGAAAATAGAATATTATATGTACACGGTACACACATATATATTGTTTTATAATTTTATATGCTCTACCGGCCCAAAACGGCTTGAATGGTCTGGCCCCGGTCCGGCCTTTTTAAGGGGTCTCCGACTTGACTTCCGGTTCCGGCTTTCAAAACATAGATTCCACGCTTTTGTGCCAAGCATCGAGAGATAACAGTTCGTATTCCTGGAACGGACAATAAGGTTTGCTACCATTGTATGGCTGATTATGAAGTCACTTGCTATAATCGTCCTTTTGATTTTCGTGAATCTGTCGAGGGACTTTAAACATATGTTATTTTGTGGCACATATTAATTGTTCTTTACTATTAAAACTATTAATGAATATTGTTTAGAGTCCGAATGCTTATTTTTTATCAAATGTTTGTCTTTTAATTTTGAGATTTTATATTACACGAATTTATATCTCAATATTTGTTCTAATTTGTGAATGTCATTTGATTGCATTACCATTAGTTATGTACGATAAAATAGGAATGATGATTTTATTGCAGAATCATTACCTAATATACTCAATACATTACATTATAAATAATCTTTGCTACTATCATAAAGGATACCCACGAATTATCTTTAAGAGATCTTGAAACTGCCGTTTAGATGGATGTTTACATCTCAAAGTCCAAGAGGTCGATTTGTAGAGCCATCGTTCATGTTCGTAAGCGCAAGAAAATCATCCGTAAACCACATAGTCGACTATTATCTATGCCTACGGATTTGATTAGAAACATCATTCAACGTGTTGCTGTGGAGTCATCGGAGTCGATAGTCGTACTTCAGTTAACGTAAGAATCTATTACATGTAACAGTTGATTGTGAATTGTCTAATTTGCATTTAATTTTGAATTGTTCTCATTAATTTATCTAACACTTGCAAACGTCTTAATAAACTATCATTTGAGCCCTTTGTTTACCGCTATATGAAGTTCGATTTATTTCATTCAAAAAGTGTTTCATCATCCGAACTACTTCTCCATGCCAAGTGTCTTCAACATGGCAACCCAGACTTACTATACAGATACGCTCTGGTAATTCTTCTCACTAATTCTTCATTATAAATAATTTTATTAACATACTTATTAACACAAGTTACTACAAATATTGATGTAGATAGATTACTTTTTCTATAAAAGTATGAAACTGCACAACAGTTCCTTCAACGGGCAATGTCAGTTGGTCATGTTGAAGCATCGTATTTGAGTTGTGTATTCAAGCTGTGGAACATGCATGATCACATGTAGTGGACGGAAATATATAACCGAATGTCGCAAAAAACTGAATGAAATTCTAGGAGGCATGGAGGTTAGAATATTGTGGTTCATGCGTATTTCAATGTGCCGTATCCATACACCGAGTGGGAGTGGATCAAACATTGGGTGTCACCACTGCCTAGTGTACAGAGAAATTATGATCTTATTCGACACCACCAATTGGCCCCGTTACTGTAATTGTGAGTAATAAGAAGTTGAAATAATATCTTAATATGCACCAACAATATTTTAATATTAATTCATTATGGGTCCTTATTATTTATTAACATGTCTGCAATACAATACTTCGGTAGTCTACTATAATTGTTTTTCTATTTATATTTATAATGTATTTAAATTCAAGATCCATTTTTAAAACAACAGGTGCATTGATGTTTTTGAAATTAGATTATATCATCACACTATGCCTTATATCAAGTTGTCTATTATGAAATATATATTGCTTAATTTGATATTACGATCTGAATTATATTATAAACTCAAAACCTATATAGTCATGCAAACATATTAGTAAGACATCAATTAATTCTCACCTGCTAGGCCTCCATTGGCTTAATATTTGGGGTTGTATATGTGGCACTAATACATATTTGAATCTTTGCATAAAATTTGACATCCGATTTTTGGTATTAATAAATTTATTATACATATCCTTGATAACAAAAAGAATTATATACATATTTACATAGCATATAAAAAAGTCAAACTAATAGAAATCATGAAGTTCCTAATAAGCCCATGTATATACAACCCCACCTATTGATGAATGCGTCTTCAAGTTGAGAATCGTGTTGGATTCATTCCTTAGTCCGTAGGAAACAACATCCAGTTTCTTGAAATACAAAGTAAGGAAATGAAATGTGATTTACGTATAAATGACAAGTGTGAAATGCACTCATTATATAGGTATGGTGGTGTTCAAACCTTTTAACAACAAGTTTGCATGCATTATATACTACAAAGAGGAAGTGCCAAGTGTGGTTCAAGTTGCATGCATTGACAAGTGTTTATGCACTCTACATAGCATCCCTCTATAATTAGAAGCCTATTCACCATGAATTATACTACTCATATCTTTCCAATTCTAACTACAAACACTTATTCATTAACATTTTGAAATTGAATATGTATAATCAACCTATGTTTGAATCTATCTTTGATGAACAACTTCAACACATGCTCAAATGGGGCGTAAGGTAACATACATTTTCTTAGATGTTGATTGTGTTATCTATTTTTTCCTACTTTGTTCTCACAAAGTTTAACATGTAGATATCATGATGTTCATGGTAATAGGATTGAAAATCCTTCTCTACTCGAGCAACTTAAAGATGTTAGAGCAAGGCTGAACTACGTGAACATCAAAGAGGACCGATCTATCAAGCTGCAGATGTTGTTGCCCAACATCATGTTATATCCTATCAGAACCCTTCTGTTGAGGAGTCGGCCAGATGTTTAAAGGAGACGATTTTTGACTTGGAGAAGGATTATGTTACATTTGGCCTTGATGAACGAGATTGTCAGACTCGAACAATCAAATAAATTTATTTTAAGACAAACGGCAACTCACAACTACACAAAACACGTAGTGCAGAGGTAAGATGACCTCGAGTGTCGATCTCTAGGGACTAAACTAGCTTTAACTAAATAACTATATATAATTTCAGAAAACAAATTAATCTCTAACTAAACTTAACAATATATGGAGAAAGCTGGTGATAGTATGCTCGTTCTAAGCATCAAGTTCTAATTATGCATGAAAGTGCAACGCGTACTGTCTTAAAAGTAATTCGATTTACAAACACCAAAGACAGGTTTGCAGACGTGTATTTTGAAAGCTTCCTATCTATACTAATACTTGGCTAAGGTTGTCAATCTTAGTTCAAGTAGTACTTGCAAATTATATATAATCGAATCGATGATCTTGAATTGTCCTAGTGTTTCTAACACCTTTCTACGAAGATATATGGCTTAGTCGGATCAAAGAATCAAATTAAGATAATTAAACAAGTAAAAGACTCAGAAACTCAATCATGCATAATACGAACCCTAGCTACGAATTCACATACTATCACCAACTAGATGTTTAGCTACTCATATCAATAACACGATAAACAATCATAATTGAAGAAATAATGAAAGAAAACATTGATGAACCGGAATTTGTCAGATTTTAGTTAATCAAATAAATTTGTATTGAGCCAAAGGCAATTCACAACTACAACGAAAACCGTAGTGCAGCAGTAAAATAACCTCGAGTGTCGATCTCTAAGGACTATAACTAGCTTATCTAATCTAACTTAAGAATATAAAATCAACAAACTACTTAGCAAAGGTTTTTCTTATCAGATAATGGAGGCTGGTGATAGTATGGTCATTCAAAGCATAGCAGGTTAATAATCATGCATGAAGTACCTGGTTTTGCATAGAGATCTTTGATCAATGAATTGTCCAATTGTGTTCCGTTATTATTCAACACTACGAAGATAGAGGTTTTAGATAGATCAAAGAAATAAAGCAATAACTCAAAGCCTAATGCGCGATATAGCCATTAGCATAATTATTAACCCTTCGCTAAGAAATCACATACCATCACCAACGAGAAGTTTAGCTACTCATAGATGTCATGCAATCAACAGAAATCATAGCAAGATCAAATGAAAACATGTTGAAAGATATATAAATATAAATAGAAAAACTGTAAGATACAATGTTACCGAAGGTTGTCAATCTCCGAAGAATCGCGATCTTACAAGTTCCAAAACGCTAGGAAAAAGTATCTCCTAAGCTAAGAATCCCCAGAACAGGCTCTGGAGAATTCCTACCTAAAACTAATGAGAAAGGTGAGAGAAAAGGTTGGAAAAGTATGAAAAATGGAGAAAACTGAGCAACTATATATAGTGATTCGGCAGGTGTGGGGCGAGTCGCCCCACATACCGGGCGATTCTCCTGGTGTGGGGCGATTCGCCCCACGTCCCGGGCGACTCGCCCAGGAGGTTCTGTCGGCTGAAACGCGTTTTCGACGCGTTTTTGGATTTCTTTCCTTTTCGGACTCGGTTTTTGCCTTCTAGTGGCCTTTTAGCCTTCAGACTCGACCCCTAGACTTCAAATCCTATCCGGAATCTTCTAGATACTCCAATTAGGCCTTCGGAACACAAATTCCTTGCCTACTTCAATATAATTGCCCGGAAAACCTAGTTTTTCACCCAAAACCTGTAGAATACAAACTAAAGGGAAACGTGACACTATTCTAATAAAATGCACTAAAATATAGCTAAATTAACATAGAGGATAGCTAAATTGGTGAAAAAGACTCAAATGAAAGTGTAAAATACACGTTCATCAAACTCCCCAAACCGAACCTTTGCTTGTCCTCAAGCAACTAAGCTAGACTCTAATGCAAAAAACAATGCAACACAAAAAATGGGGTCTCATGCCAAATGAAATGAACTAATCTATTGAATCTATCAAAAACCATATGAACAAGTACCATACAAATCATAACATGAATATAGGTTGAAGAATGTCTCGATTGACTCATACACATTCACATAAGCACTTATGTTAAGACAAGTGATGAACGTATTTTTGACGCGTTCATCTTGTCTTTTTTACCTTCTTTTGCTATCTTCTAGCCTTGTTTTTTGGTTAGTTTTGTAGAATAGTGTCACGTTTTGTGTTTTCTGCATTTTCAGGCACTTAGATACGAAACGGCGTTTTTGGAGCTAAAAACGAGCCTTTTTGATGGAAAAGATGGCCCCGTTGAAGTTCCCCAATCTCCGTGGCTTGTTCGTGAGTATTTGAGCTCAATAAGCATCGAGAAGGATGTGTCCAAGGCACCCGAGGGCCGTACGAGGGAAAAAAGATTGAGTTTGAAGATAAAAATCTGCCCAGGAGCCAAGCTAAGCGCCTGGAATAGTGAAGCGCTCCGCTTCATTTTCCAGGAGCTTTGGCACAGCAGCCAAGCGAAGCGCTGGATGGCCAAAGCGCTTCGCTTGCCAAGCGCTCCGCTTGGCCTCTCCAAGCGGTCCGCTTGGCAGCGGTTACGTTTTCGGATTTTCCTTCTTAGATCTGATCTTCTGTTACTTTTTGGAGACTTTTTGAACTGTAGCTTCGTTTTGGAGAGCTCCTAAGCCCCAAAACTCAGAGAAAACTCAGATTACATTGTATTGTAGATTGGATTAAAGGTTTTGGCATTGGATTGCATCCGTTGTTTCATCTACGAAGAGGTTTTCATCAATACCCACCGATTAGTGACAGCTTGGTGGTAACATTGTATCATTATCTCTTGTCTAGTAGTTTGATTTGATGTATTCTATTTGCAATTCATATGATTTGATGTCTATGTTGATGAATATGAGTAGCTAAATCCTTTGTGTTGGTGGTAGAATGTAGAATATGCATGCTATGGGTTATGTTTATGCTTACATGAGATTGTGATTCAATCTTGCTGCAAATTCCTTCATATGATTCTTAGTTGCCTATAAAATATATTCGAATTGAGTATAGTGACAAACTCTTGGTCAATGAAAGCTATAGGATTGTATGTTAGAGATTTGCAGCATGCTAGATAAATGGTGTTAGTGACAAGCACCTCTAAAGTATTGATAGTGATCTTTTATGATGTGTGTCTTGAAAGTTACCTAGACGAGTTGCTTAGCAGACTTGATCGAAGGTTTTACGCACTGAACTTGTGAGCATATTCGTAACCCATGCATGTGTATTTGATTTCTACCATCAACCGTTTTCCAAACTCAATCTGATTTCTCGTTGCTTTGTTCTAAGAAAGCAATTCCACAAACATTTGAACTCGTTGTCTGAAATTACTAGCAAAAACCTCAAACAAAGCCACGTTAGGTCCCGAGAGAACGACACTCGGGGACAACTTACCATTGCACTCTAGTTTGTGTAGTGATAAGTGTTCTTAGGCTTTTTAAACAAATTTAATTGGTGAAAAACGACATCATCAATTTGGCGCCGTTGCCGGGGACTTAACTCCTTTGGTTGGTATTTTTGTTTTGGTTTTTTCAGCCAACATCTCTTCTTTGTCTCATTTCTGTTTTTGTTTCTTTTTGCTTGAGATACTCACTATCTTGTATTTCAGGTGAGTGCATGCCTAGAACCCGAACGGGTGGACCTATCATTGAACCTTTTGTAGACGAGATCGATCGTTTGTTTCAAAGGAGAAGGAGGAATTTGAATCTCGAGTTTGAAGAAGTAGCACCTAGAGCTTCAACTTCTGGTATTCGGGAAGAGTCTTCTTCTTATCTTTTGGAGCCAATTCTTGAATCTGTTTACTTGGAAGGTGAAATGGCGGAGCGGCCTATACGTACACTTACTAAGCCTACGGTTGGGGCTAGAGGACCAGAAATTGTCCTCAATGATGCCACAAGGAACTTGGAGATCAAGAATCACATGTTCCAACAACTTCCCAAATTCTATGGGATGGCTAATGAGGACGTGATTGGGTACTTGAATGAGCTCGAGAATTTTGTGCTCCATCTTGGGCAACCAGGAGCTGGACGGATGATGATCTCCGTAAGAAGGTCTTTTCTATGGGGCTAGGTGATCGTGCAAAGGCTTGGCTTAATACTTTGGAGGCCGGGTCTTTGACAACATGGGATGTTTGTTTTGATAAGTTCATGGAGCGTTACTACCCCGCTTCCAAGACAATGGCTATGAAGAGCCAAATTAGCTCCTTCGAGCAGAGGTATGATGAGCCTTTCCACGAGGCCTATGATCGATTCATGGGGTTGCATCATCGATGCCCACATCACGGGTATGATAAAGGTCAGCTTCTCCAATTCTTTTACAATGGTTTACATCCCGAGATTCAATCTCAGGTGGATAGTATTTGTGGAGGTGGTATGGGGAGTTGCTTCCTTCTCAAGCTCAAGTGAAGCTGGACATGATGTACCGGAATTCCCAAAACCAGAATGTGAGGACTCGTGTGCTCCAAAAGGAGCAAAGAGGTGAGGCCAAGGTAGTGGTACAACAAGATGCCTTCGATGGGTTCGCCAATGAAGTGAAGCAAGCTTTGAGGCAAAGCGTTCCTTCTCCTTCTTGGGAAGTTTGTGGTGTGTGCAAGAACTATGGGCACCCGACCTATTTATGCCGTTCTGAATTTGCTAGAGAGCAATATATCACGAACGATGTCCGTCAAGAAGTGTATGTTGCTGAGGGAGAGCAAGTAGTTTGAGATGTGAACTACGGGCCAGGATATGGCAATGTGAGGCCACAAAACCGTGGACCCCGAGGTGGGTACCAGAATCAAGGCAACCGTGGTTATCTTCATAACCCAGATCAAAATGCCTATGGCCTAATCATGACAGAAGTCATCTCAGCTATGGGAACAATTGGTATGAAGGAGCACCGCCTTCTAATCCTACACCTCCACCTCAGGTTGCTAGTTCGGGACCACAAGGTGGAGGGGTGCTTCCTTCACCTCTTGTGTCTTCTCTCAACGATCTTGTGTTGAAGACTAATAAGTTTATGGAGCATTACTATCGTAATGAAGCTACTAACAATCAGCGGTTTGAGAAGCTTGAGGCTAGTAGTAGCAACCTCCATAAGAAGTTGCAAGAGTTGATAGATCGGGGGGCTAGTAGAGAGCAAGGGAAGTTTCCCGGGAACACGGAGAAGGCTATGGCCATAACCGTGGTGACTGCTTTGCCCGTGGAGATCACGGTTGTGAGAGACAATGCACGAGATGAGGTGCCAAGTTGCAAGATAACTGAAACTTGCAAGGTGAGTGAGGAGGTCGAGACTCCTAAGGTGGTTATGGAAGAGGAAATTGTCGCACAATCTGATGCGATAGTTGAAGAGGTGAAAGAAAACTCATCTTCTGAGGATGAGATGGTGGATATGGTGGAAGCGCCCATCCAAGAGAGCTTCGATGTTGAAATCGGCTTGGGGAAGAAGGACGGAATAGTGGCAACTCTAGACACGGGAGCGGGTGTGAATGTTATACCCTTGAACGTGTATGAAGAGTCGGGTTTGTCTGGCTTGAGACCTATGAAATGCATGGTGCAATTAGCGGATGGGTCCATGAAAAAGCCGTTGGGTGTGGTTGAGAACTTGGCGGTGAGGGTTGCCGGTGTAGAGGTGAAGACTAATTTCATCGTTATGCCTACATCTTCTGCTAAGCTCAAGGATGTGGTTCTCTTGGGTAGAGCCTTCATCAACAAAGTGCGTATGGTCATTGACATGTATCGCCGAACATGTCACTTTGAGGTAAATGGCAAGCAACACACGTTGCGAGCCATTGTTGATTCATGTGCTTATGTTGATACTAACGAACTTGTAGGATTTTTTGGTCCACTTTATGTTCGTCAAGATGTGCAGGGAATTGATGCTTTGAGACGCAATTGGAGGGGGAAGTCTAGTACCCGAGCGAAATCAATTCCGCATGAGTTGTGAAGAGTCGAGCCAACGACTTTTAAACGAAGGCGCTTCTCGGGAGGCAACCCGAGGTTGTAGGTACTTGCATATAGATTAGAAGCACGTTTTAAAATTTTGTTTCGTTGATTAGACAAGGTTTTTGGGGTGAAATTTAGCAAAAGTCGAAAAAAATGGATTTGGGAGCTTCAGGTCCCAAGCGAACCGCTTGGCAAGCCCAAGCGGTCCGCTTGGATTTCCAGTAAGAATTTCATTCTTACTGGAAATCCAAGCGGAGCGCTTGGCACGCCCAAGCGGTCCGCTTGAATTTCCAGTAAGAATTTCATTCTTACTGGAAATCCAAGTGGAGCGCTTGGCAGTTCCCAAGCGGACCGCTTGCAAAGCGCTTCGCTTGGGACGGCCCAAGCGCTTCGCTTGGCTTTCCTTAAGAAAGCTAAGCGGAGAACTTGTGTATCAAAGCTCCCCACTTCGTTTTTCTTCCTCCATTGCCGATTTAGCACCCCAAAAATCTCAATGTCTCTCAATTCTCCACCAATTCTTGCAATCTTGTGCATTTTACAAAGCCCATCACCCCCTCTATCATCTAAACCGATCAAATTTCACGTTTGAAGCATCCATAACAAGGAATCAAAGGTACCTCTCATGAACCCTAACTTTCTTGAATTTGGGATTTTATCTTAATTAGCTTCAATTGTGTTATGCATTGGTGAATTAGAGTTTGATGATGATTGTTGAGCATGTTTCTTACTAGATGTGATGTCTAAATTCGAATTTTGCTCCTCTTGATTTATGATGAACTCTATTGCTCGAATTTTTGCTATATAATTGTTTAATGATTGTTAGCCTTGAATTTGAGTTATGTTATGATTATGGTGATGTTGTGATTGCATGAGAATGTGTTGGATTGGTTGGGTAATTCAATTGGCGAGTTTGTTTGCTTGGTTTAGATTCGTATGGATGTATCGTAACGAAGTGTTAAAGCTTCTCGATTTGTTCATATAACTTTTGCAAGCCCTCAAACTCACCATGAGATTACTTGAGTGAGTATTGGAGTCTAGTATTGGAGTCTAGGAGTCAAGTCAAAGTCTCATTGTCTCTTGAAGTTATCTAATAAGATTATTCTAGGTACAATGGCATCAAGAAGAACCAAGAGATCAAGGGGATAAGGGACCTCGAGTGCCCAACAAACGGCCACACCCGGCGAGTATCGCCAATCGGGGAGGGCAAGGCAATTCGAAGCGAGTTTCCATGCCCACAAGCACACGTACATTTCTGAGAGGAGCATTCGCTTCACGGCTGGTGAGAGCGAGTTGGATGGTGCCAGAGAGCTCAACAAGCTCATTACTGAGCGAGGCTGGAAGTACTATGGCGAGGTCATGCCAAATTGGGACCAAGCAGTAGTGGAGGACTTCTACATTGCCTTCACGGACTACAATGAACGGACCGGTGAGGTGCCCGTCCGCGGTGTTGGGGTCGAGTTTACTCCTTTGAGCATCACTAGCTTCATTATGCGGTTGGATAGGCCACTGGCGCGGGATCCAAACCGCCAGCCTGCATCCAACGAGAGATTTGATCCCGCGGAGCTCTATGTCTACGACCGGGAGTCTGATCATTACCCCATGGAGATACTGAATGGCATTACCGTGGAAGATTTTGAATTGTCTGATGAACCACCCCGGATTTTGCGCCACAACGATCTCACCTTCGAGGCAAGGATGATGTTGAAGTTCGTTCAAGCCAATTTGATTCCTAGCACACATGATTCCGAGGTTCAGTCCTATTACGGAGTCCTAGTCTATGCTCTCTTGCATGATTTGCCTCTCACTCCTGGCATCGTCATCTTCGAGGAATTCAAGCGCCACCGTAATGCAAACCGGAAGCTTGCCTTTGGTAACTTGATCACGGGCATGTGTAAGGAGGCCGGAGTTCCCGACCTCGTACTGGACAAGAAGCCGAAGAAATCCATCAACATTGATACGTACAATGAGATGTACGGGACTTGGTGCACTCAGCAAGGAGAGCCCATGCAACCAAGAGTTACGCGCCATGTGACACCTCCTCCACCTCCAACTACGGCCGGACAAAGAAGCTTCGACTTCTCGGAGTTCAACCGGATCTTGGTCGATCAGTTTGGAAACTTCCAAACCACCATGTTGGAGGCTCAGTCGACCCAGCTTACCGAGCAATTCCGGGGATTTGAGGAGCGCGAAGTCAAGAGGTGGGAGGACTTCCGTGTGATGGAGGAGCAGCGTTGGGATGATTACCAAGGGCGTGTAGATCAGCGTTGGGAAGCCACTCGAGCAGAGGACACTAGGCATTGGAGAGCCCACCAAGAGGAGATGATGAACCGCCATGATGCCCTAGCTCGCCGAATTTCGGGGTATCCTTTCTATGATCAGACCGGTGGTAGTGGGAGTGCCTTTCCTAACACCCCCTACGACCCCTTCTCCTAGAGACACCAGCCGACAGAGGCCACATTTATCGGTAGTATTTGTATATTATCGTTATTTTGGCTTGTTTACTATTGTTGGTTGAAACTCTTTTCATTTCGATTTGGTTGTATGATGTTGTGACTTATGACTCTTGTACTCTTTATTCGCTTTTGTCGTTGTGGCCTGTGTGCCTTTTGTCGTGATTCATTTAGTCTAGTGTTTGTCTTGGTGCCTTAGGTGATTAAGATAGGAAAAAACATCGAAAATCTGGAAACAGATCCAAGCGAAGCGCCTGGCAAGCCCAAGCGATCCGCTTGGAATTCCAGTAAGAATTTCACTCTTACTGGAATTTCAAGCGGAGCGCCTGGAGCCTCCCAAGCGCTCCGCTTGACAAGCGAACCGCTTGGCTACCGCCAAGCGGTCCGCCTGGACCCTGTACCCAGATTTTCCTCGTTTTTTCCACTCTTCTCACCTTTGCGCACCCGTTTTCACATGTTTCTTGAGTCCTTTCAGGTACTACTCATTATAGGAGATTGGACACGAACCTTTATCTCAGGGAAGTGTACTTTCAATCCAATTTTCCTTTTCATTCAACTTTTCTTTGCTCGAGGACGAGCAAAAGTTTAGGTTTGGGGAGGGGGTATTGGATTTTCAGTACTATATGCTTGTGTGGTTCGTACATGCCTGATTTTACTCAAGTTCATGTGATTTGTCGTTTTTTTTCAAATTTTTGCATGCATATCATCCCTAGATTAGTTGTTGCACGTTGTTGTGTGTGGAGTTTATTGCCAAGTCTTTTGAACTTTTTTATTGAGTAGACTAAGTGTTTATGACCATTGATCATATGTTGCATCACTTTGCAAGTAGTTTAGGCTTGTCTCGCTTGGTTTGTCACATTCGCATGTGCACTAGTTAAGCTTAGTAGTCTCGACATCACCTTGAGTGGTGTTTCTTCTGCTGCGGTTCACGATGGCCTTATAAAATGATGTGTTAGAGTCTATGGTTGTAACCCTGTAATTATGTACGTAAGAGGCGACAAGTTCTTCACCTCGATTAGAGATTGCCAAATGCCTAGGAAGGAGGTAGTGTGAGGTGTGCGATTCCTTGTATTAAACCTATTCTATCGAATAGGTTTGGGGAGGGGGTTGCTTTTGATCTTGTCTTTCGTCTTTGAGTCGTTGTAAAGTTTCCTTTTTCTTTTTCTTTTGTTTTGTGTCCCACCTATTCTTTCGAATAGGTTTGGGGAGGTGTCTTTGTAAAAGAGTCTTTCCTTTTTCTTTTTCGTCTTTGTGCTCAAACCTATTCTTTCGAATAGGTTTGGGGAGGTGTTTTTGACACTTAGTACTGCTGCTTGCCCCTATAAAAAAAGAAAGAGAAAAAGAAAAAAAAAAAAACGAAAAAAAAAGAAAAAAAAAAAAAGAAAAAAAGAAAAAGAAAAAAAAAAGGGAAAAAAGAATAAGACCCAAAAGCAAAAGAAGGGTCGTTGCAAGCCAAAAGCAGTCTCGTAGTGTCAAGTGTCATGTAAATATTTGTTATTGAAGTATCGAGTTGTAAATTCTATCTTTCGTTTCGTGTCGCCTTGTCCAAGGCCTGTTCTTGACCACCCTCGTCTTGCTATTCAAGAAGTGGTTGAAAGAGGCTCATTCTTGAGAGTCTGGGTAGAATAGGGGAGTGTTATCTTTCTAAGGGAACCCTCCTTCGTTTGATGAGAGCCAGTATTGGTTCGCCCTCTCTTGAGGAAAAGTCTCGCTTGGTGAACAGTAGTAAGCCCTCGGTTTCATAGGCACGGGGCAATTGTAGTATGATAACATGCATCATTGTGTCGTCACTGACCAGGTCCAGGTAGAAGATGTTACGAGAGACTCCTTGTTTAACCAAGTGCACATGAGAATGTGTATATTCGCAATCGAGGCATTCTTCAACCTACTTGCATGTCATGCTCATTTGGTTTTGTTCATAAGCATTTGGTAGATTCAATAGATTAGTTCACTTTACTTGGCATGAGACTCCTTTTGTGTTGCATTTAGGATAGTTTGTTGCTTGAGGACAAGCAAAGGTTTGGTTTGGGAGTTTGATGAACGTATTTTTGACGCGTTCATCTTGTCTTTTTACCTTCTTTTGCTATCTTCTAGCCTTGTTTTTGGTTAGTTTTGTAGAATAGTGTCACGTTTTGTGTTTCTGCATTTTCAGGCACTTAGGTACGAAATGGCGTTTTTGGAGCTAAAAAACGAGCCTTTTGATGGAAAAGATGCCCCGTTGAAGTTCCAATCTCCGTGCTTGTTCGTGAGTGTTTGAGCTCAATAAGCATCGAGAAGGATGAGTCCAAGGCACCCGAGGCCGTACGAGGGCAAAAAGATTGAGTTTGAAGACAAAAATCTGCCCAGGAGCCAAGCTAAGCGCCTGGAATAGTGAAGCGCTCCGCTTCATTTTCCAGGAGCTTTGGCACAGCAGCCAAGCGAAGCGCTTGGAGGGCCAAGCGCTTCGCTTGCCAAGCGCTCCGCTTGGCCACTCCAAGCGGTCCGCTTGGCAGCGGTTATTTTCGGATTTTCCTTCTTAGATCTGATCTTCTGTTACTTTTTTGATCTTTTGAACTGTAGCTTCGTTTTGGAGAGCTCCTAAGCCCAAAAACTCAGAGAAAACTCAGATTATATGTATTTTAGATTGGATTAAAGGTTTTGGCATTGGATTGCATCCGTTGTTTCATCTACGGAGAGGTTTTCATCAATACCCACGATTAGTGACAGCTTGGTGGTAACTTGTATCATTATCTCTTGTCTAGTAGTTTGATTTGATGTATTCTATTTACATTCATATGATTTGATATCTATGTTGATGAATATGAGTAGCTAAATCTTTGTGTTGGTGGTAGATGTAGAATATGGATGCTATGGGTTATGTTTATGCTTACATGAGATTGTGATTCAATCTTGCTGCAAATTCCTTCATATGATTCTTAGTTGCCTATAAAATATATTCGAATTGAGTTATAGTGACAAACTCTTTGTCAATGAAAGCTATAGGATTGTATGTTAGAGATTTGCAGCATGCTAGATAAATGGTGTTAGTGACAAGCACCTCTAAAGTATTGATAGTGATCTTTTATGATGTGTGTTTGAAAGTTACCTAGACGAGTTGCTTGCAGACTAGATCGAAGGTTTTACGCAGGAACTTGTGAGCATATTCGTAACCCATGCATGTGTATTTGATTTCTACCATCAACCGTTTTCCAAACTTGATTACAACAATCTGATTCTTGTTGCTTTGTTCAAGAAAGCAATTCCACAAACATTTCAACTCGTTGTCTGAAATTACTAGCAAAACCTCAAACAAAGCCACGTTAGGTCCCGAGAGAACGACACTCGGGGACAACTTACCATTGCACTCTAGTTTGTGTAGTGATAAGTGTTCTTAGGCTTTTAAACAATTTAATTGTTGAAAAACGACATCATCAACAAGATA
>CM051458.1:45365968-45401985 GCA_028274465.1 Plantago ovata
AACGACACTCGAGGTTATTCTACTGCTACACTACGGTTTTCGTTGTAGTTGTGAATTGCCTTTGGCTAAATAACAAATTTATTTGATAATCCGGAACTGACAATCCGCGCAATCATCAAATTGGCGCCGTTGCCGTGGGACTATACTCCTTTTTTCTATTTAATTTGTTTATATTTTCAGCATTCAATTCCTAGTTCTAGTAGTTTCAGTTTTCCTTTTAATCTCTCTCTCTGATACTGCTTTCCTAGTTTGTTACAGATAGTGTATGCCACATACACAATCTAGAGGAACACCGCTTGCTGATTCAATTGCTGAGATCGACTGAGTCTACCACCAAAGAAGGCGACTACTTCAAAGGCGTGCACTAGAGGAAATAGAGGATACCGATTTCTCTGAATCTCTACACAGTCTTTTCAAGAAAATCGACGGAATGGCAGAAGCTAGACCATTGAAAGCATGGGTTCCACCCTCCAAGGATCGAGATCTGGAAATCAAGAACCACGCATTCCAACAACTTCCGAGGTTCTATGGCCTAGCAAGGGAAGATGTGATGGGGTACTTGCACGTTATCGATGATTTCGTCAACCAACTCCCACGGCCCGGAGCTGAAATAACAACGGATGAGTTGAGGATGAAGATTTTGCTATGGGGCTTGGCGACAGAGCCTAATCGTGGTTGAGTTCTCTACCAGCAGGTCGCTGGACACTTGGGAGAAGGTTTTTTCAGCTTTCATGGAAAAATACTTCCCTCACACCTTGACTACCGCGCTAAAGGCGCAATCACTGGATTCAAACAAGACTATGATGAGACCATCTACACCGCGTTTGAGAGGTTCCAAGATCTCATGAACAAGTGCCCTCACCATGGTTTTGAGATTTCTGACCTAGTCCAACACTTCTACAATGGCCTAACATTCGAGAACCAACAAGTGGTGGATTTCCAATGCCGAGGCAATATTTGGGAGGAAACCGCAGAAGCCATCTGGGCAGTTTTCGAAAGGCTTGCTAAGGGTTCGCAGTTCAAGGACCCAAGGGCAATGGTTAGGAGACGTGGACCTGAAGCTCCACCGACTCAAGATGCCCCTATGTATAGGGGAATGGGGATCAATTCGAGTGCTTTACCAACGAATTGAAGCAAGTCCTCAAGAGCGCCACTGGAACAACTGTTTCAAACGAAGTTTGCCGAATATGCAAGAACTATGGGCATGGGGCTCATATGTGTAGATCGGAGCTTGCGTATGATGATGGCAACTGGGCTCAAGGAGGCGAAGAGGAAGCCTTTGCTACGGAGTTCGGTACTCAAGAAGCTAGCTACGGACAAGACGGTAGGAATACTCGAGGTGGATTTTGGAGAAAAGGGTTCCGAAACAATCAAGGATATGCACCAGCTAGCCAAACTTATGGCCCTAACCAAGACCGTAGTAGGCTTAACTATGGTAATGACCACTGCGAAAACCCCGCTCCGAAAGAGCAACCGAAGTCGAAGTCGGCTCAACTGATGGAGAACTTGCAAAAGATGGTTGATCACACCCAAAGTTTTCTCAAACGTTATGAAGAAGATTCTGAGAAGACTAGAGCGAGACTTGATAGGTTGGAAGAGAGCACTAGGCTTGCCCAACAAAAGATGCAAGAGTTGATCGACCGAGGAGCAAGTAGGGAACAAGGCAAGCTACCTAGCAACACTGAGAAGTCGATGTCCATTACCTTGGCTGGTGATCTGCCTGTCGAAATCACCATCAAGAAGGTTGCTAAGTGCGAGTGTTGCAAGAAGGAAGAACCTCCACAGGCTAAGGAAGAAGAGAAGGACCTTAGTTCTGACGAGAGTGAAGAGGAGCAAGAGGATCCCGAGCCACTCCCTAAAAGTTTCGATATTAAGGTTGGGATTGGTGAGCTTGAAGATGTCCGTGCCACACTAGACACGGGATCCTACTCTAATGTGCTCCCTTTGAATGTGTTCGAGAAGAGTAGCCTTGGAGACCTATATGAGCATAAGGCTATTGTGCAACTGGCGGATGGATCCTTTGTGAGACCCGAAGGCGTTGTGAAGAATGTATTGGTCAAGATTGGTGAAACTTCTGTATACACCAATTTTGTAGTTATGCCGGCGTCTACACCTGGGACGGGGGATGTCATTCTCTTGGGGCGAACGTTCTTGACTAAGCTACGCTCCGTGATGGACATCTACCAAAGAACTTGCACTATTGAGGTGGATGGAAAGCGACATGTGTTGCGAGCCATATCTGATCCACCTGATACTTCTCACACTACTCACTACTGTGGTCTTGCAGCCTATGTTCATTCTTATTCACAGGTTCGTGGCATGAGGAGGAGATCCATGAAGGGGAAGTCTAGTACCCTCAAGAAGAAGAGCTAGTCGCAGACAGGAGTCGAGTCAAAGACTTTAAACAATGGCGCTATCCGGGAGACAACCCGGAGTTTTTATCGCTTTTTTACCGCTTTATTGCATGCATATCATTGTGTTTTATTTTATATTTTCGTATGTTTTTGGTTTCTCACGAGTTTCTTTGAGTATTATAGGTTACAGGTACAAGTTTAGCTCTCACCTTAAATCCACTTTCGACGTTCGGGACGAGCGACGACGTTCAGGTTTGGGGGGGGGGGGGGAATTATCACTGGGTATTCGTATACTTGTTTTGCTTATGATTACTCGTGAAACCTTTCGTTTGCATTTGCACGTTTATTGCTTTCTTAGTTTTAGTTGCATTCACTACATTCATCCTAGGATAGTTTTGCATCTTTTATGTGGAGTTTATTGCCAAATTTTTGAACTTTTTTATTGGGTAGGTCAACTAATTATGCCATTAATCATATGCTTCATCTCTATGAATTTGTTTGAGGTTTTTCCCGCTTGGCTTGTCACATTTATGTATTGCACTTAGTTAAGCTTGGTAGTCTCGACATCACTTAGTGGTGTTTTCTCTACTGCGGTTCACGAAGGCCTTTATAATAGGATGATGCATGTTAGGGTCTTATGGTTGTTTTCCCGAGTAATTATGTACCTAAGAGGCAACAAGTCTTCACCATGCTTTGAGATTGCTAAATGCCTAGGAAGGAGGTAGTGTGAGGTTGTGTGATCCTTTGTTTGCAACCTATTCTTTCGAATAGGTTTGGGGAGGGGGTTACACCATCATTAGACTTGTTTTTCATTTTTCATTTCTGTGTTGTGAGTTTATTTTTCCTTTTCCGTAAATTTTGTACTCCAACCTATTCTTTCGAATAGGTTTGGGGAAGTCGTGTGAGTCATTTTGTTTCTTTTTCGTTATGCTACTGCTGGCTAAAAAAAAAATCGAAAAAAAAAAGAGAAAGAAAAAATTCCAGGAAAAAAGAAAAAAAAGAAAAAAAGAAACTGGAAAGAAAAAAAGAAAAAAAAGAAAAAAAGACCCCAAAAAGCAAAGAAGGGTCCAAAAAAATGGAAAGCCAAATAGCAGTTTAGCAAAGTGTTGTGTCTCATTTTTCAATTCTTGTAATGTTCGTAATCGTGTTGTAATTTTCTATTTTTTGTCTTTTTCTTTGAGTGTCATCTGTTCTAGACCACACTCGTCCTTCCATTCAGGAAGTGGTGAATAGTTTAAGACTTTACTTGAGAGATGGGTAGAATAGGGGAGTGTTATCTTTTATAGGGAACCCTCCTTCGTTTGATGAGAGCCAGTACTGGTTCGACCTCTTTGAGGAAAAGTCTTAACTTGGTGAACAGTAGTAAGTCCTCAGTTTCATAGGCACGGGACAACCATTCGTATCTTAACATGTTTCATTACGTCGTCACTGACTAGGTCCAGGTAGAGAATGTTACGAGAGACTATCTTGTCTTGACATAAGTGCTTATGTGGATGTGTATGAGTCAATCGAGGCATTTTTTAACCTATATTCATGTTTTGATTTATATGGTTTTTGTTCATATGTTTTTTGATAGATTCAGTAGATTAGTTCATTTTATTTGGCATAAGACTCCATTTTATGTGTTGCATTGTTTTTTGCATTAGAGTCTAGCTTAGTTGCTTGAGGACAAGCAAAGGTTCGGTTTGGGGAGTTTGATGAATGTGTATTTTACACTTTCATTTGAGTCTTTTTCACCTATTTTAGCTATCCTCTATGTTAATTTAGCTATATTTTAGTGCATTTTATTAGAATAGTTTTGCATAGAGATCTTTCATCAATGAATTGTCCAATTGTGTTCCGTTATTATTCAACACTACGAAGATAGAGGTTTTAGATAGATCAAAGAAATAAAGCAATAACTCAAAGCCTAATGCGCGATATAGCCATTAGCATAATTATTAACCCTTCGCTAAGAAATCACATACTATCACCAACGAGAAGTTTAGCTACACATAGATGTCATGCAATCAACAGAAATCATAGCAAGATCGAATGAAAACATGTTGAATGATATATAAATATAAATAGAAAACTGTAAGATACAATGTTACCGAAGGTTGTCAATCTCCGAAGAATCGCGATCTTACAAGCTCCAAAACGCTAAGAAAAAGTTTATCCTAAGCTAAGAATCCCCAGAACAGGCTCTGGAGAATTCCTATCTAAAACTAATGAGAAAGGTGAGAGAAAAGGTCTGGAAAAGTATGAAAAACGGAGAAAACTAAGCAACTATATATAGTGATTCGGCAGGTGTGGGGCGAGTCGCCCCACACACCGAGCGATTCGTCTGGTGTGGGGCGATTCGCCCACGTCCCGGGCGACTCGCCCGGGAGGTTCTGTCGGCTGAAACGCGTTTTCAACGCGTTTTTGGATTTCTTTTCCTTTTCGGACTCGGTTTTTGCCTTCTAGTGACCTTTTAGCCTTCAGACTCGTCCCCTAGACTTCAAATCCTATCCGGAATCTTCCAGATACTCCAATTAGGCCTTCGGAACACCAATTTCTTTTCTACTTCAATATAATTGCCCGGAAAACCTCGTTTTTCACCCAAAACCTGTAAAATACAAACTAAAGGGAAACGTGACACTATTCTATTAACATGCACTAAAATATAGCTAAATTAACATAGAGGATAGCTAAATTGGTGAAAAAAGACTCAAATGAAAGGGTAAAATACACGTTCATCAAACATGTTTAATTGAAAGATAAATAGCAGAATTGTGAGATACAATGTTACCACCAAAGGTTGTCAATCTCCGGTGAATGGCTAAAACTCAAAAAGATCTAGCAAGGTGAGATTAAACGGTGTCCAAATCTCTCCTCTAGCTCCAAAATCGCTAAGTTACAAAGAATCTAAGAGAAAATATCCCCAGAACAAGCTCTAGGGTTTATGTCTTGAAAAATATGAAAAGAGATATGAAAAATTGCAGATTTTGGGATATATATATAGAGCTGTCGGAAGCTCCGCGGTGCACCGCTCCGTACGTGGCGGTACGCCCGCCACGCACGCGGCGGTGCGCCCCGCACGGGCAGAACGCGGCCCGTGCGGAATTCTTCCTTTGGATCTTCGAATTCGGCCCCTTGCACGGTTTTGAGCTCCGAACTTGATTTCTTGGCCTTGAAACTCGTCTCGGCACTCCTTGACACACCACGGGTGATCTCGTTGCACCAAAACATCATTGTTTTGCCATGAATTACATCCAAAAATGCGATTTCCACCTAAAACCTAAAAGAACAAAAGAAATGGAAACGTGACACTATTCTAACAAAATGCACGCAAGAGGATAGCTAAATTGGTGAAAAAGACTCGAATGATAGTGTAAAAAATATTGTCATCAAACTCCTCAAACCGAACCTTTGCTTGTCCTCATGCAACTAGCTAGACTCTATGCAACCTACATGCAACACAAAGAGGAGTCTCATGCCAAACAAGAAGAAATAATCGATTGTATCTTCCAAATACTTATGAACAAAGTGTAAGAAAATACGGTCAGAGTTATCCCTAGGGTACGCAGCGGAATTTCAAAAATTTTCTTAACATACAGGTTAATTGATTATGCATATGTCGTATATATATAAACACGTCAATTAGAAGACTAACCTTACTTCCAAAGCAGCTTCCAAGTCTTCGTAATAATCCGGTGTATCTCCTCCTTCTTCGAAGTCGAAGATATCTGCAATACTTTAATTATCTGCAAGACAATAAAAGTTAGTTTCCAGCTCCTAGAACCTCAACCTTGGTATCCACGGATGAACAGCCTATCGGAAAGAATGCTAGGATATTCTTTGTGTGACCAAGAAGATGGGGCGGCGATTCCTCCGGTAGGTGGCGCGCGCGTAGGCTTATAGAGGAGGGGAGAGTTTTTATTTTCTCTAAGAAAACTGGGTAGAATGACTGTAAAAGTCTGTGTCAAAAAACTCTCTAATAGTCTACTATATATAGTAGTCTATAGAAGCCTAAAGCATAAGCAATTAGACTTCGTAAAGGAATAAGAATCTAATTCTTATCGCACAAGGAAACCAATATCAAGTCTAGATTCATTCCCAATCAAATTAAAACTCAATCAGGAAAATCTAACTTATCCCTTAGACTTCTAATAGAGGAAGGGGTCGAACTCCTTCCCCTACTCCATCTCGCGCGCGCACGCGTGTCCTAAGGGTGATAGGTGGGTCCCGATTTTGGGACCCACTTATAGTTCTAAGGCAATTCAAACTCCAAGTAGATTTTGCCCATGTGCATATGTTAATTCTAAATTAACATATCCTTTCAAATCAAACCTCCATTATATTTCCAAAATATAATCTTTAATTGTATTTACATAAAATACAATTAATTAGCCAATTCAATTAATAATTCCAAATTATTAATTGAGCCACCAAATATTATAATTAATTCCAAATCAATTATAATCCATCAATCACAATTAATTCCAAATTAATTGCGATTCCATCTTCAAGGATATTCTGATAGACTGAATCACCACATAGTGTGACCCATAGGGCCTCATCGTATTAAGCAAGTCCTAGACTAGGCAACATGGAATTCCTAGACGGTTCCATTTGCAATATTAATACATAAGGACGTTTGAGAGGTTTCTCAAAGCTAACCCTTTCGTTGCGAAGTCTGTTGCGCTCAACGCGACGATGGTAACGTCCCTTCATCTGACTTGCTCGAATGTATCTAGGATCGATGAAGTGTCTATCCCAATAATACATCCACGAGCGTCTTTAGTGAGTTGCATGGTGAATCCAATATCTATTATGACCATCATAATAATATTGATACGATACGCTGGCCAGCGGTTTTACCATCACAACTATGAACGACAATGAGCAGTGCGCTCCTGTGCTACACTTGAGAGATGAATCCTTCACAGAATCACTTATCACCCCCATTTGTATGTAGCCATAATCCTGGATCGTGTCTTAGGTCAGCTGCTTATTCAGAGTTGACATCGACGGGTCCACCAAGGATATGGGGCAACAAATGTGATGATAAAGTCTTGTAAGTACAAAGGACGAATGGCATCACTTCGACAACTCACCGGTTCCCATAGACACGTCGGTGTAGAGTATACATCGATGGGAGTGTCCGGTGGGTACTCCCATTGTTCGATAAAGCTTCTTCGAACAACTATGCGCAGTTATGGGAACGTTCCTTGATTGTCCAACAATCCGTTCCGTGGCCGTGGGATCGGCACACACTTGCTCCAACAAATATAACCTCCACGCATACTAGTCTTGTCAGGTTCATTCAGACCCCCACATCCGAGATGAACCACGACTAGGGAGAGTTTGGGATAGATGATAACTCACATAGCTCCCACTAACTGTGTGATCGGTCATCTATCCGAGGGGACATGTTTAATATCAATACAGACAGTAATAAAGATATGACATGCTGCAGCCTGGTGTAATATAAATATGAAAGCGATACTCAATAGTAAAATGCAACAAACATATATTATATTACGTTGACCTGTGTAATAGTACATATATGTCCTCTATAAGGGCGCCATGCCCTTAGTAAGGACTGTCTCTAGGACACATACACTATCAATCTCCCACTTGGACTAGAGCCAGTCACCTTTATGCCTAATGCCCAGATTAGCATAATGTCTTAAGTGGACTTCCACTGATAAGACCTTAGTGAAAGGATCTGCCACGTTGTCCGTGGTAGAGATACGTTCTATACTAACTTCTCCTCTATCAATAATCTCACGTATAACGTGATACTTTGTAAGTACATGTACGTTCTTGTTTGTAGATCTAGGCTCCTTAGCTTGAGCGACGGTGCCCGTATTGTCCCAATAAATCGTTATTGGACTAGGAGCAGGAACAACCCTCAATTCCTTCAAGAACTCTGAAATCCAGACAGCTTCGTTCGAAGCTTCTGATCCAGCAATGTACTCGGCTTCTGTGGATGAGTCAGCAATCTTGGCTTGCTTAGAACTTTTCCAACAGATAGCTCCTTCGTTCAATTTGAATACGTATCCTGTCTGTGACTCAAAGTCATCAGGATCTGATTCAAATCCAGCGCCGACATAACCAGACGTCTTTAATTCTGGTTCTCCACCAAACACCAAGAACATTTCCTTAGTCCGTCGAAGGTACTTAAGAACGTTCTTTACAGCAGTCCAGTGAGGTACTCCTGGATTCTGTTGGTGTCGACAAGTGACACTAAGCGCATATGCCACATCGGGCCTTGTGCAATTCATTGCATACATTATAGACCCTACTGTTGAAGCATAGGGCACACGACTCATTGCTTTTCTTTCTTCATCAGTTTTAGGACTATCCTTAACTGATAAGACAATCCCATGCCTAGCTGGGAGAAAGCCTCTCTTTGAGTCGTCCATCTTATAACGCTTCTGTATTTTGTCGATGTAGGTGGACTGTGTCAATCCTAACATCCTCTTGGATCTATCTCTATAGATCTTGATCCCTAGGATGTTCACCCAAGTCCTTCATTGAGAAGGTACTTGATAACCAAACTTTAGTCTCTTCTAGCATAGAGACATTGTTACCCATGATCAAAATGTCATCAACATAGATGATCATGAAAACGACTCCCTTGTCGTTGTGCCTAGTGTAGACACAGGGATCTTCCTTGCTTCTGATGAAGTCAAACCATTTGACAGCTTCATCAAAGCGGATATTCCAGCTCCTAGACGCTTGCTTTAGCCCATAGATGGATCTTTGTAATTTGCATACAGCAGTTGGCCTGGTTTTACTAATAAAACCTTCCGGCTGTACCATATAGACCTCTTCCTCAAGGTTGCCATTGAGGAAGGCAGTCTTTACATCCATCTGCCAGATCTCATAATCATAGTAGGCAGCTATCACAAGTAGAATTCGAATGGACTTCAATTTTGCTACCGGTGAAAAGGTTTCATCGTAATCGATGCCATACCTTTGCGTGTAGCCTTTCGCCACAAGCCTAGCTTTGTGCGTTTGTACCTTGCCATCGGCATCTGTCTTTCGTATAAAGACCCATTTGCACCCAATAGGTCCAACCCATTGAGGCAAGTCTACCAAGTTCCAAACTTGGTTCAGGTACATGGAGTCCATCTCCAATTCCATGGCCTCTTGCCATTTATCTGAGTCAATATCAATTATTGCCTCTTTGTAGGTCTCGGGATCTTCTCGATCTGATAAGCCGACATCAAGTTCACTGATGTCTTCTATCATTAAGCTTTGCTTATGAGGTCCTTTTAGGATCCTCTTCGACCTACGGAGCTCGACTGGTTCTGGTGCTTTTCTTTTCTGGCTTCGTGTAACACGAACATTATCAGTGGGCACTGATGCAGCTGGTCGCGCCACGCGACCCTGTTCCCTAGCGGAAGGCTGCTCTTGTGCAACTCGTTGCACAGTTTAATTGACAACGGGTTCTATTGGTGTGGTTTCAACTGTTGATCTAATCACAGGACTCCCACTGACTATGACATGCCTAGCAAGTGTCATATCATTACCCTTGTCTGCTTCGAAAGCTCCCACTGAACTTGAGTCCAAATTAGAAGATTTAGAGAACTCATGTTCGCGCGTGTCAAAGTCTTGAATTTCTTCAAGTTCTATCATGTCATCTAACCTCTCTTCTTCGAGGTATTCTGCTTCTAAAAACTTAACGTTTCTAGATACTGTCACCTAGTGATCTTCAGCATGATAGAATTAAGGGCAAATTACATCTGGACCCCCTGTTAGATGTCCCAATTACATCTGAGGGACCGTTAGTAGATCAATTACATCCAGCCTCCAAGTACATGTATTTTAATTACATTCAGGTCCACGATCTTGACTTTCGGCGAATTAAATCGTGGAAAGGACAAAAACACCCCTGCCGGAAAGTTTGATTATTCTCTCACCCAAACAGCTTGGTTTAACACGTGCCAGACACGTGATGGACCTGGATGTAATTGAATTGCATCTATTTGGGGGTTAAGTGTAATTCCGAGTTAGCCGTTGAGATTCAAAAATATAGCCGTTGGAGTTGAATTTGGCCCTATTTAAAGACCTGAAAACTTCATTTTTTTTCACTTTTTCATACTTCCATCAATTCCACTCTAATAGGTGTTTTACTAGGCTTGAAAATGAGTTCTTCAAGTGTTCTCCGGCCTGTTTGCAAGAGGTCTCAATGTCGAAAGCGTACGAAACTTTCCGTGTCAAGCGAAGGAAGATTGAGTTGGAATTGTCCATCCCACGGATGGTCGGAATGGGCGAATGATCAAGAAGCACCTTCACGACGTGGGGAGATTATACATCCTGAGGTTTTGTGGGAATTTTCTCCCACAAACAACAACCCACAGCGCGCGCAACAAAGAGAAGAGATTGTTCATGTGCAAAGAAGTGAACCAGAGGAAGCAAGAAGTGAACCAGAGGAAGCAAAAAAGGGGAAACAAAGGAGGTCAAGAAATGTTCAAGACAAATATAGTCTAATTAGGCCACTAATTTGCCTAAATTTACTGCTACTGGCTATGTACCTTGTTGTTCAAATATTTCAATCAGTCAAGTAATCATAGTGCAATGTAAATAAAGAGTCTTGTTGAAGCTATTCCAAATGTTGATTACATGACAATGTTTGCTGCATCAAATATCACCACAATTTCACAACTTAAACATCATAGCAGTTTAATCTACTTCAAAACAAAAGGAGAATGACAGTAGTTTCATCCTCAACAAAAGACAATTACAGTATCATCATGTAACAAAGGAAGCAGCAGAATTCAATGAAAAGTGGTGTTTGCCCAAAACAAAAAGAAGGAACAGTTTTTTCCCTATTTCTTGGCCTTCTGTGGCCTTTTCTTGGAGCTTCCAGCTGCCTTGCTTGTTGAAGCTCCATCAGTCCTCTTTCTCTTACCAAGTTTCTGAGCAGCATTACCCTACCATATAAGCATTTCCCAAACAAACAAACAATTAGGAATCAAAGCACCAGTAACAAATGAATTTAACATATGAAGAAGTAGCAAAGCAACACTTACAGTTGGAGCTTTAGTTGTTGTTGGTTTCTTAGCTTGTCCACTAGTTCTCTTAGTACTTGACTTACCTTTTTTCTGCCACAGTATAGTATACTAATCAGAATTGAAATAACAAACTGCAGAAATAACAAGAGTATAGAAGAGTATGCTACATACCGAAGTAGGGCAGTTTCTGCAGTTATGGCCCCTATTACCACAAGAACTACACTTGGGTTTTCTTCTCTGTTCATGAAGAGGTTTTGAAGATGGAGGCCTTTCTCTTCTCTTGCCTTCACAGGGATGTCTTATCCTCACTTTCTTAGGCCTGCCTTTCTTCTTCTCTATTATAGGTGGAGAGCACTCCTTAGTGGTAAGGTTGCTTGGCCAGAAAGGCATATCAGGGACTGGTTTGATGGTATGAGCATATGCCGAGTTGTAAGCAGCCAAAGTGTGGTTATCACTTACATACTCAGCAGCATCTTCCCTTTTGTATGTGATAACCACCCAAGCATGTCTGCAAGGGATACCAGTGAGGTCCCATCTGTTGCAATTGCAGCTCCTGTTTTCCATGTCAACCACAAAGGTGAAATTGTAATCCTCAACTTCAAACAAAGGGTCTGAATTGGTCTTTAGTGTCAGTCTCCTTGATTGTTCAAAATTCTCATTCAGCTTGTACATGACCCTAGGCATAAGCACAGTTTTGAAGTTTTTCCCTTGCTCCCTTCTAATAGTCATCCTTTGCATTACTTGGGCTCTCAACAACTAAAACACACAGTACCAAACATACATGTAGTCAAGATAAGTAAACTAACACATACACATACATAAGACATGGAGTTGTAGTGATTAAAAGTTACAAAGTTAAAGAGTTATACCTCCATCAATTTTAGTAGTGAATAACTCCTGATTGGGTCTATCCAACTGTTGAAACATTCACTTAGATTATTGGTGCAGTGATCAACTTTGATTCTTGAGTCAAATGTATGCCTTGCCCAATGGCCAAGAGGGATTTCCATTAGCCACTCATATGCAGGGTCACTTGCAGCTCTTAGCTTCATCATGGCCTTGTTGAATCCATATTGTGTATATGCAGTTGCTGCCTGCCAGTAGTACTTCCTCAAGAGCACACCTGACCACTTCAACTTGAAGTTGTCATAGATATGCTTTGCGCATTTTCTGTTGATGACTGATGGTGCTTTCTCTTCAATGATTGGTACCAGCCCCTGCACATTACAATTGAACAATTTAGCAAGTAACAAACAGCAATGAGTTTAAGGAAAATTATAAGCAATAGAAGTTAATAGGATTAGTGTACCTTCTGTCTATCGCCCATAAAGTGCCAGTTTCTATCTTCCCAAGGACCAAGGAACATTTCCAAGCAATGCAAGAAAAAGCCCATGACTCTTTTGTTTCTGATTCAACTACTGCCCAAGCTACTGGATAAAGGCCATAGTTGGCATCTGTTCCCACTGCACTCAACATCACACCACCATATCTCCCCTTAAGGTGACACCCATCAAAGAAAAGGAATGGAGCACATCCATCAAGAAAACCCCTCTTCAAAGCATCTAAACCACAGAAAAACCTCATGGACAAGGGGTTTCTGCCTATGGAAGGGGCAGGGGTAGTGTCCAGCTCAACAATGGAACCTACATTGTATCTCAACACCATTTCTCTGTATTTAGGTGCCACCTTGAATGCTAACTCAGGATCTCCACCCATGATTGCAATGGCCTTTTCTCTGGCCCTCCACACTCTCATATATGGGACTTTGGCCCCAAGCTTCCCATTTACCCAAGCTTCAAGCTTCTTTGCAGATAGGTTAGGATGCTCTTTCAACTGTGCAATAAATTTCTCAGCCATCCAATTGGAATCTGCAAGCTTGGCATCAACTTGTCTCACACATCGGTGCTTCCCATTATATGACCTTATCATCAAAGACATCTCATCCTCCATCACACCTGCATGCAACCTCCAAGGACACCCCTTATCTTTAGCATTACAGTGGATAGTATACCTCCTTCTCTCATTCTTATCTCTTTTTATTGTAAACCCAATCTTCATGGCATACTCCTTAGCCCTCTTTCTCAATTCCTTCACACTGCCATATACCTCACCAACCTGGAACTCCTTATCCTCTGACTCACATACTTCCTTGAACTCATCACCAATCCAACCTTCTGTGGTGTACTCTTCATCCTCACTAGGATAACCATAATCCACTGTTTCATCCTCCTGATGTGTGTCACCAACTGCTGCATCATCAACATTTGCTTCATTAGGTTCATTCTCACCATCACCAACTGCTGCATCATCAACATTTGCTTCATTAGGCACACTTTCAACACCTGCTGCATCATCCCCTTTATCAGGTTCATTCTCACCATCATCATCTGAATCACTACCTTCACACTTCTTGAATCCTATCAATATATCTTCATCTTCATGTGGATTCTCCTTCCTAGGCTCACTACTTTCCCAATCAACAAACCCTCACTGTCACTATCCATCTCTTCCTCATCAACCAGCCCTCCATCACTGTCAGCTTCTGGAGATACCTCACCACTGTCACTCTCATCCTCATCACCACTTAGGAGATCCTTAATACCATCATATTCACTCCCTTCTTCCTGACTGCCATCAAAATCAGAGCTATGCCAATCACTAACAGCCCCATCTTCCTCTTGTCTTTCCCTTTTCTTCTCAGGTGGAGAATCATCATGACCTGCTTCTGTCTCCTTTTCATTCTCAGGTGGAGAATCATCATGACCTGCCCCTGCACATTACAATTGAACAATTTAGCAAGTAATAACATGCAATGAGTTTAAGGAAAATTATAAGCAATAGAAGTTAATAGGATCATGACCTGCTTGTGTCTCCATTTCATTCTCAGGTGGAGAATCATCATGAGCTCCTTCTGTCTCCATTTCATTCTCATGTGGAGGATAATGGTTATCCAATACTGCATTAGCTTCCAACAACCTCTGCAAGACTTCTTCAAAATCCATGTCTGCCCTGTGCTGCTTTAGCCTGCCTGCGCGTAGTACCTCCCTTCCACTCTCGTCCCTGGGCGCCCGGCTTGGATAGGAAGTTGATAGAGTATAGGCTTCTCATCAAGGAGGCTTTCAAGCCGCGAGTAAAAAACCGATGTACTTTCACGGGTCGATCTCGTTCCGTATATAAGTTCTTTAGAATGTCTCGTATGGAATCTGAGTGGAGAATATCTCATCATCACCATGCCTGCCTACCTCTTCAATGGTAGGTTTGTATGGAGTAGGAGATGGAGTTTTGGCTTCATTTGTATCTGGAGCATCATGTGTGATTTCTGGAGTTTTCTCATCATTTGGTATGTCTTCTGATATGTGCACATGAGTTGGAGTAGTTGGAGTAGTTGGAGTAGTTGTAAAGGTTTCAGGGGTCATTTCTGGAGGTGGGCTTGGCATTTTCTCAGGTTGTGTGTTTTGAGTAGGCTGTGACATTGGGGGTATTTCATCCCCTGTAAGGTCAATTATATCAGCTTCACTTCTGGGAGTGCGTTTTGGACCGGTTTTTGGAGGCTTAGGCTTATTACCCCTTTGCCTAAACATTCTCTGTCTAAAAGGGGGTGGATCAGGAACTTTAGCATGGAAGGGGGGATCATCATCATGATAAACATGCTTCTTACCCTTACCCTTAGTTGGAGTATAATGAGATTTATCTACAGCTACTGGTTCTGCTGCACATGAGCTTAAATAAATTTCAACCTCTAGCAGGTCCATGTTTTTTGCAAACATTAAACTAACATCATCATCATTTAAAATCTCCAGTTCCCCCCCCCCATCAATACCAGCATGTAAAGTAAAAACAGAGATGGTTGTTCATCCTTATGTTCATCATCAAATGTGTGTACCTTTTCTATCACCTTTTCAATAATATCATCAAGAAGGTTTTGGCGTGAGTACCTTCTGTGGTTGACATCTTCAAGAATATACTGCTCACCCAAATAATGGACACGAATGTTGAATCTTCCTCTCCTAGTCATGGCTACTACAACACATACACAAGCAAACCTTCTGTCAGAAACACAAAAACCCTAGCCTTCCCGATTTTTTGAAAAATAACAAAATTGAGCAAAATCGTTTACATATATCACTCAATACAACATCATTGAACACAACATTGAGCAAGCATGAGATTAATTTCGAAAAAAAATACTTGTCTAACAGTTGCCCTAAACCCAAATTTCGGACTCGAACAACTTCGACGAAGTGGAAATACGCTACATACGTGCTGAGATAGTGAATAGCTGGAAGAATTTCGTTTAAAATCGGTTAAAATCGGCAGAGATGGCGAAGATAATGGGTGAAGGAAGATGGCGGGACAGAGGGAATAGGGATGGGTGAAAAGAGGAAAAATAGTAAATAATGGTTTAATACGGAATATACGTTTAAAACCGAAAAAATAGAATAAGGGCGTGTTTGGTTACAGGAGAGAGAAAATCTCGACCTTCCGGGGTCAACGCCGGTGCGGCCAAATGGGTTTATATGTAATTCTTTGCAAGACAGTCCTTTCGATGAAAAGATGACATCTATCAGGGGGTCCAGAAGTAATATTCCCTAGAATTAATATCCTCTCGTCTAACGAGGACAACCTATGAAATATACTTTGACACCCTTAGCATCTAACTTATCAGTGAGCATCAGTTTGACTATCGCAAGGCAGCCCCAAGGTCTAAGATAGCCCAGTGAGGGCTTCTTTCCCTTCCATAACTCATAAGGAGTTTTCTCCACTGATTTAGATGGTACACGGTTCATAATGTAGATTGCAGTTTGTAGTGCATATTCCCATAGATGTTTTGGAAGAGTCGAGAATCCAATCATTGATCTCACCATGTCTAACAGGGTTCGATTCTTTCTCTCAGACACACCATTTAACTGTGGTGTTCCAGGAGGAGTCCATTGCGATTGAATTCCATTTTCCTTCAAGTAGTCGATAAATTCTTCACTAAGGTATTCACCTCCTCGATCCAATCGAAGAGTGACTATCCTTAGGTTCAATTCATTCTCGACCTCATTCCTAAACTCCTTGAATTTCCCAAAGGTCTCGAATTTATTCTTCATAAGATAAATATACCCATACCTTGAGAAATCATCAGTAAAGGTAACGAAGTAAGGATAACCCCCACGTGCATGGTCTTTAAAAAGTCCACATACATCGGTATGTATGAGCTCTAAGCAGCGAGTGGCACGAACACCTTGTCCAACAAAAGGTTTGTTCGTCATCTTACCCTTAACACATGATTCACATGTACCATATGATTCAAAATCAAATGGTTTTAAGTAGTCCAACTTCCTTAGTCTTTGAATCCGTGTTTCATTGATATGGCCTAGCCAACAATGCCATAGATAAGATGGATTATTCTTCCTACTTGAAGACGGTTGTTTGTTATGTATTTGAAATAATGGTAGACTACTTTGCAAAATATATAAACCATTCACTAAGCGAGCTTTTCCATAATACTGGTCATTTAACGAAAAATAACAAGTATTATTAGCAAAGGAAAAACCCTAGTTGTCCAACAATGGAATGAAAATAATACTTCTGACAATGGATGGAACAAAATAAACGTTATCAAGTTATAAACATTGTCCTGAAGGTAAATCTATCTTGCAGCGTCCAACGAATTTGGCTTCAGCTTGATTGTCGTTCCCTACATGCAAGTCGATTTCACCTTGCTTAACTAGCTTGTGTTCAATAAGCCCCTGCACATTTTCACAAATGTGCAAGCCACAATCTGTATCTAATACCCAACCATTGGAGTCATAAGTAGTCATGTTCATTTCAATAACAAACATACCTGAGCTAGAAGCCGGCGGCTTCTTAGCTTGATCAGCCCTTAATTTAGGACAATCATTCTTCCAATGCTTCTTTCTGCTTACAGAAAAGACACTCATCTGTGTGTACCGTTCCGCTCCTCTTGAACTTCCTTTTCTGGTTCAGACGCTTAGGCTTATCACTCGAAGTGTTAGCCTTGGCTCCCGACTTTCCCTTACCCTTAGCACCTTTGTTTCTCGGGTTTAGGTCAGACGGTTGCCCAACAAACATGATCGACTTTTCCTTCTTAGGAAGAGTTTGATCATATGTCTTCAGCAGATTATGGAGTTCGGGCAGTGTTACGTCCTTCGCATTCATGGTGATTAACGATGAACTGCGAATACGAACTCGACAATGTTTGAAGGACAAAGATCATCATGATCTTATTCTCATCTTGAGAACATGTTCAGACATGTTCCCTCCTTCATTGAGCTTGCATCTGTGTATCTCTTTGATCAAATAAAATTCAACACTTCTAGTTGTCGTCTCAAAGAGCGACTCAAGATGCTTTAGCATCTCATGCGGCAACATGCTTTCATGTTGCCTCTGCAGCTCATTGCTCATTGCCGCCAGCATAATACACTGCGCGGATCTAGCATCCTCATGATGCTTATCAGACCTTGCCTTGTTGGCTTGATTCCAAATCAGCAACTTGATCGGCAGTCTGATTCTCGGGACACACGGGATTAGTCTCGTCCAAGACGTACTCAATCCTTTCGTACCTCAGCACCAAACATATATTCCTGATCCAATCTAGGAAGTTTGGTCCAGTCAAAATTTGCTTCTCTAAGACAGCACGGAGCGAGATTCTCGCCATTTCGGTTTCCAGGAGAAATAATATAGAACGAAAATAATAAATCAACTATTGAAATATTATTTCTAAATACACAGTCAACATAACTAAACAACAAGGTCCTTTAGCTGTTTAGCTCCCACTATTTTCACATATGCTTGCCCCCACAACAAACATACGGGTAATGTCCAACAAGTTACCGTAGTGGCCAAGATCCAAATCCATACTATGCTATACTCCAACGGGGCTGGTCGCATAGCATAATATGACCGGTAGGACTAGTAAGACTATCCAATTGCGTCACGCAACTCTTGGTTGTTAAATCTAATTTAACCCGATGCCCTACATATTGTACCTATCGAGGTCGCTAGATACAATATGCAGTAAGTCATAACCATAGGCTTACTCTAATTCGACGATTACTGCGAGTCTTGTAAGATGAGGTCGCCAATACAAGAAAACGCAATGAAAGTTCAGAATTAAAGCACCCTATGGAAAGCATCTCAGAAATACATACATATATATGTTTCTGTACTTATATTGGTTGGGGCTTGTAGCTTGAGGGTTGTTATCAGCCATCTACAAACAAATAAGGGCGCCGCATACCCATCATGCATGAACGGTCTACACGTAATGGATGCCGCCTATCCATTCTAGTTCTAAACGCGGTCAAGCACATAATGGGTGCCGCCTACCCATACATAAAATATGCGGTCCGACATATAAGAGGGCGCCGCCTACCCTCGCATGCATAGCGGTCGAACGGAAAGTAAAATACTTGGTATTTAAACATGCATTGTCAAACAAAAGCATGTCGAGCATATGAGACAAGTAGTAGCCTATATGGATGACAAATGACTTCATAATTTCATTATGAAAATTATAATCCCATAATTATAATCTCTATGAAATAATTGAAAATTTGGACTAGATTGAAAAACCGAAAATTCTATTGACCAAATAGCAATTTTCGAAAACCCGAAGGACTTAATTGTAATTTTGAAAACCTCGGAGGTGTTAAATCTAAAATTCAAAAGTAGAAGGACTAATTTGCAATAAACAATAAATTGATAAATTACAAATAAGCCCTTTAACTTTATACTGATTAAATTTAACCCCTTTAGTTTAAAACAATTACAATTAAATCATATTTATATTCCAAATATAAAATTCAATCCTCAAAACTTTCAAAAATTCGATTTTGGGTCCAACCCGAAAAAAATATATATATATTAAAATATGGGACGGGACAGGTCCCCACGGTGCCTGCGGCCCCGGGCGCCCGACGAACGCGGCACGCGGGCACCGGTGCCGCGGGTGCAGACGCCCGGCGCCCCAGGCGCCGGGCGCCTGCGTCCGCAGGCCCCCGGGTACCTGCGTCCCGCACGTACCCGGGTGCCCGCGGCACACGGGCGCCTAGCGCCCGTGCCGCGGGCACACGGCGCCTGCGGTGCCGCAGGCGCCCGAGCGCCCCAAGCGCACGGGATATAGTTGCCCGGAAAACTTCGTTTTTCACCCAAAACCTGTAAAATACAAACTAAAGGGAAACGTGACACTATTCTAATAAAATGCACTAAAATATAGCTAAATTAACATAGAGGATAGCTAAATTGGTGAAAAAAGACTCAAATGAAAGTGTAAAATACACGTTCATCAAACATGTTTAATTGAAAGATAAATAGCAGAATTGTGAGATACAAGGTTACCACCAAAGGTTGTCAATCTCCGGTGAATGGCTAAAACTCACAAAGATCTAGCAAGGTGAGATTAAACGGTGTCCAAATCTCTCCTCTAGCTCCAAAATTGCTAAGTTACAAAGAATCTAAGAGAAAATATCCCCAGAACAAGCTCTAGGGTTTATGTCTTGAAAAATATGAAAAGAGATATGAAAAATTGCAGATTTTGGGATATATATATAGAGCTGTCGGAAGCTCCGCGGTGCACCGCCCCGTACGTGGCGGTACGCCCGCCACGCACGCGGCGGTGCGCCCCGCACGGGCAGAACGCGGCCCGTGCGGAATTCTTCCTTTGGATCTTCGAATTCGGCCCCTTGCACGGTTTTGAGCTCCGAACTTGATTTCTTGGCCTTGAAACTCGTCTCGGCATTCCTTGACACACCACGGGTGATCTCGTTGCACCAAAACATCATTGTATTGCCATGAATTACATCCAAAATGCGATTTCCACCTAAAACCTGAAAAGAACAAAAGAAATGGAAACGTGACACTATTCTAACAAAATGCACGCAAGAGGATAGCTAAATTGGTGAAAAAAGACTCGAATGATAGTGTAAAAAACACTGTCATCAAACTCCTCAAACCGAACCTTTGCTTGTCCTCATGCAACTAGCTAGACTCTATGCAACCTACATGCAACACAAAGAAGAGTCTCATGCCAAACAAGAAGAAATAATCGATTGTATCTTCCAAATACTTATGAACAAAGTGTAAGAAAATACGGTCAGAGTTATCCCTAGGGTACGCAGCGGAATTTCAAAAATTTTCTTAACATACAGGTTAATTGATTATGCATATGTCGTATATATATAAACACGTCAATTAGAAGACTAACCTTACTTCCAAAGCAGCTTCCAAGTCTTCGTAATAATCCGGTGTATCTCCTCCTTCGTCGAAGTCGAAGATATCTGCAATACTTTAATTATCTGCAAGACAATAAAAGTTAGTTTCCAGCTCCTAGAACCTCAACCTTGGTATCCACGGATGAACAGCCTATCGGAAAGAATGCTAGGATATTCTTTGTGTGACCAAGAAGATGGGGCGGCGATTCCTCCGGTAGGTGGCGCGCGCGTAGGCTTATAGAGGAGGGGAGAGTTTTTATTTTCTCTAAGAAATTGGGTAGAATGACTGTAAAAGTCTGTGTCAAAAAACTCTCTAATAGTCTACTATATATAGTAGTCTATAGAAGCCTAAAGCATAAGCAATTAGACTTCGTAAAGGAATAAGAATCTAATTCTTATCGCACAAGGAAACCAATATCAAGTCTAGATTCATTCCCAATCCATTAAAACTCAATCAGGAAAATCTAACTTATCCCTTAGACTTCTAATAGAGGAAGGAGTCGAACTCCTTCCCCTACTCCATCTCGCGCGCGCGCGCGTGTCCTAAGGGTGATAGGTGGGTCCCGATTTTGGGACCCACTTATAGTTCTAAGGCAATTCAAACTCCAAGTAGATTTTGCCCATGTGCATATGTTAATTCTAAATTAACATATCCTTTCAAATCAAACCTCCATTATATTTCCAAAATATAATCTTTAATTGTATTTACATAAAATACAATTAATTAGCCAATTCAATTAATAATTCCAAATCATTAATTGAGCCACCAAATATTATAATTAATTCCAAATCAATTATAATCCATCAATCACAATTAATTCCAAATTAATTGCGATTCCATCTTCAAGGATATTCTGATAGGCTGAATCACCACATAGTGTGACCCATAGGGCCTCATCGTATTAAGCAAGTCCTAGACTAGGCAACATGGAATTCCTAGACGGTTCCATTTGCAATATTAATACATGAGGACGTTTGAGAGGTTTCTCAAAGCTAACCCTTTCGTTGCGAAGTCTGTTGCGCTCAACGCGGCGATGGTAACGTCCCTTCATCTGACTTGCTCGAATGTATCTAGGATCGAAGAAGTGTCTATCCCAATAATACATCCATGGGCGTCTTCAGTGAGTTGCATGGTGAATCCAATATCTATTATGACCATCATAATAATATTGATACGCTGGCCAGCGGTTTTACCATCACAATTATGAACGACAATGAGCAGTGCTCTCCTTTGCTACACTTGAGAGATGAATCCTTCACAGAATCACTTATCACCCCCATTTGTATGTAGCCATAATCCTGGATCGTGTCTTAGGGCAGCTGCTTATTCAGAGCTGACATTGACGGGTCCACCAAGGATATGGGGCAACAAATGTGATGATAAAGTCCTGTAAGTACAAAGGACGAATGGCATCACTTCGACAACTCACCGGTTCCCATAGACACGTCGGTGTAGAGTATACATCGATGGGAGTGTCCGGTGGGTACTTCCATTGTTCGATAAAGCTTCCTCGAACAACTATGCGCAGTTATGGGAACGTTCCTTGATTGTCCAACAATCCGTTCCGTGGCCGTGGGATCGGCACACACTTGCTCCAACAAGTATAACCTCCACGCATACTAGTCTTGTCAGGTTCATTCAGACCCCCACATCCGAGATGAACCACGACTAGGGAGAGTTTGGGATAGATGATAACTCACATAGCTTCCACTAACTGTGTGATCGGTCATCTATCCGAGGGGACATGTTTAATATCAATACAGACAGTAATAAAGATATGACATGCTGCAGCCTGGTGTAATATAAATATGAAAGCGATACTCAATAGTAAAATGCAACAAACATATATTATATTACGTTGACCTGTGTAATAGTACATATATGTCCTCTATAAGGGCACCATGCCCTTAGTAAGGACTGTCTCTAGGACATATACACTATCACAAAGACCATACAAATCATAACATGGAACTAGGTTGAAGAATGCGTCGATTGAACGTATACATATTCACATATGCACTTTGTTAAACAAGAGAGTCTCTCGTAACATTCTCTACCTGGACCTGGTCAGTGACGACACAATGAAACATGTTAGAATACAAATGGTTGCCCCGTGCCTATGAAACTGAGGGCTTACTACTGTTCACCAAGTTGAGACTTCCCCTCAAGAGAGGTCGAACCAATACTGGCTCTCATTAAACGAAGGAGGGTTCCCTAATAGACAACACTCCCCTATTCTACCCAACTCTCAAAGCAAAGACTATTCACCACTTCCTAAATGGCAGGACGAGGGTGGTCTAGAACATAAGACACGAAACAAAAGAGAGAATATACAACTCGATTACGAACTAATACAAAAGCTGAAAAAATAATGCAATACTTTGCTAAAACTGCTTTTGGCTTGCTTGGACCCTTCTTTGCTTTTTTTGGGTCTTATTCTTTTTTCTTCTTTTTTTTCTTTTTTTTTTTCTTATCCAGATTCTGGAAATTTTTTATTATTATTATTATTATTTTTTTGTATATAGCCAACAGTAGCACAATGGAAGTAAATAACAACGATACTACAACGACCTCCCCAAACCTATTCGAAAGAATAGGTTGGAGCACAAACTCACAAGAAAAAATAAAAACAAACTCAACCTGACTCACAAAGACGAAAAACATGTCATGTTGATAGTAACCCCCTCCCCAAACCTATTCGTTAGAATATGTTTCAAACAAAGGATCACACACCTCACTCTACCTCCTTCCTAGGCATTTAGCAATTTCAATAAGCAAGGTGAAGACTTGTTACCTCTTACGTACATAATTACACGGGCATACAACCAAAGACTCTAACATACAACATTTTATAAGGCCTTCGCGAACCGCAGTAGAGAAAACACCACATAGTGATGTCGAGACTACCAAATTTAACTAGTGCACATACAAATATGACAAGCCAAGCGAGACAAACCTCAAACTATTCCATAAAGATGCAATGCATGGGCAATGGTCATAAACACTTAGTCTATACAATAAAAAATTTCAAAAAATTTGGCAATAAACTCCACACAAAAATCATGCAAAACTATACTAAGGATGAATGCAAACTAAATCCTAGGAAAGCAATAAACGTGCAATGCAAAGGTACAAGATACCATACTCAACAACATAAGTCATACAATACCAACATCATAGTTCACACAACACATCCCCCACATAAAGCTCAAGCTGGTCCCCAGCAAAAGAGAATGAGAAATACAAAGTGATACTAGATGTTACCGAATGTGTGCCCTCGGTCGGCTGAGTATGAGAATAGACATGTGTAAAACTTCAAGCTGGTGATTCAAGAGTATCTCCCCACGGTGGACGCCATTCTCTTGGTCCGGTGTAGCAAAGAGAACTAGGAAGCTTCATCGATCTCACCATCGGGAATGGACGGTTTTGCTTCGCAGGAATATCAGCTAAACATTTCACCAATAGTGGAACATTAACTTCGAACTCAGCGAGGTGCTTGTATAGTGGCGACTCCTGTGTATCCAGCTTGGCCAGCTTGATCGTACCATGGAATCGCATATGAGGTTTCGGGGACACATAAGGGTTGGAGGACTTATGAAGTACCTCCGTAAGATTGGATGTGTCCCCCTTTTCCTCATTATTGACGACGCCTCCTTCAGGTGTTTGAGGTGTATTGTCCTTTCCACCTCGGAGAAGTAGATTCACTTCCTCGAACTCAGTAGCCTCAGTAGTAACCGTTGGAATAGGCTCCGTAGCATGAAGAATGTCTGCGACGAGCGAATTCAGGGAGCTGGGGTCGTTCAGCTCCCTGGCGGTCTACGACGGACCGCCTCCCACGCCCGGCGGACCGCCCGGGGTGGGCAGTGGGGATCCTTCCTCACTGTCCGTATGCGGCGGACCGCCCCCCACTCCCGGCGGTGCGCCTGGGAGTGGCAGGGGGTCCCCGCACTTTCTGGGCGTGGGGGGCGCACCGCCCCCACACCAGGCGGACCGCCCCTCACGTCCAGTGAGGCGTCCCCTGGATTTTTGTCTCCTGGCTCTTGTGTGTTGAATTTTTCGACCTTTTCACACTCTAACAAACTGACTTCCTCTATTAATTGCTCAGTTACTGATGAACGTATTTTTGACGCGTTCATCTTGTCTTTTTTACCTTCTTTTCCTATCTTCTAGCCTTGTTTTTTGGTTAGTTTTGTAGAATAGTGTCACGTTTTGTGTTTTCTGCATTTTCAGGCACTTAGGTACGAAACGGCGTTTTTGGAGCTAAAAACGAGCCTTTTTGATGGAAAAGATGGCCCCGTTGAAGTTCCCAAATCTCCGTGGCTTGTTCGTAAGTGTTTGAGCATCAATAAGCATCGAGAAGGATGAGTCCAAGGCACCCGAGGGCCGTGCGAGGGCAAAAAGATTGAGTTTGAAGACAAAAATCTGCCTAGGAGCCAAGCTAAGCGCCTGGAATAGCGAAGCGCTCCGCTTCATTTTCCAGTAGCTTTGGCACAGAAGCCAAGCGAAGCGCTTGGAGTGCCAAAGCGCTTCGCTTGCCAAGCGCTCCGCTTGGCTTCTCCAAGCGGTCCGCTTGGCAGCAGTTACGTTTTCGGATTTTCCTTCTTAGATCTGATCTTTAGTCATTTTTTGAATATCTTTTGAGCTGTAGCTTCGTTTTGAAGAGCTCCTAAGCCCCAAAACTCAGAGAAAACTCAGATTAGATTGTATTTTAGCTTGGGATTAAAGATTTTGATTGGAATTCATCCTTTGTAATCATCTACGGAGAGGTTTTCTTTGCTTTCCACCGATTAGTGACAGCTTTGGTGGTAACTTGTATCACTCTCTTGTCTTGTAGTTTGATATGATGTATTCTGATTTTTATTCATATGAATTGATGTCTATGTTGATGAATATGAGTAGCTAAATCTTTTGTGTTGGTGGTAGAATGTAGAATATGCATGCTATGGGTTATGTTTATGCTTACATGAGATTGTGATTCAATCTTGCTGCAAATCCCTTCATATGATTCTTAGTTGCCTATAAAATATATTCGAATTGAGTACAGTGACAAACTCTTGGTCAATGAAAGCTATAGGATTGTATTTTAGAGATTTGCAGCATGCTAGATAAATGGTGTTAGTGACAAGCACCTCTAAAGTATTGATAGTGGTCTTTTATGATGTGTGTCTTAAAGTTACCTAGACGAGTTGCTTAGCAGACTTGATCGAAGGTTTTACGCACTGAACTTGTGAGCATATTCGTAACCCATGCATGTGTATTTGATTTCTACCACCAACCGTTTCCAAACTTGATTACAGCAATCTGATTTCTCGTTGCTTTGTTCAAAGAAAACGATTCTATAAACATTTGAACTCGGTGACTGAAATTACTAGCAAAAACCTCAAGCAAAGCCACGTTAGGTCCCGAGAGAACGACACTCGGGGACAACTTGCCATTGCACTCTAGTTTGTGTAGTGATAAGTGTTCTTAGGCTTTTAAACAAATTTAATTGGTGAAAAACAACATCATCAGTTACTGCTACCCCTTCAAAAACTTCTGCTATACGGAGGTTCTGTTCAACGTGTCTTGAATGTGCGATCTCAAATATACTCTTAGTGGCTTTAATTCCTGCATAGATTGTAAGTTCATCCTCCTCACTGATATCAGCTTCATCTTCTCGGAACTCCTCAGATAATCTTTCGGTTCCACTTTGATCTAGCCTCTCACTCGCGATGTGACGTGGTGTTAGTCTCTCTGACTGTGCGGATCCTCTGGCGTAATTACGGAAGACCTTTTCTGCCTCTTCAACCGTGCAATCTTCCAACCCTCCGCACAACCCATCTACTCTAAGCCTAACCTCATCGCGTAACCCACCAACAAAATGCCAAATCAACTCCCCGTCATCGAAACGGTTGGGGGCACTCTCGCTTATACCGCTCAAACCGATCGTAGGTGTCACAAAACAGCTCATCTTTTCCTTGCTTGAAGTTTTCAATCCTATCTCGTAAGGCAATCGTCACATGGTAAGGCATAAATCGCGCCAAGAACTCCTCTACTACTTGGCCCAAAGTTTTCAGCGATCACGGTGCTAACCTTGCCATCCAACGCCTTGGCTCATATCCAAGGGAAAAAGAAAATAATTTCCTGTACAATTGGTCCTCAGTAAACCCCTTTGCTGGAACTTTTGTTATTTCCTCCTCATAGGATCTGATGAAACTCAACGGATTCATCCCCACTCCATCTTCGAACCTCGATATGTTTCTCACTGCTGAACTCGTTACCTCATACTCCCTTAACTCGTCTTCTAGGTATATAGATGATCCTCTCGTAACTTGCGATAATTGTGGGGTCATGCGAGCCCTCATGGACGTCATACCTGGATATCTGGGAAAGGATATAACTCAAAACCAAAAATCAGTCCTGTTAGTTCTGACCAAAATTTGGAACCCAACTTCTACACTAGACAACTAGATTACTATATCCTGGAAATTGAATGCTGAAATAAACAAGCTAAAGAGTAAAAAAGAGTTATAGTCCCCGACAACGGCGCCAATTTGATGAACGAGATTGTCAGACTCGAACAATCAAATAAATTTGTTTTAAGCCAAAGGGTAACTCACAACTACACAAAACACGTAGTGCAGAGGTAAGATGACCTCGAGTGTCTCTAGGGACTAAACTAGCTTTAACTAAATAACTATATATAATTTCAGAAACAAATTAATCTCTAACTAAACTTAACAATATATGGAGAAAGCTGGTGATAGTATGCTCATTCTAAGCATCAAGTTCTAATTATGCATGAAAGTGCAACGCGTACTGTCTTAAAAGTAATTCGATTTACAAACACCAAAGACAGGTTTGCAGACGTGTGTTTTGAAAGCTTCCTATCTATACTAATACTTGGCTAAGGTTGTCAATCTTAGTTCAAGCAGTAATTGCAAATTATATATAATCGAATCGATGATCTTGAATTGTCCTAGTGTTTCTAACACCTTTCTACGAAGATATATGGCTTAGTCGGATCAAAGAATCGAATTAAGATAATTAAACAAGTAAAAGACTCAGAAACTCAATCATGCATAATACGAACCCTAGCTACGAATTCACATACTATCACCAACTAGATGTTTAGCTACTCATATCAATAACACGATAAACAATCATAATTGAAGCAATAATGAAAGAAAACATGTTTAATTGAAAGATAAATAGCAGAATTGTGAGATACAAGGTTACCACCAAAGGTTGTCAATCTCCGGTGAATGGCTAAAACTCACAAAGATCTAGCAAGATGAGATTAAACGGTGTCCAAATCTCTCCTCTAGCTCCAAAATCGCTAAGTTACAGAGAAAATATCCCCAGAACAAGCTCTAGGGTTTATGTCAGGAAAAATATGAAAAGAGATATGAAAAATCGCAGATTTTTGGAATATATATATAGAGCTGTCGGAAGCTCCGTGGCGCACCGCCCCGTACGCGGCGGTGCGCCCACCACGCGGTGATCCGCCGCGCACGCGGCGGTTCGCCCCGCACGGGCAGAACGCGGCCCGTGCGGAATTCTTCCTTTGGATTCTCGAATTCGGCCCCTTGCACGGTTTTGAGCTCCGAACTTGATCTCTTGGCCTTGAAACTCGTCTCGGCACTCCTTGATACACCACAGGTGATCTCGTTGCACCAAAACATCATTGTTTCGCCATCAATTACATCTAAAACGCGATTTCCACCTAAAACCTGAAAAGAACAAAAGAAATGGAAAAGTGACTGATGAACGTGTATTTTACACTTTCATTCGAGTCTTTTTCACCAATTTAGCTATCCTCTAGGTTAATTTAGCTTATATTTTAGTGCATTTTATTAGAATAGTGTCATGTTTTCCTTTTCTTTGCATTTTTCAGGTTTTAGGTAAAAAAAATGTATTTTTATGGGCAATATTGATGAAGAGGACGAAGTTTTGCTGTTTCGAGGACATTCGTGGTGTATCTAGAAGGTTCCGGATGAGATTTGAGGCCTAGGGGACGAGTTTCAAGGCTTAAAGGTCACTAGACGGAAAAATCCGAGTCCGAAAAGGAAAAGAAGACTAAAATCTCGCTCTCGCCAGTCTGGACGTCCCAGGCGAACCGCCTGGGACGTGGGGCGATTCGCCCCACACCAGGCGAATCGCCCGGCACCTGGGGCGGTTCGCCCGGGGAGTTTCCGCAGCTATATATAGTTTGCCTATTTTTCTACGTTTTTCATACCTTTTCACATTATGTTGAGAGACAAATTCTCCAGAGTCCGTTCTGGGAATTATTAGCATAGAAGACTCTTTTTCTTATTGATTTGTAAGCTTTAGCATAGAGATTGGACATCTTTGATTTTCAATTCTCGCTTGTGAGTTAGCAATTCATCGGAGATTGACAACCTTCGTTGGTTACTTGTATCTCACGATTTTTCTGCTTTTATTTATTTCATTCAACATGTTTTCATTCAATCTTGCTTTGATTCTTGTTGATTGCAATATGAGTAGCTAAATCTATCGTTGATGATAGTATGTGATTTCTTAGCTAGGGTTCTTGATTATGCATGAGTGGCTTCGCGCGTTTAAGACTTGATTTATTGTTTTATTTCTTTGATCTATCTAAGCCATCTATCTTCGTAGTGTTGAATTGAAAGGAACACATAGGACAATTCATGATCATAGATCTCTATACAAACTTCAAGTACTTCATGCATGATTATTACCCGTTGCTTTGAATGACCATACTATCACTAACTTCCATCATATTGATAAGAAAAATCTGTGCTTTGCTTGATTTCTGATTTATAGTTTAAGTTAAATTTGATAAAGCTAGTTATAGTCCTTAGAGATCGACACTCAAGGTTATTTTACTTCTACACTACGTGCCTTGGTTTTCGTTGTAGTTGTGAATTGCCTTTGGCTAAAAACAAATTTATTTGATTAATTGAGTCTGACAATCTCGTTCATCAAACTGGCGCCGTTGCCGGGGACTATACTCCTTTTTTCTCTTTAGCTTATTTATATTTTCAACATTCAATTCCTAAATTTAACAAGTTTAGTTAATTTGCTCTCGTTTGATACTCTTTTCCATTATTGTTACAGATAGTGTATGCAACGTACGCGATCTAGTGGACTACCTCTTGCTGAACCTATCGAAGAAATTGACAGGGTTTACCATCAAAGAAGGCGGAATCTCGCTCAAGGTGACATAGAGGAAATCGATTCCTCTGAATATCTTCGAGCATTCTTTGAAGATCCCGTGATGGCTCGTCGATTGTTGAAATCATGGGTTCAACCCAACAAGGAACGAATGAAGGGTCCAACGATTGTCCTTTCGCCTGCGACTCGTAACTTGGAAATCAAAAACCACATATTCCAGCAACTCCCAAGGTTCTATGGCTTTGCTAGGGAAGACGTGATAGGGTATTTGCATGATATCGATGACTTCGTCAACCAACTCCCAAGACCGGGCACGGAGGTGACGGAGGATGAGCTGAGAATGAAGGTTTTTGCGATGGGGCTTGGCGATAAAGCCAAGGCATGGTTAGGCTCTCTGGAAGCCGGTTCGCTTGACACTTGGGATAAGGTCTTTTCAGCCTTTATAGAGAAATACTTCCCTTACACATTGACTACCGCGCTTAAGGCGCAAATCACTGGGTTCAAACAAGACTACGATGAGACGATCTACACCGCGCTTGAGAGGTTCAACGACCTCTTGAACAAGTGTCCACACCATGGTTTTGAGCTTTCGGTTCTTGTCCAACACTTCTACAATGGGCTCACTTTTGAGAATCAACAAGTGGTGGATTTCCAGTGCCGTGGTAATATTTGGGAAGAAACCGCGGAGGCTGTTTGGGCGGTTTTCGAAAGGCTTGCTAAGGGATCTCAATTCAAGGATCCAAGAGCAGTGGTTAGGAGGCGTGATGAATGTGTATTTTACACTTTCATTCGAGTCTTTTTCACCTATTTTAGCTATCCTCTATGTTAATTTAGCTATATTTTAGTACATTTTATTAGAATAGTGTCACGTTTCCCTTTAGATTTTATTTTACAGGTTTTGGTTGAAATTCAGAGATTTACGGGCATTTATATTGAAGTCTACAAGGAATTGGTGTTCCAGAAGCATATTTGGAGTATCTGAAGGTTTCCGGATAGGATTTGGAGTCTAGGGGGCGAATCTGGAGGTTAGAAGGCTACTAGAAGTCATAAACCGAGTCAGAAAAGGTGAAGAAATCCAAAACCGCGTCGAAAATGCGAAAATTCCGCGTTTACACTGTGGGGAGAACCGCCCCGTGCCTCGGGCGAACCGCCCTAGAGGAATTTCGGGCCTATATATAGTTGCGAGTTTTCTCTCCGAAAATCATATCTTTCCAAGCCTACTTTCTCACCTCTCTCTATAGTGTTAGGTAGGAACTTCCCGGGGCCTGTCCTGGGAGTTCCATAGCTTAGGGGATACTTTTTCATAGCAGATTGGAGCGCGTAGGATCGCAATCATCCGGAGATTGACAACCTTCGGTAACTTTGTATCTTACAACTTTTATCTACTTATTTTATATTCTTTCAATACGTTTTCTTCTATGATTGCTATTGATTGCATGCCTATGAGTAGCTAAATTTATCGTTGGTGGTAGTATGTGAATTCTTAGCGAGGGAAGATAATCATGCTAATGGCTATATCGCGCATTATACTCCGTGTCATTGCTTTATTTCGTTGATCAGTTGAACACCAAAATTCTCGTATGTTGTATTGATTATTATGCACACCTGGACACTTGTCAACCAATCAGACCAATTATCTTCGTAGTGTTGAATGATTACGGAACACAATAGGACGTTAGTTGTTGATGAGTCAGACCCATACTATCTTCGTAGTGCTTAATACTTGCAATAGGACACAAGATTGATTCAAAGATCTCTATGCAAGACCGAGGAATTTATGCATGATTATCGACCCATTATGTTAAGAAGGATCATACTATCACCAATCTCCATTATCTGCTTGAAAACCCCTATTGCTTTCTATCTGCTGTTTTATATTCTTAATTAGATTTGATAAAGCTAGTATAGTCCCGAGAGAACGACACTCGAGTCATTCTACTACTACACTACAGTTTTCGTTGTAGTTGTGGATTGCCTTTGGCTAAATAACAAATTTATTTGATTGAATCTGACACGTTCATCAAATTGGCGCCGTTGCCGGGGACTATACTCCTTTTTTCTATTTAATTTGTTTATATTTACAGCTTTAGATTCCTAATTATTTTAGTTTTAGTTTTCCTTTTTAATTTCTCTCTGATACTGCTTTCCTAGTTTGTTTCTAATTCACTTTTCCTAGCTTTAGTAGTATTCGATATCTAGAAATATTCTCGATTGTCGAAATTTCTAACGAGGCTGACTTTCAGTTTTGAGTTACTCTTACTACAGACATACAGGTATGATGTCCACACGCGCTCGCATGACACCCCAATTCTCGCAGGTGAGGAGAGGATCATCCATATACTTGGAAGACGAGTTAAGGAGGTATGAGGTGACGGAGTCCATGGTGAGGTACTTACCGAGGTACGAAGATGGAGTAGGGGTGGACCCATGGAGTTTCATTCGATCCTATGAGGAGGAAATAGAAAGAATTTCAGCAGAAGGGTTTACTAAGGACCAATTGTGCAGAAAACTATTTTCTTTTGCTCTTGGGTATGAGCCGAGACGTTGGATTGCAAGGTTTGAACCAGGATCGCTGAAAACTTGGGGCCAAGTAGTAGAGGAGTTCTTGGCGCGGTTCATGCCTTATCATGAGACGATTGCCTTACGTGATAGGATCCAATATTTCGAGCAAGGAGAGTATGAGCAGTTTTGTGACGCCTACGAACGTTTTGAGATGTATAAACGTGAGTGCCCCCATCACCGTTTCGAAGATGGGGAGTTGATTTGGTGCTTTGTTGGTGGACTTCGTGAAGAGGAACGACTTAGAGTGGATCAGTTGAGCGGCGGTCTGGGAGAATGTACGGTCGACGAGGCAGAAGAAGTCCTCCGTAAGTACGCCAAAGGTTCAACACAATCCGATGAGGTCATACCAATTCACATCACCGCAAAGGAAGTAGATCGAGGTGAAGCAGAAAGCTCATTCGAGGAGTATTTTGGAACCGAAGAAATCACTGAGGAAGAGGCACATGCCGAGCAAGTTGAAGATGACCTTCGTATAGCAAAAGTTGTTGAAGAAGTTGAAGTAACTGAGCATCTTACGGAAGAATTCAGCTTGTTGAATTGTGCTGAAGTAGAAGAGGTTCGAGAACTGGAAGAGGAGAAAGGATTGGAAGGCGACGCCCCCCTAGAGGTGGGGGGCGAGTCGCCCAGCATCGGGGGAGAACCGCCTCCCATGACCAGTGAGCTGGACAACCCCAGCTCCCCTGTTTCTTTACTCCCAGACATTCGCATCAACCCAAAACCACTTCCTTCCGTTACTACTGAGGTTCTTAAGTACAAAGAGGTGAATCTACTTCTCCGAGGTGGAAAGCTTGACAAGCAAGATACACAGGAGCCACCACTAAACAAGCACCTTGATGAAGTCAAGGTGAATGTCCTCCTATTGATGAAGTCCTTATTGGATATGCCTGCAAAGCAAACCAGTCCATTCACCATGGTGAGATCTTTGAGGCTTCCTAGGTCTCTTTGCTACATCGGACCAAGAGAATGGCGGCCACCGTGGGGAGGTACTCTTGAGTCCATTCTTGAATACTCAGCCAACCAAGGCCAAACCGTTCGGTAACATCTAGTATCACTTTTTATTTACTCATTCTCTTTTGCTAGGGACTAGCTTGAGTTTCATGAGGGGAATGGGATGTGAACCATGATGTTAAGTATTGTTTGGCTTTGTGATGTTGAGTAGGATAGTCTTGTCTTTTTTAATTGCATTTGCACGTTTACTGCTTTCCTAGGATAGTTTTGCATGTTTTATATGGAGTTTATTGCCGAATTTTCTGAACTTTTTATTGGGTAGATCAACTAGCTATGCCATTAATCATATGCTTCATCTCTATGAATTTGTTTGCGGTTTTTCTCGCTTGGCTTGTCTCATTTATGTATTGCACTTAGTTGAGCTAGATAGTCTCGACATCACTTAGTGGTATTTTCTCTACTGCGGTTCACGAAGGCCTTTATAATAGGATGATGCATGTTAGGGTCTTATGGTTGTTTTCCCGAGTAATTATGTACCTAAGAGGCAACAAGTCTTCACCATGCTTTGAGATTGCTAAATGCCTAGGAAGGAGGTAGTGTGAGGTTGTGTGATCCTTTGTTTATAACCTATTCTTCCGAATAGGTTTGGGGAGGGGGTTACACCATCATAGACTTTTTTCTGTTTTTCATTTTTCGTATCGTGAGTTTATTTTTCATTTTCCATAATTTTGTACTCCAACCTATTCTTTCAAATAGGTTTGGGGAAGTCGTGTGAGTCTTTTTGTTTCTCTCTTTGTTATGCTACTGCTGGCTAGAAAAAATCAAAAAAAAAAGAAAGAAAAATTCCAGAAAAAAGAGAAAAAGAAAATGAAAAAAAAGAATCTGGAAAGAAAAAAAAGAAAAAAAAAAAGAGAAGACCCCAAAAAAGCAAAGAAGGGTCCAAAAAAGAAAAGTCAAATAGCAGTTTAGCAAAGTTTTGAGTCTTTTCCATTTTTCATATTGTTCGTAATCGTGTTTTTCTATTTTTTGTCTTTTTTGTCTTGAGTGTCATCTGTTCTAGACCACCCTCGTCCTGCCATTCAGGAAGTGGTGAATAGCTTAAGACTTTACTTGAGAGATGGGTAGAATAGGGGAGTGTTATCTTTTATAGGGAACCCTCCTTCGTTTGATGAGAGCCAGTACTGCTTCGACCTCTTTTGAGGGAAAGTCTTAACATGGTGGAACAGCAGTAAGTCCTCAGTTTCATAGGCACGGGGCAACCATTCGTATATTAGCATGCATCATTACGTCGTCACTGACTAGGTCCAGGTAGAGAATGTTACGAGAGACTATCTTGTCTTGACATAAGTGCTTATGTGGATGTGTATAAGGCAATCGAGGTATTCTTCATCCTATATTCATGCTTTGATTTATATGGTTTTTGTTCATATGTTATTTGGTAGATTCAGTAATTTAGTTCATTTTATTTGGCATGAAACTCCATTTTTGAGTCTTGCATGTTTTTTGTATTAGAGTCTAGCTTAGTTGCTTGAGGACAAGCAAAGGTTCGGTTTGGGGAGTTTGATGAATGTGTATTTTACACTTTCATTCGAGTCTTTTTCACCTATTTTAGCTATCCTCTATGTTAATTTAGCTATATTTTAGTACATTTTATTAGAATAGTGTCACGTTTCCCTTTAGATTTTATTTTACAGGTTTTGGTTGAAATTCGGAGATTTACGGGCATTTATATTGAAGTCTACAAGGAATTGGTGTTCCAGAAGCATATTTGGAGTATCTGAAGGTTTTCGGATAGGATTTGGAGTCTAGGGGCCGAATCTGGAGGTTAGAAGGCTACTAGAAGTCATAAACCGAGTCCGAAAAGGTGAAGAAATCCAAAACCGCGTCGAAAATGCGAAAATTCCGCGTTTACACTGTGGGGCGAACCGCCCCAGAGGAATTTCGGGCCTATATATAGTTGCGAGTTTTCTCTCCGAAAATCATATCTTTCCAAGCCTACTTTCTCACCTCTCTCTATAGTTTTAGGTAGGAACTTTCCGGGGCCTGTCCTGGGAGTTCCATAGCTTAGGGGATACTTTTTCATAGCAGATTGGAGCGCGTAGGATCGCAATCATCCAGAGATTGACAACCTTCGGTAACTTTGTATCTTACAACTTTTATCTACTTATTTTATATTCTTTCAATATGTTTTCTTCTATGATTGCTATTGATTGCATGCCTATGAGTAGCTAAGTTTATCGTTGGTGGTAGTATGTGAATTCTTAGCGAGGGAAGATAATCATGCTAATGGCTATATCGCACATTATACTCCGTGTCATTGCTTTATTTCGTTGATCAGTTGAACACTAAAATTCTCGTATGTTGTATTGATTATTATGCACACCTGGACACTTGTCAACCAATCAGACCAATTATCTTCGTAGTGTTGAATGATTACGGAACACAATAGGACGTTAGTTGTTGATGAGTCAGACCCATACTATCTTCGTAGTGCTTAATACTTGCAACAGGACACAAGATTGATTCAAAGATCTCTATGCAAGACCGAGGAATTTATGCATGATTATCGACCCATTATGTTAAGAAGGATCATACTATCACCAATCTCCATTATCTGCTTGAAAACCCCTATTGCTTTCTATCTGCTGTTTTATATTCTTAATTAGATTTGATAAAGCTAGTATAGTCCCGAGAGAACGACACTCGAGTCATTCTACTACTACACTACAGTTTTCGTTGTAGTTGTGGATTGCCTTTGGCTAAATAACAAATTTATTTGATTGAATCTGACACGTTCATCAAG
>CM051458.1:45402085-45432886 GCA_028274465.1 Plantago ovata
TCAATGATGCTTATTTGATGCATGGGTATGTTGTTTTTGTATGTTGGACATGGTATTTACTATCAATTGCATGCTCGATTTTGCTTGGATTGTTGATTTTTGGGTATTTTGCTACTAGATGATATATCCTGTTATGCAATATGTCTTTTCTTTGATTTCTTGCATATGATTGTGTGTATGATTTAATGGTGGTGGATTTGATGCTAGAATGCTTAATTGTTTGAGTATGAGGAACTATGATGCTGAGTTTTTCGCTGCTATGGTATGAATTGAGCCTTGTTATCAAGTATTGGTTGTCCAGTAAGAGCATATTGTGATGTATGCATGTAGTATTTACATTGGTATGTTTGCATGAGAAGAAGCTAGACTAGACATTACGGTTTGGGGAGCTCGATTGTTGATTTTAATCACTTGATTATTTCGTTCTTACACTAGCATATGCATGAGTCAGTTTTGTTTTTAGTCATACGAGGTACTAACTGCTGTTTGTAGGAACCATACCAAGGGAAAGGAGCATTCCCGTATGATCGCTGTGAAGAACCATGTCAAGGAAGGTGACTCGCTAGATGTGCGTTCGAGCCGGGGGTTTTGCAACAACGTCGTGGATTATCCAAGAGGAGGAGCTGGAGTACACCTGAGTAGGACTCCTATGCCTATTCATGCACCACCGAAGGGACAGAACCATTATTACGTCAGCACTCCACCACAAGGACTGGAAAGTTCGAGTGAACAGGAAGGCACCGGGACATTCTCGCCGCGACGGATTCAATCTTGAGTTCGCAGTTGCTAGAAGGTTCCGAAGCGCTAGCTTGGTTCCAAACATAATGACATGGGTACACAGTCCCTCGTTGGGGCCCCTTGCCTGCCTCTAAAGTGAGCATCATATAGACATCGGTCGCATCACCACAGAGAATGTGGTCGCATTGGAAAAAATGGTAGAACTTCTGAGATGCCGAGCAGCTTACTGTAAACTTCTCGTGGTGTAAACGTTGGAGGGGAGGGCCTGATACCACTGCCCTTTCCCCTTCAACAGTTCACATCCTATTGGAGGGCTTCAGGATGGAGGATTCCATAACAGCGGCGGCCAATCTTGAGATTCTACCTCGACAATCAATTCTACTGGCGATGATGATGGGTGAACAGTAGTGACAATGAAGGCCATACGGGCAATGATGATATCTATAAGGAGGAGTTGTTCCTGTCCGGCCTATAAATTGAAACTACCACGCCTACCAGAAGACCTGATGACACCCTAAAAGCTCCCAGAGGAGGCCCAATAAATCACAAGCAGCATACTCAGCCGACCGAGGCCAAACCATGGGGTAACATCTAGTATCACATCTTATTTCCATTTTTCTTACTGCTAGGGACTAGCGTTAATTTCATGAGGGGGGATGGGATTTAAGTGATCTGATGTTGTTAGTTTGGAGCTTGGTATGGTAGGATGAGTATAGTACCTCTCGCATGTTATCCTCTGCATTTGCATTTGCACGTTTACCGCTTCTTAGATTTTTTAGGTTGCATTCACTACATTCATCCTAGGATAGTCTTGCATGTTTTATATGGAGTTTATTGCCGAATTTTTGAACTTTTTTATTGGGTAGATCAACTAGCTATGCCATTAATCGTATGCTTCATCTCTATGAATTTGTTTGAGGTTTTTCTCGCTTGGCTTGTCACATTTATGTATTGCACTTAGTTAAGCATGGTAGTCTCGACATCACTTATGGTTTTTCTCTACTGCGGTTCACGAAGGCCTTTATAATAGGATGATGCATGTTAGGGTCTTATGGTTGTTTCCCGAGTAATTATGTACCTAAGAGGCAACAAGTCTTCACCATGCTTTGAGATTGCTAAATGCCTAGGAAGGAGGTAGTGTGAGGTTGTGTGATCCTTTGTTTATAACCTATTCTTCCGAATAGGTTTGGGGAGGGGGTTACGCCATCATAGACTTGTTTCTGTTTTCATTTTCGTATCGTGAGTTTATTTTTCATTTTCCGTAAATTTTGTACTCCAACTTATTCTTTCGAATAGGTTTGGGGAAGTCGTGTGAGTCATTTTGTTTCTCTTTTTGTTACGCTACTGCTGGCTAGAAAAATATCGAAAAAAAAAAAATCTAGAAAGAGAAAAAAAAGGAAAAGAAAAAAAAAAAAGAATCTGGAAAGAAAAAAAAAGAAAAGACCCCAGAAAAGCAAAGAAGGGTCCAAAAAAGAAAAGCCAAATAGCAGTAGCAAAGTGTTGAGTCTTATTTTTCAATTCTTGTAATGTTCGTAATCGTGTTTTTTTTATTTTTATCTTTTGTCTTGAGTGTCATCAGTTCTAAACCACCCTCGTCCTGCCATTCAGGAAGTGGTGAATAGCTTAAGACATTACTTGAGAGATGGGTAGAATAGGGGAGAGTTATCTTTTATAGGGAACCCTCCTTCGTTTGATGAGAGCCAGTACTGGTTCGACCTCTTTTGAGGAAAAGTCTTAACATGGTGGAACAGCAGTAAGTCCTCAGTTTCATAGACACGGGGCAACCATTCGTATCTTAGCATACTTCATTACATCGTCACTGACCAGGTCCAGGTAGAGAATGATACGAGAGACTATCTTGTCTTGACATAAGTGCTTATGTGGATGTGTATAAGTCAATCGAGGTATTCTTCAACCTATATTCATGCTTTGATTTATATGGTTTTTGTTCATATGTTATTTGATAGATTCAGTAGATTAGTTCATTTTATTTGGCATGAGACTCCATTTTGTGTCTTGCATGTTTTTGTATTGGAGTCTAGCTTAGTTGCTTGAGGACAAGCAAAGGTTCGGTTTGGGAGTTTGATGAATGTGTATTTTACACTTTCATTCGAGTCTTTTTCACCTATTTTAGCTATCCTCTATGTTAATTTAGCTATATTTTAGTGCATTTTATTAGAATAGTGTCACGTTTCCCTTTAGATTTTATTTTACAGGTTTTGGTTGAAATTCGAAGATTTCCGGGCAAATATATTGAAGTTGACAAGGAATTGGTGTTCCAGAATCCTTTTTGAAGTATCTGAAGGTTTCCAGATAGGATTTGAAGTCTAGGGGCCGAATCTGGAGGCTAGAAGGCTACTAGAAGTCAGAAACCGAGTCCGAAAAGGGGAAGAAATCCAAAACCGCGTCGAAAACGTGGATTTCCGCGAGAAATTGTCTGGGGTGAACCGCCCCAGACGTGGGGCGAACCGCCCCACACCGGGCGAACCGCCCGGTGTGTGGGCGAACCGCCCCACAGTATTTCGAAGCATATATATAGTTGCTCAGTTTTCTCCGAAAATCATATCTTTCCAGACCTACTTTCTCACCTCTCTCTATAGTTTTAGGTAGGGACTTCCCAGAGCCTGTTTTGGGGTCCGTAGCTTAGGGGATACTTTTTCATAGCAGTTTGGAGCTCGTAGGATCGCAATCATCCGGAGATTGACAACCTTCGGTAACTTTGGTTGCATGCCTAATATGAGTAGCTAAACTTATCGTTGGTGGTAGTATGTGAATTCTTAGCGAAGGGAAGATAATCATGCTAATGGCTATATCGCGCATTATACTCCGTGTCATTGCTTTATTTCGTTGATCAGGCACAGCCTAAATTCTCGTATGTTGTATTAATTATCATGCACAATTGGACACTTGTCGACCATCAGACCAATTATCTTCGTAGTGTTGAATAATTACGGAACACATTAGGACAATAGTGATTGACTTGTCAGACCAATTATCTTCGTAGTGCTTAATATTTGCAACAGGATACTAGATTGATTCAAAGATCTCTATGCAAGACCGAGGAATTTATGCATGATTATCGACCCGTTATGTTAAGAAGGATCATACTATCACCAATCTCCATTATCTGCTAGAAACCCCCTTTGCTATCTGTCTGCTGTTTTCATATTCTAAATTAGATTTGATAAAGCTAGTTATAGTCCTGAGAGAACGACACTCGAGTCATTCTACTGCTACACTACGGTTTTCGTTGTAGTTGTGGATTGCCTTTGGCTTAATTAAAAATATTATTTGCGTGAACTCGGAGCACGACATCCGCGGTTCATCAAGAGCCCACTAGGAGGAGATGATGAACCGCCATGATGCCTTAGCTCGCCGATTCCGGGATATACTTTCTATGATCAGACCGGTAGTAGTGGAAGTGCCTTTCCTAACACCCTCTACGACCCCTTCTCCTAGAGACACCAGCCGACAGAGGCCACATTTATCGGTAGTATTTGTATATTATCGTTATTTTGGCTTGTTTACTATTGTTGGTTGAAACTCTTTTCATTTCGATTTGGTTGTATGATGTTGTGACTTTTGACTCTTGTACTCTTTGTTGCTTTTGTAGTTGTGGCCTGTGTGCCTTTTGTCGTGATTAGTTTAGTCTAGTGTTTGTCTTGGTGCCTTAGGTGATTAAGATAGGAAAAAAACATCGGAAATCTGGAAACAGGGCCAAGCGAAGCGCCTGGCAAGCCCAAGCGGTCCGCTTTGAATTCCAGTAAGAATTTCATTCTTACTGGAATTTCAAGCGGAGCGCCTGGAGCCTCCCAAGCGCTCCGCTTGACAAGCGAAGCGGTCCGCCTGGACCCTGTACCCAGATTTTCCTCGTTTTTTCCATTCTTCTCACCTTTGCGCACCCGTTTTCACTTGTTTCTTGAGTCCTTTCAGGTACTACTCATATATAGGAGATTGGACACGAACCTTTATCTCAGGGAAGTGTACTTTCAATCCAATTTTTCCTTTTCATTCAACTTTTCTTTGCTCGACGACGAGCAAAAGTTTAGGTTTGGGGAGGGGGTATTGGATTTTCAGTACTATATGCTTGTGTGGTTCGTACATGCCTGATTTTACTCAAGTTCATGTGATTTGTCGTGTTTTTTCAAATTTTTGCATGCATATCATCCCTAGATTAGTTGTTGCACGTTGTTGTGTGTGGAGTTTATTGCCAAGTCTTTTGAACTTTTTTATTGAGTAGACTAAGTGTTTATCACCATTGATCATATGTTGCATCACTTTGCAAGAGTTTGATGCTTGTCTCGCTTGGTTTGTCACATTCGCATGTGCACTAGTTAAGCTTAGTAGTCACGACATCACCTTGAGTGGTGTTTCTTCTACTGCGGTTCACGATGACCTTATAAAATGATGCATGTTAGAGTCTATGGTTGTAACCCGTGTAATTATGTACGTAAGAGGCGACAAGTTCTTCACCTCGATTAGAGATTGCCAAATGCCTAGGAAGGAGGTAGTGTGAGGTGTGCGATTCCTTGTATTAAACCTATTCTATCGAATAGTTTTGGAGAGGGGGTTGCCTTATTGATCTTGTCTTTCGTCTTTGAGTCGTTGTAAAGTTTCCTTTTTTCTTTTTCTTTTTGTTTTGTGTCCCAACCTATTCTTTCGAATAGGTTTGGGGAGGTGTTTTTGACACTTAGTACTGCTGCTTGCCCCTATATTAAAAAAAAAAAGAAAGAGAAAAGAAAAGAGGAAAAAAGAGAAAAGAAAAAGAGAAATAAAAAAAAAAAAAAAAAAAAAAAGAAGAAGAAAGAAAATAAAGAATAAGACCCAAAAGCAAAAGAAGGGTCGTTGCAAGCCAAAAGCAGTCTCGTAGTGTCAAGTGTCATGTAAATATTTGTTATTGTGAAGCTATCGAGTTGTAAATTCTATCTTTCGTTTCGTGTCGCCTTTGTCCAAGGCCTGTTCTTGACCACCCTCGTCTTTCTATTCAAGAAGTGGTTGAAGGAGACTCATTCGTTGAGAGTCTGGGTAGAATAGGGGAGTGTCTTCTCTTTCTAGGGAACCCTCCTTCGTTTGATGAGAGCCAGTATTGGTTCGCCCTCTCTTGAGGAAAAGTCTCGCTTGGTGAACAGTAGTAAGCCCTCGGTTTCATAGGCACGGGGAAATTGTAGTATGATAGCATGCATCATTGTGTCGTCACTGACCAGGGCCAGGTAGAAGATGTTACGAGAGATTCCTTTGTTTAACCAAGTGCACATGAGAATGTGTATATTCGCAATCGAGGCATTCTTCAACCTACTTGCATGTCATGCTCATTTGGTTTTTTTCATAAGCATTTGGTAGATTCAATAGATTAGTTCACTTTACTTGGCATGAGACTCCTTTTGTGTTGCATTTAGGATAGTTTGTTGCTTGAGGACAAGCAAATGTTTGGTTTGGGGAGTTTGATGAACGTATTTTTGACGCGTTCATCTTGTCTTTTTCACCTTCTTTTGCTATCTTTTAGCCTTGTTTTTTGGTTAGTTTTGTAGAATAGTGTCACGTTTATTGTTTTCTGCATTTTCAGGCACTTAGGTACGAAATGGCGTTTTTGGAGCTAAAACGAGCTTTTTTGATAGAAAATGGCCCCGTTGAAGTTCCTTGATCTCCACGGCTTGTTCGTGAGTGTTTTAGCATCAATAAGCATCGAGAAGGATGAGTCCAAGGCATCCGAGGGCCGTATGAGGGCAAAAAGATTGAGTTGGAAGACAAAAATCTGCCCAGGAGCCAAGCTAAGCGCCTGGAATAGTGAAGCGCTCCGCTTCATTTTCCAGGAGCTTTGGCGCAGCAGCCAAGCGAAGCGCTTGGAGGGCCAAAGCGCTCCCATTGGCCTCTCCAGGCGGTCCGCTTGGCAGCAGTTACGTTTTCGAATTTTCCTTCTTAGATCTGATCTTCTGTTACTTTTTGGAGACTTTTGAACTGTAGCTTCGTTTTGGAGAGCTCCTAAGCCCCAAAACTCAGAGAAAACTCAGATTATATTGTATTTTAGATTGGATTAAAGGTTTTGGCATAGGATTGCATCCATTGTTTCATCTACGGAGAGGTTTTCATCAATACCCACCGATTAGTGACAGCTTGGTGGTAACATTGTATCATTATCTCTTGTCTAGTAGTTTGATTTGATGTATTCTATTTACAATTCATATGATTTGATGTCTATGTTGATGAATATGAGTAGCTAAATCCTTTGTGTTGGTGGTAGAATGTAGAATATGCATGTTATGGGTTATGTTTATGCTTACATGAGATTGTGATTCAATCTTGCTGCAAATTCCTTCATTTGATTCTTAGTTGCCTATAAAATATATTCGAATTGAGTATAGTGACAAACTCTTGGTCAATGAAAGCTATAGGATTGTATGTTAGAGATTTGCAGCATGCTAGATAAATGGTGTTAGTGACAAACACCTCTAAAGTATTGATAGTGGTCTTTTATGATGTGTGTCTTGAAAGTTACATAGACGAGTTGCTTAGCAGACTTGATAGAAGGTTTTACGCACTGAACTTGTGAGCATATTCGTAACCCATGCATGTGTATTTGATTTCTACCACCAACCGTTTTCCAAACTTGATTACAACAATCTGATTTCTCGTTGCTTTGTTCTAAGAAAACAATTCCTCAAACACTTGAACTCGTTGACTGAAATAACTAGCAAAAACCACAAACAAAGCCACGTTAGGTCCCGAGAGAACGACACTCGGGGAAAAATTGCCATTGCACTCTAGTTTGTGTAGTGATAAGTGTTCTTTGGCTTTTAAACAAATTTAATTGGTGAAAAACGACATCATCAAAGGCGGTGGTGAGTCATCGGCGGCAGCAGCTGAAGGTACGGTCTGTCGGAACCTATGCTCCTGCTCGGTGATAGATGCGGGAGTCGAGGTCGAGAGGACTAAGACGGTCTCGTCAATACCCTCTACCCCGTGGTATATGCAGTAGGCGGTGATCAAGTAGGGCAAGACAAAGGGCTTCCGCTTTTTGTCCCAATGCCTCTCATACTCCTCGTAGATGATGGTGCCGATGTCTATGTTATGCCGACCCAAAAGATAGTAGATAAGCTCTGCATACCATGGCTGAATCGAAGTGTCATTGTACCGAGGAATGAGATTGGCTATGATGAAATTCATAGCAGTCCTAGCCTCAAGGTTGAGGTCCCTTCTGTTCAGTCGCTCCGGTCTGTTGCCATATGGGTACACATAGTCCCGGTGGCAAATCACCTGTGTAACACTGTCGTCAATCACCCGGCTATCTCTCGAGTATCTGTAGGCATGTGCACTCCCAGTGAACTCCCGTTCCCCCAAATGGATGAAGTCTGAAATCGCCTGCGGGGTCCACGGCACTAGTGTGCCCCATACCAGAATACCCCCCATGTCCCTGCGGTCTGTGTATCCCACGTAGAATTCTTGGAGGAGCGATACATCGTACCCTTGGAAACGGTTAGAGGTGTACCATTTCCAGTTCCTTCTTCCCTCCAAGCTGTAGAGCATCCGACACGCTGGTGTGTTAGCATAGCTTGCTGGGATTTGGATTTTTCAGTCTCGGACTATGGAGCGGGGTTTGGCTGAGGCAGCTTCCTCCTCAAGGTCCAGCTTAATAGAGAGTGCATGGAGCGACGGTTCATAGGCTCCACTAGCTCGAGAGCTCAAGGCTGCTCCCTTGCCCTTCTTGCTCTTAGATGAGCCTGCTTTCTTCTTGTCTCGAACCATTGTGGTTGAAACGCAGCAATCAGTACCTTGTACTCAACAAAAACGATATGCTATGAAAATGCAAGTGTGTGCAAGCAAACGAGTGTCAACTTCGACCAACTCTACTCCCTTACCCCATGTTCTAGTCTAGCTACCTATGCTAAGAACAATCATGCAATTCATCACAATCATGTACTATATCATAATCAAAGCTCATGCTAGACAACGAATAGCCTAAATTCATAAGGCAACATGCATACCATAGTATCAAAACTCACTAAAAATCTCACTATCTACCCAATCCAGTGTTCTACCCAATAGTCTATAGTCATCATATCAAATTGCTCGTATTCAAATAGGCATGAATGAATGAAAACAATGCAATCAAGACTTAGAAGTCCTAATTGAGCAAAAGCCCCAATTTAACCATTCCAACGAAATTGAGCATGCAATTGATAGAGAAATCATGTAATAATCACACAAACAAGTAACCCATATATCATATAAGCTTAATTGAAGCAAAAATCAAGAAACCCCCAATTTCGAAAATTAGGGTTCCTGAGGGGTTACCTCAGATCTGGAAATTGGATGAAGTATGAAGAAATTTGTTCGGATGAAGATGAAGAGCACGTAATGGGCTTCGATTTAAGCTAAAGAACACAAAATTTGGTGGAGAATTGGTTGAGTTATGGACGAGTGAAGATTTTGAAGAATTTTTTATTTTTGGGAGTGAAAGGGAGAAGGAGGAAGAATGAGGAAAAAAGGGTTAAAACGTTTTTGAATGTTCAGGTAGTGTGGGGCGGACCGCCTCGGGTGTGGGGCAGTGCGCCCCACAGCTCCAGAGAGCCACGACTCTCTGGAGTTGGGGGGCGGACCGCCCCCATGTGGGGCGGTGCGCCCCGCAGCTCCAGAGAGATGCGGTTCTCTGGAGCTGGGGGCGGTGCGCCTCCCACTTGCAGAGGCTGGGGGTCGAAATTTTTCGGCCCCTCGCACAATATTTTCACTCCAAAACATTTTCCTCACTTAAACACTCGAAAAACTTCACTTAAACACATACAATGAGCACAAAACAAAACACAAACCACAAAACTTATAAAAAGACAAGTGTTCGATGTATGTATGCAATGCAAGAAAGCAATAAAAACTCCGGGTTGCCTCCCGGATAGCGCCCTTTTTTAAAAAGTCTCTGACTCGACTTCTTCTCGCTCTTTAGTTCTTGTCCTTACGGGTACTAGACTTCCCCTTCATCGATCTCTTCCTCATACCTAGTACCTGAGAATGAGAGATAACATACGCAGCAGGACCAAAAAAGTTAATAGCATGAGAAACATTAAAGCGAGGACAAGGATCAGATATGGCTTGCAACACATGTTGCTTTCCATCCACCTCAATGGTGCAAGTTCTCCTGTAGATGTCGATTACGGAGCGTAATTTGGTTAAGAATGTTTGCCCCAAGAGAACAACATCACTAATCCCAGGCGTAGATGTCGGCATCACAACGAAATTGGTATAGACAGAAGCTTCACCAATCTTGACCAATACATTCTTCACAATGCCCTCTGGTCGTACAAAAGATCCGTCCGCTAGTTGCACAATGGCTTTGTGCTTCGCAAGCTCTCCTAGGCCACTCTTCTCAAACACAATCATGGGAGCACATTAGAGTATGACCCCGTATCTAGTGTAGCCCGGACATCATCGAGACTACCAACCCCGATCTTAACATCGAAGCTGTCTGGAATTGGCTCAGGATCCTCTTGCTCCTCATCACTCACATCAAAATCGAGGCCCTTATCTTCCTCCTTAGCGAGTGGAGGCTCACCGTTTTCACAACACTTGCACGCTGCAACCTTCCTAATAGTAACCTCCACAGGGAGATCTCCCACCAAAGTGATGGACATCGACTTCTAAGTATTGCTAGGCAACTTCCCCTGCTCCCTACTCGCCCCTCGGTCTATTAGCTCTTGCAGTTTTTGGTGAGCAAGCCTAGTACTTGCCTCCAATTGATCGAGCCGACTCCTCGTCTTCTCCGAATCTTCCTCAAACCTCTTCATAAACCCCTGAGTATTATCAACCATCTTCTGCAAAGTGTCCAAGAGAGCAGCTGATTTGGACTTTGGTGCTTCGGTCCTAGGTGGAGGGTTCTCACAATGATCATTACCATAGTTGAGATTACTACGGTCTTGGTTGGGTCCATAGGTCTGGTTTTGAGATGCATACCCTTGGTTGCTTCGGAACCCCTTCTTCCAATATCCACCTCGAGGATTCCTACCATCTTGCCCATAGCTAGCTTCGCCAAGTTCAGCAGCAAACACCTCTCCTTCTCCTGCTTCCACCCAATAAACCCCATCATTGGCCAAATCGGACTTACACATATGAGCCCCATGCCCATAGTTCTTGCACACGTTAAAAACTTCATTGGAAAGAGGCTGCCCCATCGAGCTCTTAAGAGCCTGCCTCATCTCATGGGCGAAGCCATCAAACCTATCCCCACTCACACCGTTCAACTGCACCTCGGGTTTCATTGGAGCTTCAACTACACGCCTCATGTTCATACCCCTAGGGTCCTTGAACTGAGATCCCTTCGCGAGCCTTTCGAAACACGCCCACACATCTTCGGCGGTTTCCTCCCAGATATTTCCTCGGCATTGGAAATCCACAACCTGTTGGCTCTCAGATGTGAGCCCATTGTAGAAGTGTTGGACAAGGTCGGAGAGATCCATCCCATGGTGTGGACACTTGTTCATGAGGTCCTTGTACCTCTCGAGAGCAGTATAGATGGTTTCATCGTAGTTTTGCTTGAAACCACTGATTTGCGCCTTCAGCGCGGTAGTAAGAGTATGGGGAAAATACTTCTCTATAAAAGCTTAAAACACCTTAGCCTAGGTGTCAAGTGATCCGGCTTCCAGAGAACCTAACCATGCCTTTGTCGTATCTCCAAGACCCATAGAAAAGACCTTCATCCTTAGCTCATCATCCGTAATCCCAGCTCCTGGCCTTGGAAGATTGTTGATGAAATCCCCAATATCATTCAAGTACCCCATAACATCTTCCCTTGGCAAGCCATAGAACCTCGGGAGTTGCTGGAACATGTGATTCTTGATCTCTAAATCACGAGTTGCAGCAGAGAGAACAATAGCTGGACCCCTCATCCATTCCTGGTTGGGTTGAACCCATGATTTCAAGAGTGGGCGAGCCATCACAAAACCTTCCCAAGAATCCGGTTGCTTAAAAATCTCCTGCAGAGAATCAGAGAAATCTTCCTCCACTACCTCAACTCTAGCACTCACTCGCTTCCTTTGCTGATATACCCTATCAATCTCCGCAATAGGTTCAACAAGAGGAATTCCACTAGATCTCGTGCTCCGCATAAACTACCTGAAACGAATCAAGTGAGTATCAAAGGGAAACAAACTTAAACCACTAAATGAATGCTGAAATTGAATGCTGAAAATAAACAAACTAAAGAGTAAAAAGGAGTTATAGTCCCCGGCAGCGGAGAGAACAATAGCGATTTCTAAAAACACGATTTCCACCTAAAACTGAAAAGAACAAAAGAAATGGAAACGTGACACTATTCTAACAAAATGCACTAAAATGCATGCAAGAGGATAGCTAAATTGGTGAAAAAAGACTCGAATGATAGTGTAAAAAACACTGTCATCAAACTCCCCAAACCGAACCATTGCTTGTCCTCAAGCAACTAGCTAGACTCTATGCAACCTACATGCAACACAAAGAGGAGTCTCATGCCAAACAAGAAGAAATAATCGATTGAATCTACCAAATGCTTATGAACAAAGACCATACAAATCATAACATGGAAGTAGGTTGAAGAATGTCTCGATTGAACCTATACATATTCACATATGCACTTTGTTAAACAAGAGAGTCTCTCGTAACATTCTCTACCTGGACCTGGTCAGTGACGACACAATGAAACATGTTAGAATACAAATTGTTGCCCCGTGCCTATGAAACTGAGGGCTTACTACTGTTCACCAAGTTGAGACTTTCCCTCAGGAGAGGTCGAACCAATACTGGCTCTCATCAAACGAAGGAGGGTTCCCTAATAGACAACACTCCCCTATTCTACCCAACTCTCAAAGCAAAGACTACTCACCACTTCCTGAATGGTAGGACGAGGGTGGTCTAGAACATAAGACACGAAACAAAAGATAGAATATTGATGTAACGGAGTTCGTCAGACTCAATTAATCAAATAAATTTTTTATTTAGCCAAAGGCAATTCACGACTACAACGAAAACCGTAGTGTAGCAGTAGAATGACCTCGAGTGTCGTTCTCTAAGGACTATAACTAGCTTTATCGAATCTAATTAGAATATAAAAACAGCAGACGAAATAGCAAAGGTTTTTCTAACAGATAATGGAGATTGGTGATAGTATGGTCCTTCAAAGCATAACGGGTTAATAATCATGCGTAAATTCCTCGGTTTTGCATGGAGATCTTTGATCAATCAATTATCCTGTTGTAATCATTAAACACTACGCAGATATAGATACTGACAGGTCAAACACTATTGTCCAATTGTGTTCCGTAATTATTCAACATACGAAGATATAGGCTGCGCCTGATCAAAGAAATAAAGCAATAACACGGAGTATAATGCGCGATATAGCCATTAGCATGATTATCAACCCTTCGCTAAGAATTCACATACTACCACCAACGATAAGTTTAGCTACTCATAGTTGTCATGCAATCAACAGAAATCATAGAAGAAAACATGTTGAAAGATATATAAAAATAAGTAGAAAAACTGTAAGATACAATGTTACCGAAGGTTGTCAATCTCCGAAGAATCGCGATCTTACAAGCTCCAAACTGCTATGAAAAAGTATCTCCTAAGCTACGAACCCCCAGAACAGGCTCTGGGAAGTTCCTACCTAAAACTACAGAGAAAGGTGAGAGAATAGGTCTGGAAAAGTATGAATTTCGGAGAAAATCTGAGCAACTATATATAGTGTTCGAAATACTGTGGGGCCCTTCGCCCCACACACCGGGCGAGTCGCCTGGTGTGGGGCGATTCGCCCCACATCCCTGGCGATTCTCCCGGGAGCATTTTTCCGGAATTTCCGTGTTTTCGACGCGTTTTTGGATTTCTTCCCCTTTTGGGACTCGGTTTCTGACTTCTAGTGGCCTTCTAACCTCCAGATTCGGCCTCTAGACTCCAAATCCTATCCGAAAACCTTCAGATACTCCAAATAGGCTTCTGGAACACCAATTCCTTGTCAACTTCAATATAATTGCCCTGAAATCCTCGTTTTCAACCAAAACCTGTAAAATAAAAACTAAAGGGAAACGTGACACTATTCTAATAAAATGAACTAAAATATAGCTAAAATTATCATAGAGGATAGCTAAAATAGGTGAAAAAGACTCGAATGAAAGTGTAAAATACACATTCATCAAACTCCCCAAACCGAACCTTTGCTTGTCCTCAAGCAACTAAGCTAGACTCTAATGCAAAAAACTATGCAAGACACAAAATGGAGTCTCATGCCAAATGAAATGAACTAATCTATTGAGCAAAAACCATATAAATCAAAGCATGAATATAGGTTGAAGAATACCTCGATTGACTTATACACATCCACATAAGCACTTATGTCAAGACCAGATAGTCTCTCGTAACATTCTCTACCTGGACCTAGTCAGTGACGACGTAATGAAGCATGCTAAGATACGAATGGTTGTCCTGTGCCTTTGAAACTGAGGACTTACTGCTGTTCCACCATGTTAAGACTTTTCCTCAAAGAGGTCGAACCAGTACTGGCTCTCATCAAACGAAGGAGGATTCCCTATAAAAGACAACACTCCCCTATTCTACCCATCTCTCAAGTAAAGTCTTAAGCTATTTACCACTTCCTGAATGGCAGGACGAGGGTGGTCTAGAACAGATGACACTCAAAAACAAAAGGTAAAAAATAGAAAATTACAACACGATTACGAACATTACAAGAATTGGAAAATGAGACACAACACTTTACTAAACTGCTATTTGGCTTTCTTTTTTTGGACCCTTCTTTGCTTTTTTGGGGTCTGTTCTCTTTTTTTCTTTCCAGTTTCTTTTTTCTTTTTCTTTTCTTTTTTTTCCTGGAATTTTTTCTTTTTTTTCTATTTTTTTTAGCCAGCAGTAGCATAACAAAAAGAGAGAAAATGAGTCACACGACTTCCCCAAACCTATTCGAAAGAATAGGTTGGAGTACAAAATTTACGGAAAAGGAAAAATAAACTCACGATACGGAAATGAAAAATGAAAACAAGTCTAATGATGGTGTAACCCCCTCCCCAAACCTATTCGGATGAATAGGATATAAACAAAGGATCACACAACCTCACACTACCTCCTTCCTAGGCATTTAGCAATCTCAAAGCATAAGACCTAACATGCATCATCCTATTATAAAGGCCTTCGTGAACCGAAGTAGAGAAAACACCACTAAGTGATGTCGAGACTACCATGCTTAACTAAGTGCAATACATAAATGTGACAAGCCAAGCGAGAAAAACCTCAAACAAATTCATAGAGATGAAGCATATGATTAATGGCATAGTTAGTTGATCTACCCAATAAAAAAGTTCAAAAATTTCGGCAATAAACTCCATATAAAACATGAAGGACTATCCTAGGAAAGCAGTTAACGTGCAAATGCAAAAAAAAATTCACGAGTTTATCATAAGCAAGATAAGTATAGAGATAACCAGCGATAACCTCCTCCCCAAACCTGAACGTCGTCGCTCGTCCCGAACGTCGAAAGTGGATCCAAGGTGAGAGCTAATGCTTGTATAAGTGACCTATAATACTCAATCAAACTCGTGAGAAAACAAAACACACTAACCTTCAGTGGAGGCGGTAAGGGTAAGCTCAAGGTGATCAACCTCCCTTTGATCACTAGATATCTCGAAGTATGGCTTCACTCGCTGGCCATTCACCTTGAAGGTATTGCCCGTCTTTGGATCAAAGAGTTTTACAGCTCCATGGGGAGCAACTTCGATAATTTCGTACGGTCCATCCCAATGAGTACGGAGCTTTCCAGGAAATAGTCGAAGGCGAGAATTAAATACCAAAGCTTTTTGTCCAGGAATTAATTCCTTACGTACTATACCCCGATCATGATACTTCTTAGTACGTTCCTTGTAGATCTTGGCATTTTCATAAGCGCCTAGTCGTAATTCATCAAGCTCATCTAGTTGCAACAATCGTTCCTCGCCAGCTTTTCCCATATCAAGATTGAGTGCTTTTATGGCCCAATATGCCTTGTGTTCCAGTTCTACGGGAAGATGACATGATTTCCCATACACAAGTCTGTACGGAGTGGTCCCGATCACCGTCTTGTAGCTAGTCCTGTATGCCCAAAGTGCATCATTCAATTTCCTGCCCAATCCTTCCTACTAGGCTTCACTACTCGCTCCAGGATCTTCTTAATTTGACGGTTGCTGACCTCGACTTGTCCCGATGTCTGTGGGGGATATGGTGTAGCGATACTATGGTGGACAATGTATCTCTTAAGAAGGGAGGCAAACGTTCTATTGACGAAGTGTGACCCTCCATCACTGATGATTGTCCTAGGGCACCCAAATCTTGAGAATATTACCTCCTTCAAGAACTTCATAACCACTGCGCCGTCATTTGTTTTTGTAGGAATTGCCTCCACCCATTTAGTCACGTAGTCCACTGCAACAAGAATGTACATAGCCTCCACTGGATGGAAATGGTCCCATGAAATCAATGCCCCATACATCGAAAGGTTCTACCACTAGATTCCCTTGAAGGGACATTTCATCTTTCTTGCCAATACTACCACCTCGTTGACATGGGTCACAATTCTTCACAAAACTTCGAGCATCTTTGTATATTGTTGGCCAGAAAAATCCTGCTTGCAGTACCTTGCGTGCTGTTTTCAACCCACTGTAGTGTCCTCCACAATTAAGCTCATGGCAATGGCTCAGCACACTTTGTTGCTCTTCTTGTGGCACGCATCTCCTTAGAATCCCATCAGCTCCTTCCTTGAATAGATGCGGATCATCCCATATGTAAGTCCTACAACGCTTGGCAAGAGCTCTCTTGTCTGAGGCTGAAAAGTTAGTAGGGCAAACATTCATAGCCAAATAGTTTACAATATCTGCATACCATGGCTCTTCATTAGCCTTCATTAAGTGCTCATCAGGGAGGTCCTCATTGATGGGTATTGAATCAACAGGGATATTAGGTATCCTAGATAAATGATCTGCTACTAAATTCTCCCTACCAGCTCTATCCACAATGGTCAAATCAAAGTCTTGCAGCAAAAGGACCCAACGGATTAATCTAGGCTTAGAATCTTGCTTAGCTATCAAATGTCTCAAGGCAGCATGATCAGTATGGACATTCACAGGATGGCCAATTAAATAAGACCTAAAATTTTGTAAAGCAAAGACAACAGCTAAAAATTCCTTTTCAGTAGTTGTATAATTAACCTGTGTAGAGTCTAGAGTCTTACTAACATAATAAATCACACGATACTGCTTATCAACTTTTTGGCATAAAACAGCACCCATAGCAAAATTCGAAGCATCACACATAATCTGAAAAGGAAGATTCCAGTCAGGCGGCACAACAATGGGAGCAGAAACAAGCTTCTTTTTAAGGGTATTAAAAGCAACTAAGCATTCATTAGAGAAATGGAAAACCACGTCTTTAGCAAGCAAGCTACTTAAAGGTTTAGCAATTTTTGAAAAATCTTTAATAAACCTCCTATGAAAACCTACATGGCCAAGAAAAGATTTCAATTCCTTCACACAGGTAGGTGGGGAAGTTTTTCAATGATTTTGATCTTAGCCTTGTCTACCTCAATACCTCTTTCAGAAACTACATGTCCTAGAACAATGCCTTCTCTAACCATATAATGACTCTTCTCCCAATTTAAGGTCAAGTTGCATTCAATGCACCTTTTCAAAACAAGATCTAATCTTTGCAAGAATTCATCAAAGGAATCACCAAAAAGGGAAAAATCATCCATGAAAACCTCAACAAATTTAGTTACCATGTCAGAGAAAACAGAAAGCATGCACCTTTGAAAAGTGGCGGGAGCATTGCATAGTCCAAATGGCATCATCCTATAGGCAAACGTTCCGAATGGGCAAGTAAATGTCGTCTTCTCCTGATCCTCCGGTGCAATTGGAATCTGGTAGAAACCTGATAAACCATCAAGGAAACAATAAAACTTCCGCCCCGCAAGGCGGTTTAGCATGTCATCTATAAAGGGTAAAGGGAAGTGATCTTTCTTAGTGGCGGCATTTAATCTTCTATAGTCAATGCACATCCGCCATCCAGTGGTCTTCCTAACCGGTACCAATTCTCCCTTCTCATTCTCTTCCACCGTGACTCATGATTTCTTAGGAACTACATGTACCGGTCTCACCCATCGACTATCAGGAATGGGGTAAATCATATCAGCATCTAGCAACTTGATCACTTCTTTCTTTACCACCTCTTGCATGGCTGGATTTATCCTTCGCTGAGGTTGCCTAACGGGTTTGGCATCCTTCTCTAGAGTGATGTTGTGCACGCATCGTGTAGGGCTAATTCCTTTGATATCACTGATCCCCCATCCTATAGCCGCGGAATTTTCCTTCAATACTTCAATCAACTTATTTTCTTCATTGTCGGAGAGATGTGAGGAGACAATTACAGGCTTCTTCTGATTTTCTCCTAAGTACACATACTTGAGGTGCGCAGGAAGCGGTTTCAATTCTAAGCTAGGTTCTTCAGGAAACCCACTTTCTTCTTCTTCTTCTTCTAAAGGTTCAAGTACCTCTTCTCCTGCTGGAATTTTTGGGGTGCTATCCATTATTTCAACTAGTTCCCTTGATTCTTCGGTCATGTAGCACGTCTCAGTTTGCATTGTCAGTGCCTCCTCAAGTGGTTCACGATTACCATGGCAATGATGAAATTTGGGAATCACGGATTCATAGCAATCGACAAATTTTAACTCCTCCGCGACTTCCTTATCTCCGATGCTACATCCTACCAACTCGATCTTCTCCCCCATTACCTCCATGGTTATTTTCTTTCCCTTAAGTTCAAGGCATGTGTTGGTAGTCGCCATGAATGGTCTCCCAAGTAGTACTACGTTCTCACGGATATGGCTCTTTCCCTCGTCCGCGGACTTCATTACTACAAAGTTAGCTGGGATTATCAATTTGTCCACCTTCACAAGGATGTCTTCTATTATCCCGACCGGCCTCTTCACGCTTTGGTCCGCCATTTGGACGACCATTTCGGTTGGTGTCAATTCTCCGAGTTCCAGGGCTTCGTACACCGAATAGGGCATTAAGTTAATGCTAGCTCCTAAGTCGAGCATTGACTTCGTAGTTCGTCCATTCCCTAAGGCGATGTCGATGATGAAACTTCCAGGATCCTTTTCCTTCACTGGCAATCCGGCAATTGAGTTGACCGTTTCAATCACATTTACTTCCTTTCCTGAAGTGACCTTTTTCTTCTTGATCTCATGGAAGAATTTTGTATAAGCTGGAATGTTTTGGAATAACTCCAAGAGAGGTACATTGACTTCCACTTTCGACAGGCGTTGGAATAGGGGTGAATCTTGAATAGCCTTCTTGGTTGGTTTGATCCGACTTGGGAATGGTACATGTGGCTTCGGAGGCACATATGGATTGGAAGATTTGTGAAGCTCCCCTGGCGTACTAGTTCCTACCTCGACTTCGTCATCACCTATGTCTATCACAGATGGACTTCGTTCATCATTCTTTCCCGGAACTTCATGAGGTTCTTTGGAACTTCCGCTATCCTCTTGTTCTATGCTTGGTCCTGTATTTTCGATTCCAGTAGATTCTACCCGTTTAGGACGCACGAAGTTAGGAATTTTAGTCATCTTGCCTCCTCGGAGTAGTAGATTCACCTCTTCGTACTCATTCTCCTTAGTAGTATCAGCTGGAGGTGGCTCGGGATCAGTTTCAGGTGTCTCATCGGGAGGACCTGGATTGTTCGGTTCCCTGGAGTTGGGGGGTGATTCGCCCCTCACCTCGGGTGGTTTGCTCACTACTTCCTGGGGGGTATCCTCGACTGCTTTACGGCACCTTCCACATATCAGTAGGCTAAGCTCTTTGATAAGTTTCTCAGTTACTTCGACCGCTTCAAAAGCCTTCTCGATGCGAAGATTGTTCTCAGCTTGCCCTGCGTGTACTATCTCGAAAACACTCTCAATGGCTTTAATCCCTGCGTAAAACGCAAGTTCCTCCTCCTCACTGATGTCTTCGTCCTCAGAATATCCTTCGCATAACCCGTCAGTTTCGTCTTGATTTGAGTATATGTTGGTGACTTCATTCGACATTATTTTCTCGGATTGTGCGATCCATTGGCGTACTTTTGAAAGACCTTCACTGCCTCTTCAACTGTACATTATTCTAAACCTCCACACATCCCATCCACTTGAAGCCTAACTTCATCACGTAGTCCTCCAACAAAAAACCAAATCAGCTCCCCATCGTCGAAACGGTGGTGGGGGCACTCACGTTTATACAGCTCAAAACGTTCATAGGTGTCACAGAACCACTCGTATTCTCTTTGCTTGAAGTGTTCAATCCGATTCCGTAGTGCAATGGTCTCATGGTAAGGCATGAAACGTGCCAAGAACTCCTCTACTACTTGGCTCCAGGTCCTCAGTGATCCTGGTGCTAACCTCGCTATCCATATCCTCGGTTCATATCCCAAAGCAAAAGGAAATAATTTCCTGCATAATTGATCCTCGGTGAAACCCTTTGCTGGAACTTTTGCTATTTCCTCTTCATAGGACCTGATGAAGCTTATCGGATTCATATCCTCTCCATCTTCGAACCTCGGTATCCTTCTCACTATGGAGCTTGTTACCTCATACCCCGATAACTCTTCTTCCAAGTATATAGCTGACCCCCTCCTGACTTGCGAGAACGTAGGCGTCAAGCGGTCTTTTAAGGTCATCATACCTGGAAATCAGTATCAGGAGTAACTCAAAACTGAAAATTAGCCTCGTTAGAAATTTCGAAAATCGAGAATATTTCTAGATATCGAATACTACTAAGGCTAGGAAAGGAGAATTAGAAACAGACTAGGAAAGCAGTATCAGAGAGAGATTAAAAAGGAAACCTAAAACTAATAGAATTAGGAATTGAATGCTGAAAATATAAACAAAGTAAACAGAAAAAAGGAGTATAGTCCCCGGCAACGACGCTAATTTGATGTAACGGAGTTCGTCAGACTCAATTAATCAAATAAATTTGTTATTTAGCCAAAGGCAATTCACGACTACAACGAAAACCGTAGTGTAGCAGTAGAATGACCTCGAGTGTCGTTCTCTAAGGACTATAACTAGCTTTATCGAATCTAATTAGAATATAAAAACAGCAGACGAAATAGCAAAGGTTTTTCTAACAGATAATGGAGATTGGTGATAGTATGGTCCTTCAAAGCATAACGGGTTAATAATCATGCGTAAATTCCTCGGTTTTGCATGGAGATCTTTGATCAATCAATTATCCTGTTGTAATCATTAAACACTACGCAGATATAGATACTGACAGGTCAAACACTATTGTCCAATTGTGTTCCGTAATTATTCAACACTACGAAGATATAGATATGCATAGGTCGACTAGGGTCCAATTGTGCATAATAATTAATCAACATACGAAGATATAGGCTGCGCCTGATCAAAGAAATAAAGCAATAACACGGAGTATAATGCGCGATATAGCCATTAGCATGATTATCAACCCTTCGCTAAGAATTCACATACTACCACCAACGATAAGTTTAGCTACTCATAGTTGTCATGCAATCAACAGAAATCATAGAAGAAAACATGTTGAAAGATATATAAAAATAAGTAGAAAAACTGTAAGATACAATGTTATCGAAGGTTGTCAATCTCCGAAGAATCGCGATCTTACAAGCTCCAAACTGCTATGAAAAAGTATCTCCTAAGCTACGAACCCCCAGAACAGGCTCTGGGAAGTTCCTACCTAAAACTACAGAGAAAGGTGAGAGAATAGGTCTGGAAAAGTATGAATTTCGGAGAAATCTGAGCAACTATATATAGTGTTCGAAATACTGTGGGGCCCTTCGCCCCACACACCGGGCGAGTCGCCTGGTGTGGGGCGATTCGCCCCACATCCCGGGCGATTCGCCCGGGAGCATTTTTCCGGAATTTCCGCGTTTTCGACGCGTTTTTGAATTTCTTCCCCTTTTGGGACTCGGTTTCTGACTTCTAGTGGCCTTCTAACCTCCAGATTCGACCCCTAGACTCCAAATCCTATCCGGAAACCTTCAGATACTGCAAATAGGCTTCTGGAACACCAATTCCTTGTCAACTTCAATATAATTGCCCTGAAATCCTCGTTTTTCAACCAAAACCTGTAAAATAAAAACTAAAGGGAAACGTGACACTATTATAATAAAATTCACTAAAATATAGTTAAATTATCATTGAGGATAGCTAAAATAGGTGAAAAAGACTCGAATGAAAGTGTAAAATACACATTCATCAAATATACAAATCGATTACGAACTAATACAAAATCTGAAAAATAATGCAACACTTTACTAAAACTGCTTTTGGCTTGCTTGGACCCTTCTTTTCTTTTTTGGGTCTTATTCTTTTTTCTTCTTTTTTTTCCTTTTCTTTTTTTCTTTTCCAGATTCTGGAATTTTATTCTTTTTTTTTTTTTTTTTTTTTTTTTTTTGTATATAGCCAGCAGTAGCACAATGGAAGTACAATGAAAGGAAATAACAACGACACTACAACAACCTCCCCAAACCTATTCGAAAGAATAGGTTGGAGCACAAACTCACAAGAAACCGCCTGGGAGCGGCAGAAACCGCCCAGGCGTTCTGCGGCTCCCAGGCGCACCGCCCCGTGTGGGGCGGTCCGCCCGGGAGCTGCAGACTCCTGGGTCCTCCGTTTTTATGTCCGAATATGAAAAAATATCAACCTTTTACCTATTTTATCACCTAAAACACACTTTAATACAAGGGAAAACTACTAAAGACTCAAAAAATAGAAAAACTACAAGCTACATACCTTCACGTGAAAGTGGGAGTGGTGAGGTCGAGATGATCAACCTCCATTTGATCACTGGGAAGCTCAAAGTATGGTTTAACATGTTGCCCATTCACCTTGAAGGTATCTCCAGTTTTCGGGTCCAAGAGTTCTACAGCTCCATGGGGAGAAACTTGGACAATCTTGTATGGTCCATCCCATCGAGTACGGAGCTTCCTCGGAAATAAGCGAAGTCAGGAGTTGAACACTAAGGCTTTCTGGCTAGGGATCAGCTCTTTCCGCACAATGCCACGGTCGTGATACTTCTTGGTTCGTTCCTTGTAAAGCTTGGAGTTCTCATAGGCACCGAGGTGTAGTTCATCAAGCTCGTCGAGCTGCATCAACCTTTCTTCCCCAGTTTTTCCAAAATCAAGGTTGAGCTCCTTTATTGCCCAATAAGCTCGGTGCTCGAGCTCAACCGGAAGGTGGCATGCTTTCCCAAACACTAGTCTGTACGGTGTGGTGCCAATCACTGTTTTGTAGCTGGTTCTATATGCCCAAAGCGCATCATTCAGTTTTCCAGCCCAATCCTTCCTGCTAGGCTTCACTACACGCTTAAGGATCTTCTTAATTTGCCGGTTGCTGACCTCTACTTGCCCAGACGTTTGTGGATGATATGGTGTAGCAACATTAATTATTAGTAACGCCGTACTTCTTTAGTAGTGAGGCAAAGGAACGGTTGACGAAGTGGGAACCTCCATCACTGATAATTGTTCTCGGAATTCCGAACCGGGTGAAGATCAAATCATTCAGGAATTTAAGATGACCGAAGCATCATTCTTCCTAGTGGGGACTGCCTCCACCCACTTAGTGACGTAATCCACTGCGACTAGAATGTACTCATATCCCGAGCTCGATGGGAATGGTCCAATAAAATCTATTCCCCATACATCAAAAGGTTCTACTACGAGTTTCCCTTGCTGGGGCATTTCTTGCTTCTTGCTGATATTTCCCCCTCACTGACATGGGTCACAGTTCTTCACAAATTCTCTCGCATCTCGGTGCAAGGATGGCCAGAAAAATCCTGCTTGTAACACCTTACGGGCTGTTTTATCCCCACTGTAGTGGCCGCCGCAATGAAGCTCATGACAATGACTCAGTACACTTAATTGTTCTCCCTGTGGAACACACCTCCTCAAGATTCCATCAGCCCCTTCTCTAAGAAAGTTCGGATCATCCCATATGTAAAACCTGCACTGTTTGAGAGTGCTCTCCTATCGGAGTGTTGAGTAGTTAGTTGGGCAAATGCCCGTAACCAAATAATTCACAATATCAGCATACCATGGCTCTTCATCTACTCTCATCAAGTGTTCATCGGGAAGATCGTCATTAACAAGAATTTCATCTACGGGGATATTTGGAATTCTAGACAAGTGATCAGCTATGTGATTTTCCTTACCATCCCTATCCACTATACTCAAATCAAAGTCTTGTAACAGTAAGACCCAACGGATTAATCTTGGCTTAGAATTCTGTTTAGCTATTAAGTGTCTTAAAGCAGCATGATCAGTGTTGACATTCACAGGGTGTCCTAGCAAATAAGACGTAAACTTTTGTAAAGCAAAGACAACAGCTAAAAATTCCTTTTCAGTAGTTGTATAGTTAACTTGAGCTGAGTCTAGGGTCTTACTAACATAGTGAATCATGCGATACTGCTTATGTATGGCACAAGACTGCCCCCATAGCAAAATTTGAGGTATCACACATTATTTCGAAATGAAGTTTCCAATTAGGTGGCACAACTATAGGAGCAGTGATTAATCTGGCATTGAGTGTGTTAAGGGCTTCTAAACAATCTTTAGAAAAGTGGAAAATCACATCTTTTGCAAGCAAGTTGCTTAATGGTTTTGCAATTTTCGAAATATCTTTGATAAACCTCCTATGGAATCCTACATGACCAAGAAAAGACTGAAGTTCTTTGACACAAGTGGGTGGGGGATGTTTCTCAATTATTTCTATCTTAGCCTTATCTACTTCGATGCCCCTTCCGGAGACCACATGTCCTAGAACAATGCCTTCCCTAACCATGTAATGACTTTTCTCCCAACTTAGAGTTAAATTGCATTCAATACACCTTTTGAGAACAAGATCTAATCTATGCAAGCATTCATCAAAAGAGTCACCAAAGAGGGTAAAATCATCCATAAAAACCTCAACAAACGTAGTCACCATATCAGAAAAAACAGAAAGCATGCACCTTTGAAAAGTGGCGGGGGCGTTGCATAGCCCAAATGGCATTCTCCTGTAGGCAAATGTTCCGAAAGGGCAAGTGAATGTCGTCTTCTCCTGATCCTCTGGTGCAATCGGAATTTGATAGAAACCTGACAAGCCATCAAGGAAACAATAAAATTTCCGCCCCGCAAGGCGGTTTAGCATGTCATCAATAAATGGGAGAGGGAAGTGGTCCTTCTTTGTGGCGGCATTTAATCTCCTATAGTCAATGCACATCCGCCACCCTGTGGTTTTCCTCACTGGCACTAGCTCTCCCTTATCATTCTCTTCTACTGTAATCCCCGATTTCTTAGGCACAACATGTACGGGGCTCACCCACCTACTATCAGAAATGGGATAGATCATATCGGCATCTAGCAACTTAATCACCTCCTTCTTCACAACTTCTTGCATGGCTGGTTTTATCCTACGCTGAGGTTTCCTAACGGGTTTGGCATCTTGTTCTAGAGTGATATTGTGCACACACCGTGTAGGGCTTATCCCCTTAATGTCACTAATTCCCCATCCTATAGCTGCTGAATTTGCTTAAGGACTTGGACTAGCCTACCTTCTTCTATGCTAGATAGGTGTGAGGAAATTATTACAGGTTTTTCTCATTTTCTCCTAAGTAAACATACTTAAGGTGCCCAGGAAGGGGTTTCAATTCTAAGCTAGGCTCTTTTGGAAGTCGGTTATCTCCCTCTTCTTCTTCTATGGGTTCAAGTACCTCTTCTCCGAATGGGATTTCGGGTGTGCTATCCATTAACTCGACTAGTTCTCTTGCTTCCTCAGACATGGAACAAGTCTCCACCTGCATGGTTAGTGCCTCTTCAAGAGGTTCAAAATGATCATGGCAATGGTGAAATTCAGAAATCACAGAATCATAGCAATCAATAAATTTTAATTATTCTATAACCTCTTTATCAACTATACTACATCCTACCAATTCAATTTTCTCACCCATTACCTCAATGGTGATTTTCTTGCCTTTTAGTTCAAGGCATGTGTTGGTAGTGGCCATGAATGGTCTTCCAAGCAGTACCACGTGTTCGCGGACATGGCTCTTTCCTTCCTCGGCTGACTTCTTCACTACAAAATCTGCAGGAATTATTAGTTTGTCTACCTTTACGAGGACATCCTCAATTATTCCTTCGGAACGTTTCACGCTTTGGTCTGCCATTTGTACAACCATCTCGGTTGGCTGCATTTCCCCAAGGTCTAGGGCTTTGTATACTCAGAAGGGCATCAGGTTGATGCTAGCTCCTAAGTCGAGCATGGCCTTGGTGGACCTGCCATTCCCCATGGTGATATCAATGATGAAGCTCCCTGGGTCTCGTTGCTTCGCGGGAAGCCCTGCTATAGAATTTACCGTCTCCATACCTGTTCCGTCTCCCCCTAGTGCAATCTTTTTGTTGCTCTTCACCTCCTTAAAGAACTTCGTATAGGTTGGAACATTCTGAATGAGCTCCAATAGGGGAACATTAATTTCGAATTTAGAGAGGCGCTTGAATAGCGGTGACTCCTGTATATCTTTCTTGGCTGGCTTGATCCTACCAGGGAATGGCATGTGAGGTTTTGGGGGCACATAAGGATTGGGAGACTTATGAAGTCCCTCCTCGATATTGGGTGTGTCCCCCTTATCCCCATCGTTGTCGCCGTCTTCATTGTCTTGCACTGGAGGGTCTGTGGAGCCTTCACCTATTTCATTCTCCTTGCTTGTCCCTGCATTGTTAGTCACAGTAGATTTAACATGTTTAGGACGTGGCTCAGTAGCATGAAGAATGTCGGCGACGAGTAAATTCGGGGAGCTGGGGTCGTCCAGCTCCCTGGCGGTCCGTGGCGGACCGCCTACCACGCCTGGCGGACCGCCCGGGTTGGGTAGTGGGGATCCTTCCCCACTGTCCGTATGCGGCGGACCGCCCCCCACTCCCGGCGGTGCGCCTGGGAGTGGCAGGGGGTCCCCGCACTCTCTGGACGTGGGGGGCGCACCGCCCCCCCACACCAGGCGGACCGCCCCTCACGTCCAATGAGGCGTCCCCAGGATTTTCGTCTCCGGGCTCTTGTGTACTGAATTTTTCGACCTTTTCACACTCTAACAAACTGACTTCCTCTATTAATTGCTCAGTCACTGCTACCCCTTCCTCGACGTGGTGTTAGTCTCTCTGGCTGTGCGGATCCTCTGGCGTAATTACGGAAGACATGTTCTGCCTCTTCAACCGTACAATCTTCCAACCCTCCGCACAACCCATCTACTCTAAGCCTAACCTCATCGCGTAACCCACCAACAAAATGCCAAATCAACTCCCCATCGTCGAAACGGTGATGGGGGCACTCTCGCTTATACCGCTCAAACCGATCGTAGGTATCACAAAACCGCTCATCTTCGCCTTGCTTGAAGGTTTCAATCCTTCCTCGCAAGGCCATTGTCTCTTTGTATGGCATAAATCGCGCTAAGAACTCCTCTACTACTTGGTCCCAAGTCCTCAGTGATCCTAGTGCCAACCTTGTAATCCAAAGTCTCGGTTCGTACCCAAGGCGAAAGAAAATAATTTCCTGCATATTTGGTCCTCCGTAAACCCCTTAGATGGAATTCTAGCTATTTCCTCCTCATAGGATCGAATAAAACTCAGTGGATTCATCCCTACTCCTTCCTCAAACCTTGGTATGCTCCTTACCACAGAACTTGTCACCTCATACCCCGTTAGCTCATCCTCCAAGTATATAGCTGATCCTCTCCTAACTTGCGAGAATTGTGGGGTCATGCGAGCCCTCATGGACGTCATACCTGGATATCTGGGAAAGGATATAACTCAAAACCAAAAATCAGTCCTGTTAGTTCTGACCAAAATTTGGAACCCAACTTCTACACTAGACAACTAGATTACTATATCCTGGAAATTGAATGTTGAAAATAAACAAGCTAAAGAGTAAAAAGGAGTTATAGTCCCCGGCAACGACGCCAATTTGATGAACGAGATTGTCCGACTCGAACAATCAAATAAATTTGTTTTAAGCCAAAGGGCAACTCACAACTACACAAAACACGTAGTGCAGAGGTAAGATGATCTCGAGTGTCGATCTCTAGGGACTAAACTAGCTTTAACTAATTAACTATATATAATTTCAGAAAACAAATTAATCTCTAACTTAACTTAACAATATATGGAGAAAGCTGGTGATAGTATGCTCGTTCTAAGCATCAAGTTCTAATTATGCATGAAAGTGCAACTCGTACTGCCCTAAAAGTAATTCGATTTACAAACACCAAAGACAGATTTGTAGACGTGTATTTTGAAAGCTTCCTATCTATACTAATACTTGGCTAAGGTTGTCAATCTTAGTTAAAGAAGTACTTGCAAATTATATATAATTGAATCGATGATCTTGAATTGTCCTAGTGTTTCTAACACCTTTCTATGAAGATATATGGCTGAGTCGGATCAAAGAATCGAATTAAGATAATTAAACAAGTAAAAGACTCAGAAACTCAATCATGCATAATACGAACCCTAGCTACGAATTCACATACTATCACCAACTAGATGCTTAGCTACTCATATCAATAACACAATAAACAATCATAAACGAAGCAATAATGAATGAAAACATGTTTAATTGAAAGATAAATAGCAGAATTGTGAGATACAAGGTTACCACCAAAGGTTGTCAATCTCCGGTGAATGGCTAAAACTCACAAAGATCTAGCAAGGTGAGATTAAACGGTGTCCAAATCTCTCCTCTAGCTCCAAAATCGCTAAGTTACAAAGATTCTAAGAGAAAATATCCCCAGAACAAGCTCTAGGGTTTATGTCTGGAAAATATGAAAAGAGATATGAAAATTCGCAGATTTTGGGATATATATATAGAGCTGTCGGAAGCTCTGCGATGCACCACCCCGTACGCGGCGGTCCGCCGCGCACGCGGCGGTGCGCCCTGCACGGGCAGAACGCGGCCCGTGCGGAATTCCTCCTTCGGATCCTCGAATTCGGCCCCTTGCACGGTTTTGAGCTCCGAACTTGATCTCTTGGCCTTGAAACTCGTCTCGGCACTCCTTGACACACCACGGGTGATCTCGTTGCACCAAAACATCATTGTTTCACCATGAATTACATTCAAAAACGCGATTTCCACCTAAAATCTGAAAAGAACAAGAGAAATGGAAACGTGACACTATTCTAACAAAATGCACTAAAATGCTTGCAAAAGGATAGCTAAATTGGTGAAAAAAAACTTGAATGATAGTGTAAAAAACACTGTCATCACCGCTGACGGTATTCGATCTCCTCCAAGGGGTTTATTCGTCGCGCATTGTCACCATGGAAGGAGAAGTCAATAGACCGAGGATCATAACTCGTCTCCTCCTCGTGAGCATACTTCTGTCCTACAAGCAAATCCCTTTGGGCTTGCCTATTCTTCTCGGAGAGTGAAGGAGAAGGTAGTCTATGAGTACTCGGACCAGCTTCACTCGCGTGTATATTTCTTATGGTCCGAGGAGACTTCTCGTCATCTGTAACCACGGTCCGACGAGTGGTCTGAGGAGGGAACTTAACCTTTTTCTTTGGAGGAGTCGTCCTAGGAGAGGTAGCGTCATCATCCTCGCTCTCCACATTAACACCCTCCTAGATAGAGTGATAACCCTCCTCGAACCAAGAAAGGGCTGGATCTGGTCAATCCGTGTCGTCCATATTTTCTACCTGGATGTCCATAGGAGGAACCGCGTCGAAAGCCCCGTAATTTCGACCATGTACTTGAGCGGCTAAGGTGATCAATTCAGAGGAAACTCCAGGATTAGCGGGACCCCCTTCCTCCTCGGTCCAATCATCGATGAAGCTATCGCTACTCCTACGCCTTTGCGAGTAACAAGGCGATATTCAGATTCTTCCTCTTCCTCCTCGGACTCATCATCACCAGTGGCATTGTCGCCTTCTTCAGCCTCCTCGAGTTCCTCATTATCCTCTTTGCCTTCCTCAGAACCTTCCTCCTCCTCGGATCTATGGACTTGCTCCTCGCCCACAGAGGTTTGCTCCAAGGTATCATCCAGAAAGGTCGCCTATATCTCTGACGTATTTTGGATGACGTACCATGGTCGCTCCCGTACTCTTCGACTTCGCGGTGGATTTGGCTGTCGTCGCTTCTCTCGGACATCCTACAAGGTAGGTTAGAAAGAGTTAAGGATGGGTGGTGATAGTCCGAGAGGTCCGTTTATGTGTTTTCTTATGTTCGACCTCCTGAACGGAGAAAAATCTCAAAAACGAGGAACAAGTTCCATAAAAAGAAGTTATTCTACAAAAAAGATGACAAGCAATGGGAGCGAAGAGCACAAGCAGCAGCATAGTACAAACATATAAGAGCGAAGAACCGCTTAATGTTCGACAAGGTCGAAACGTCTACAAGTCCGATCAACATGTTTTTACAGTTACGGTGATACCCTAAGGAGGCAGAGGGGAATTGCGAAAAAATAAAAGGGGGAAACATGCTTATCTAATAGTCCACATTAGCCCGTTTAAGGGTCTATCACATTCCGACAGAGATTCAGACGGGAGCAGACAGAATATATCAAAAAATCCAAGCAAGAGGCGGTTTACATTGCGAAATTACAAGGTTTATAGCACATAATCAAAGGATTAGGGAGAAGGACTTACTTAGAAAAGTCTGGTTGAAGGATCGAAAACGAAAAGGGCACCGGAAAAATTCGAACTCCGCCGGAAATATGCAAGAAAATCACCTGAAGAGGTTCCCCGATCTTACTCGGTACCGATCAGTGTGCTCGTCGATCGCTCTAAAAGTGCTCCTCGCTCTCTCTCTATGCTCTGAATAAAAGGGTTGCGAAAGTGAAGAAATGAATCAGACTTGGCCTATTTATAGAAGGGTATTGCTCGGGAATACGAACCATCGCCTACCCTCGCGCCATCTGGTCCGAACACGTGTCCACTATCAACAGCCCGACACAGCCACCTGCGAATTTACCAATCTTCCCTCCATGCCTCCCGATCGACATAACCTTCTCGAAGCGATGAGGGACCGATCATCCGAAA
>CM051458.1:45432986-45466528 GCA_028274465.1 Plantago ovata
CACTGCCGTAGTCTGCATAGTTGTGTTGGTAAAGTCAATACTTGCCAGTGCAAATGACTATTTATGATGGTCATAAGTATATCTTAACCAAGACAACTCCCTGAGACGGCCCGTGGTGTATTATTGGGATAGACACTTCATCGATCCTAGATACAAAGCCAACAGTCAGATAAGGGACGTTACCATCGCCCTGCGGCGATTGGACGCACAGGCTTCGCAACGAAAGGGGTAGCTTTGAGAAACCTCTCAAACGTCCTCGCGTATTAATACTGCAAATGGACCGTCTAAAATTCATGTATGCCCTATTTCTAGGACTGCTTAATACGGTGAGGCCCTATGGGCACACTATGTGGTGATCGCCTATCAGAATATCCTTGAAGATGGAATCGCAATTAAGTTGGAATTAATTGGTGATTGATGATTATAAGTGATTTGGAATAAATAAATAGTGGTGGCTCAATTAATATTTGGAATTATTAATTGAATTGGCTAATTAATTGTATTTATGTAATACAATTCAAGATTATATTTTGGAATATATGGCAGGTTTGATTGTACGTAGCTTAATTTAGAATTACCATATGCCCGTGGGAAAAATCTACTTGGAGTTTGGATTGCCTTAGAAATATATGCGGGTCCCCAAAGTGGGCCCACGTCCCGTAGGACAAGCGCGCGCGCATGGTAGAATAGGGAAGGAGTTCGACTCCTTCCTCTATTAGAAGTCCAAGGGATAAGTTAGATTTTCCTGATTGAGTTTTGATTTGATTGGGAATGAATCTAGACTTGATATTGGTTTTCCTTGTGGCGATAAGAATTAGATTCTTATTCCTTTACGAAGTCTAATAGCTTATGCTTTAGGCTTCTATAGACTACTATATATAGTAGACTATTGGAGAGATTTTACATACAAGTTTGTACACGGTTACATGCGATTTGATCAGTGTCTTCCTACCCAGTTTTCTTAGAGAATAAAACTCTCCCCCCTCCTCTCCTTAACACGCGCGCGCACACCCGCCAGGAGGGAATTCCCGCCCCGTCTTCTTGGTCACATAAAGAATATCCTAGCATTCTTCCGATAGGCTGTTCATCCGTGGATACCAAGGTTGAGGTTCTAGGAGCTGGAACTAACTTATTGTCTTGCAGATATACAGAGTATTGTAGATATCTTCGACTTCGACGAAGGAGAAGATCACCGGAATATTACGAAGACTTGGGAAGCTGCTTTGGAAGTAGTTAGTCTTCTAATTGACGTGTGTGTTTGTGATATATACGACATATGCATAATCAATTAACCAATGTGAAGACAATTTTTAAAATTCCGCTGCGTACCCTAGGGGTAACTCTGACCAAATATTGCTTAAAACCCCCCCCCCCTCTAGTCGTTCTTGTTTTTAAAAAGGACCAACAGTTATTTAGTTAAAGCTATTTAGTCCCCTAGAGATCGACACTCGAGGTCATCTTACCTCTGCACTACGTGTTTTGTGTAGTTGTGAGTTGCCCTTTGGCTTAAAACAAATTTATTTGATTGTTCGAGTCTGACAATCTCGGTCATCACTTGAGAGGCTGCTTCGTTAGGACCACAACCTTATGAGCTCCGAAGTAAGGCTTCAGTCTCCTTTCTGTGTAGAAAGCGCGAAGGATAGCCTCTCGATATCCATGTAACGTGTCTCGGCTCCAGCAAGTACTTTGCTCAAGAAGTAGATGGGCAAGTGGTCGTTGCCTTGGATTCTTACCAAGATCGAGCTAATGGCTTCCCCTGTTGCTGCCAAGTATAAGTAAAGTACTTCTCCTTCCATTGGTTTTGATAAGAGTGGAGGGGAGAGTAGATACTCTTTGAGTTTCCTGAAGGTTTCCTCGCACTCTTTTGTCTACTCGAATTGGTTGCTCTTTCGCAAAACTTTGAAAATGGAAGGTTCTTCTCGGCGGATCTTGAGATAAACCTGCTCAACGCAATGGACTTCCCTACCAATTATTGTACCTCATTGATGGTTTGGGGTTGAGGAAGATCGAGGATTGCCTTGATCTTTTCAGGGTTTGCTTCAATTCCTCTTTCCGTTACCATGTAACCGAGGAACTTCCCTCCTTTGACCCCAAAGGTACATTTGGCCGGATTGAGCTTCATGCCATACTTCCTCAAGATCGAGAATCACCTTGTCAGGTACCCTACGTGTTGCTCCTCGGTCTTACTCTTGACCAGCATGTCATCACATATACCTCCATCGTTTCTCCCAGCTCTTCCTTAAACATTTTCTTGAGCAACCTTTGGTAGGTCGCTCCGGCATTTTTTAGGTCAAAGGGCATCATGTTGAAGCAATATACGTTCCCGATTGCAAAGAAAGCAGTCTTTGGCACATCTTCTTTGGCCATTTTGACTTGGTAGAACCCCTGGTATGCATCCATGAAACTCAAGAGGGCACACCCTGCTGTTGAGTCGACCAGCTGGTCGATCCTGGTTAGTGGGTAGGAATCCTTCGGGCAAAACTTGTTAAGTCTCGTGAAGTTGTTGCACATTCTCCACTTGCCGGGTCCTATCTCTACGAGGACTACGTTGCAAACCCAGTCGGAGTATCTTAATTCTTTGATGTGACCGGGCTTGAGTAACCTTTGCACATCTGCCTCGATGATGGAATTATCTTCCGCACTGAAGTCTCTTTACTTTTCTCGAATATGGGTGATTTATGGGTCGACATTCAGATGGTGAACAACGACTCTTGGGTCGATCCCTTGAGGTCCTCGGTACTCCACGCGTAGATATCGATGTTATCTCTCAAACATTGACTGAGCGTCATTCTTACTTCAGTGGACATCTCGGTACCAATCTTGGTAACCTTGTCGGCACTTCCTTCGACAATATGGATTTCTTCGAGGGTTTCTCTCGCCTCTGTTTTGTTTTTCTCGAAGAACTTCTTCTTCTTGGAAGAGGGTGGTACTGGGGGTATGACTTGATACTCCTCAAGCTCCTTAACAGCACCTACTAGGGTATCTCTCTCCTTCTTTTGGATTGCTTTCCTTCGCCTAAGTGACGGACTTGGGCTTTTTAGACTTTTTCTTCACTCTTCGAACCGTATAAAAACGGTAAGGAGCATGATAAACTAAGGGCTGCTCCACGAGCGATTGACCCGGATTTGGCTCTCCAATGGAAACTTTGGAAGTGAATTTTGCCGACATACTGTAGCATTCTCATGCTTCTCTTATGTTCCCTTCTTCTTGTCCAATTCCCAATGGAGTGGGAACTTCAACTTGTTGTGGACCGTAGATACTATGGCTCGGAATTGAGAGAGGGCAGGCCTTCCCAAGACCGCAAAGTAGTCAAAGGGCATATCTACGAACACAAATGGGACGTGTTGAGTTACTCTTCGTGGAGCACTCCCCATTGAGACCGTCAAGTTGATAATTCCAAAGGGCATGATGGGTTGTCCTCCAAATCCCACCAGGGCACTCCTCACTTCTCTAAGACCTTGCCTTGGGTTCATATGCATCCTCTTCAATGTGCCCGTGAAGATTGAGTTAGCCGAACATCCGGTGTCGACTAGAATCCTTACCAAGTTGTAGGATTGAACATCGAGGGATAACACTAGCGGATCACATGGGTCGTAGATGCTTCCTCCTCCGGCATGCTTGATGAACGCGTATTTTACACCTTCAATCGAGTCTTTTTTCACCTATTTTTGCTATCCTCTATATCAATTTAGCTAAATTATAGTGCATTTTATTAGAATAGTGTCACGTTTCCCTTTAGTTTGCATTTTACAGGTTTTAGGTGAAAAACGTTGTTTTCCGGGCAATTATATTGAAGATAACGAAGAATCGGTGTTCCGAGGACATTTTTGGAGTATCTAGAAGATTCCGGATGGGATTTGAAGTCTAGGGGTCGAGTTTGAAGGCTTAAAGGTCACTAGAAGGCAAAAACCGAGTCCGAAAAGGAAAAGAAATCCAAAAACGCGTCTCTCGCCGACTGGAGCTCCCGGGCGATTCGCCCGGGATGCGGGGCGGTTCGCCCCACACCAGGCGGTTCGCCCGGTGTGTGGGGCGACTCGCCCCACGCTTGCTGAAATCCTATATATAGTTGTTGTTTCTCTACGTTTTTTCATACTTTCTCAGACCTTTTTCCACACCTTTCTCATTAGTTTTAGGTAGGAATTCTCCAGAGCATGTTCTGGGAATTCTTAGCATAGGAGACAATTTTTCTTATCAATTTGGAGCTTGTGAGATCGCGATTCTTCGGAGATTGACAACCTTCGTCGGTAACATTGTATCTCAGATTCTTCTATTTATATTTATATAACTTTCAACATGTTTTGATTCAATCTTGCTATGATTTATGTTGATTGCATGACATCTATGAGTAGCTAAATCTATCGTTGGTGATAGTATGTGATTTCTTAGCGAAGGATTCTTAATTATGCATGATGGCGGTAATGCGAATCAGACTTTGAGTTATTGCTTTATTTCTTTGATCTATCTAAACCCTCTATCTTCGTAGTGTTGAATATAACGGAACACATTGGACAATTCATGATCTTAGATCTCTATGCAAAACGATCGGGTACTTCATGCGTGATTATTAACCTGCTATGCTTTGAATGATCATACTATCACTAACTTCCATTATCTTGATAAGAAAAATCTGTGCTAAGTCGTCTGTTGATTTTATAATTTAAGTTAAATTAGATAAAGCTAGTTATAGTCCTTAGAGATCGACACTCGAGGTTATTTTACTGCTACACTACGGTTTTCGTTGTAGTTATGAATTGTCTTTGGCTAAAAAACAAATTTATTTGATTAATTGAATCTGACAAATTTCGGTTCATCAAATTGGCGCCGTTGCCGGAGACTATACTCCTTTTTATGTTTAGCTTTTATATATTTTCAGCATTCAATTCCTAGTTTTAGTAGTTTTTATTTTTTCTATTTGATCTCTCGGATACTCCTTTCTTAGCTCGTTACAGATAGTGTATGTGAAATACACGATCTAGGGGAACACCGCTTGCTGAACCGATCGTTGAAATCGACAGAGTCTACCACCAAAGAAAGCGACTACTTCGACGATGTGAACTAGAGGAAATAGAGGATACCGATTTCTCTGAATCTCTACACAGTCTTTTAAGGAAATCGTCTTAATGGCAGAAGCTAGACCACTGAAAGCATGGGTTCAACCCACCCATGATCGTATGAGGGGACCGGCGATTGTTCTTTCGTCTGCAACTCGAGATCTGGAAAAAAAAACCACGCGTTCCAACAACTTCCGAGGTTCTATGGCTTAGCAAGGGAAGATGTGATGGGGTACTGATGAATGTGTATTTTACACTTTCATTCGAGTCTTTTTCACCTATTTTAGCTATCCTCTATGTTAATTTAGCTATATTTTAATGCATTTTATTAGAATAGTGTCACGTTTCCATTTAGATTTTATTTTACAGGTTTTGGTTGAAATTCGAAGATTTCCGGGCAATTATATTGAAGTTGACAAGGAATTGGTGTTCCAGAAGCCTATTTGGAGTATCTGAAGGTTTCCATATAGGATTTGGAGTCTAGGGGCCGAATCTGGAGGTTAGAAGGCTACTAGAAGTCAGAAACCGAGTCCGAAAAGGGGAAGAAATCCAAAAACGCGTCGAAAACGCGGAATTCCGCGAGAAATTCTCTGGGGCGAACCGCCCCACAGTATTTCGGGGCCTATATATAGTTGCTCAGTTTTCTCCGAAAATCATATCTTTCCAGACCTACTTTCTCACCTCTCTCTATAGTTTTAGGTAGGAACTTCCCGGGGCCTGTCCTGGGAGTTCCGTAGCTTAGGGATACTTTTCATAGCAGTTTGGAGCTCGTAGGATCGCAATCATCCGGAGATTGACAACTTCGGTAACTTTGTATCTTACAGTTTTATTCTACTTATTTTATTATATTCTTTCAACATGTTTTCTTCTATGATTTCTGTTGATTGCATGCCTATTATGAGTAGCTAAACTTATCGTTGGTGGTAGTATGTGAATTCTTAGCGAAGGGAAGATAATCATTCTAATGGCTATATCGCGCATTATACTCCGTGTCATTGCTTTATTTCGTTGATCAGTTGTAACCAAAATTCTCGTATGTTGTATTAATTATTATGCACAATTGGACACTTGTCGACCATCAGACCAATTATCTTCGTAGTGTTGAATAATTACGGAACACATTAGGACAATCGTGATTGACTTGTCAGACCAATTATCTTCGTAGTGCTTAATATTTGCAACAGGACACTAGATTGATTCAAAGATCTCTATGCAAGACCGAGGAATTTATGCATGATTATCGACCCGTTATGTTAAGAAGGACCATACTATCACCAATCTCCATTATCTGCTAGAAACCCCCTATTGCTATCTGTCTGCTGTTTTATATTCTCTTGTTAAATATATAAAGCTAGTTATAGTCCTGAGAGAACGACACTCGAGTCATTCTACTGCTACACTACGGTTTTCGTTGTAGTTGTGGATTGCCTTTGGCTAATTACAAATTTATTTGCGTGAACTCGGAGCACGACATCCGCGGTTTATCAAATTGGCGTCGTTGCCGGGGACTATACTCCTTTTTTCTGTTTATATTTACAGCTTTCAATTCCTAATTCTATTAGTATTAGTTTTCCTTTTAATCTCTCTCTAATACTGCTTTTCTAGTCTGTTTCTAATTTCCCTTTCCTAGCCTTAGTAGTATTCGATATCTAGATTTATTCTCGATTTTTTTTCGAAATTTCTAACGAGGCTAATTTTTAGTTTTGAGTTACTCTTACTACAGACATACAGGTATGATGTCCATACGCGCTCGCATGACACCCCAATTCTCGCAGGTGAGGAGAGGATCTTCCATATACCTGGAAGACGAGTTAAGGAGGTATGAGGTGACGGAGTCCATGGTGAGGTACTTACCGAGGTACGAAGATGGAGTAGGGATGGACCCATGGAGTTTCATTCGATCCTATGAGGAGGAAATAGAAAGAATTCCAGCAGAAGGGTTTACTAAGGACCAATTATGCAGGAAACTATTTTCTTTTGCTCTTGGGTATGAGCCGAGGCGTTGGATTGCAAGGTTTGAACCAGGATCGCTGAAAACTTGGGGCCAAGTAGTAGAAGAGTTCTTGGCGCGGTTCATGCCTTATCATGAGACAATTGCCTTACGTGATAGGATCCAATATTTCGAGCAAGGAGAGTATGAGCAGTTTTGTGACGCCTACGAACGTTTTGAGATGTATAAACGTGAGTGCCCCCATCACCGTTTCGAAGATGGGGAGTTGATTTGGTGCTTCGTTGGTGGACTTCGTGAAGAGGAACGACTTAGAGTGGATCAGTTGAGCGGCGGTGTGGGAGAATGTACGGTCGACAAGGCAGAAGAAGTCCTCCGTAAGTACGCCAGAGGTTCAACACAATCCGATGAGGTCATACCAATTCACATCACCGCAAAGGAAGTAGATCGAGGTGAAGCAGGAAGCTCATCCGAGGAGTATTTTGAAACCGAAGAAATCAGTGAGGATGATGCACATGCCGAGCAAGTTGAAGATGACCTTCGTATAGCAAAAGTTGTTGAAGAAGTTGAAGTAACTGAGCATCTTACGGAAGAATTCAGCTTGTTGAATTGTGCTGAAGTAGAAGGGGTTCGAGAACTTGAAGAGGAGAAAGGATTGGAAGGCGACGCCCCCCTGGAGGTGGGGGGTGAGTCGCCCAGCATGGGGGGAGAACCGCCTCCCATGACCAGTGAGCTGGACGACCCCAACTCCCCTGTTTCTTTACTCCTAGACATCCGCATCAACCCAAAACCACTTCCTTCCGTTACTACTGAGGTTCTTAAGTACAAAGAGGTGAATCTAATTCTCCGAGGTGGAAAGCTTGACAAGCAAGATACACAGGAGCCACCACTAAACAAGCACCTCGATGAAGTCAAAGTGAATGTCCTCCTATTGATGAAGTCCTTATTGGATATGCCTACAAAGCAAACAAGTCCATTCACCATGGTGAGATCTTTGATGCTTGCTAGGTCTCTTTGCTACATCGGACCAAGAGAATGGCGGCCACCGTGGGGAGGTACTCTTGAGTCCATTCTTGAATACTCAGCCGACCGAGGCCAAACCGTTCGGTAACATCTGGTATCACTTTTTATTTACTCATTCTCTTTTGCTAGGGACTAGCTTAAGTTTCATGAGGGGGATGGGATGTGAACCATGATGTTAAGTATTGTTTGGCTTTGTGATGTTGAGTAGGATAGTCTTGTTTTTTTTAATTGCATTTGCACGTTTACTGCTTTCCTAGGATAGTCTTGCATGTTTTATATGGAGTTTATTGCCGAATTTTTTAAACTTTTTTATTGGGTAGATCAACCAACTGTGCCATTAATCGTATGCTTCATCTCTATGAACTTGTTCGAGGTTTTTCTCGCTTGGCTAGTCACATTTATGTATTGCACTTAGTTGAGCTTGGTAGTCTCGACATCACTTAGTGGTGTTTCTCTACTGTGGTTCACGAAGGCCTTTATATTAGGATGATGCATGTTAGGGTCTTATGGTTGTTTTCCCGAGTAATTATGAACCTAAGAGGCAACAAGTCTTCACCATTCTTTGAGATTGCTAAATGCCTAGGAAGGAGGTAGTGTGAGGATGTGTGATCCTTTGTTTATAACTTATTCTTCCGAATAGGTTTGGGGAGGGGGTTACACCATCATTAGACTTGTTTCTGTTTTTCATTTTCGTATCGTGAGTTTATTTTTCGTTTTCCGTAAATTTTGAACTCCAACCTATTCTTTCGAATAGGTTTGGGGAAGTCGTGTGAGTCATTTTGTTTCTCTTTTTGTTATGCTACTGCTGGCTAGAAAAATCGAAAAAAAAGAAAGAAAAATTTCCAGAAAAAAAAAAAGAGAAAAAGAAAAGAAAAAAAGAATCTGGAAAGAGAAAAAAAAAAAAAGAAAAAGAAGACCCCAAAAAGCAAAGAAGGGTCCCAAAAAAAAGAGAAAGCCAAATAGCAGTTTAGCAAGTGTTGAGTCTTATTTTCCATTTTTTGTGATGTTCGTAATCGTGTTTTTCTATTTTTTTTATCTTTTTTGTCTTATGTGTCATCTGTTCTAGACCACCCTCGTCCTGCCATTCAGGAAGTGGTGAATTGCTTAAGACTTTACTTGAGAGATGGGTATAATAGGGGAGAGTTATCTTTTATAGGGAACCCTCCTTCGTTTGATGAGAGCCAGTACTGGTTCGACCTCTTTTGAGGGAAAGTCTTAACATGGTGGAACAGCAGTAAGTCCTCAGTTTCATAGGCACGGGACAACCATTCGTATCTTAGCATGCTTCATTACGTTGTCACTGACTAGGTCCAGGTAGAGAATGTTACGAGAGACTATCTTGTCTTGACATAAGTGCTTATGTGGATGTGTATAAGTCAATCGTGGTATTCTTCAACCTATATTCATGCTTTGATTTATATGGTTTTTGTTCATATGTATTTTGGTATATTCAGTAGATTAGTTCATTTTATTTGGCATGAGGCTCCATCTTGTGTCTTGCATGTTTTTTGCATTAGAGTCTAGCTTAGTTGCTTGAGGACAAGCAAAGGTTCGGTTTGGGGAGTTTGATGAATGTGTATTTTACACTTTCATTCGAGTCTTTTTCACCTATTTTAGCTATCCTCTATGTTAATTTAGCTATATTTTAATGCATTTTATTAGAATAGTGTCACGTTTCCCTTTAGATTTTATTTTACAGGTTTTGGTTGAAATTCGAAGATTTCCGGGCAATTATATTGAAGTTGACAAGGAATTGGTGTTCCAGAAGCCTATTTGGAGTATCTGAAGGTTCCCGGATAGGATTTGGAGTCTAGGGGCCGAATCTGGAGGTTAGAAGGCTACTAGAAGTCAGAAACCGAGTCCGAAAAGGGGAAGAAATCCAAAAACGCGTTGAAAACACGGAATTCCGCAAGAAATTCTCTGGGGCGAACCGCCCGGTGTGTGGGGCGAACCGCCTCACAGTATTTCGGGGCCTATATATAGTTGCTCAGTTTTCTCCGAAAATCATATCTTTCCAGACCTACTTTCTCACCTCTCTCTATAGTTTCAGGTAGGAACTTCCCGGGGCCTGTCCTGGGAGTTCCGTAGCTTAGGGGATACTTTTTCATAGCAGTTTGGAGCTCGTAGGATCGCAATCATCCGGAGATTGACAACCTTCGGTAACTTTGTATCTTACAGTTTTATTCTACTTATTTTATTATATTCTTTCAACATGTTTTCTTCTATGATTTCTGTTGATTGCATGCCTATTATTAGTAGCTAAACTTATCGTTGGTGGTAGTATGTGAATTCGTAGCGAAGGGAAGATAATCATGCTAATGGCTATATCGCGCATTATACTCCGTGTCATTGCTTTATTTCGTTGATCAGTTGTAACCAAAATTCTCGTATGTTGTATTAATTATTATGCACAATTGGACACTTGTCGACCATCAGACCAATTATCTTCGTAGTGTTGAATAATTACGGAACACATTAGGACAATCATGATTGACTTGTCAGACCAATTATCTTCGTAGTGCTTAATATTTGCAACAGGACACTAGATTGATTCAAAGATCTCTATGCAAGACCGAGGAATTTATGCATGATTACCGACCCGTTATGTTAAGAAGGACCATACTATCACCAATCTCCATTATCTGCTAGAAATCCCCTATTGCTATCTGTCTGCTGTTTTATATTCTCTTGTTAAATATATAAAGCTAGTTATAGTCCTGAAAGAACGACACTCGAGTCATTCTACTGCTACACTACGGTTTTCGTTGTAGTTGTGGATTGCCTTTGGCTAATTACAAATTTATTTGCGTGAACTCGGAGCACGACATCCGCGGTTCATCAGGTACTTGCACGATATCGATGATTTCGTCAACCAACTCCCACGACCCGGAGCTGAAATAACAACGGATGAGTTGAGAATGAAGGTTTTTGCTATGGGGCTTGGCGACAGGGCCAAGTCATGGTTGAGTTCTCTACCGACGGGATCGCTGGACACTTGGGAAAAGGTTTTTTCAGCATTCATGGAGAAATACTTCCCTCACACCTTCACTACCGCGCTTAAGGCGCAAATCACTGGGTTCAAACAAGACTATGATGAGACCATCTACACCGCGTTTGAGAGGTTGCAAGACCTCATGAACAAGTGCCCTCACCATGGTTTTGAGCTTTCGGATCTTGTCCAACACTTCTACAATGGACCGACCTTTGAGAACCAACAAGTGGTGGATTTCCAATGCCGTGGAAATATTTGGGAGGAAACCGCGGAAGCCGTCTGGGCGGTTTTCGAAAGACTTGCTAAGGGTTCGCAATTCAAGGATCCAAGAGCAATGGTTAGGAGACGTGGACCTGAAGCTCCACCTACTCAGGAAGCCCCTATGTATGGGGGGAATAGGGATCGATTCGAGTGTTTTACCAATCATGAGTTGAAACAAGTCCTCAAGAGCGCCACTGGAACATTTGTGTCGAATGAAGTTTGCCGAATATGCAAGAACTATGGGCATGGAGCTCATATGTGTAGATCGTAGCTTGCCTATGATGATGGCAATTGGGTTCAAGGAGTCGAAGAGGAAGCCTTTGCAACGGAATTTGGTACTCAAGAAGCTAGCTACGGACAAGATGGTAGGAATCCTTGAGGTGGATTTTGGAGAAGAGGGTTCCAGAACAATCAAGGATATGCACCGGCTAGCCAAACTTATGGCCCTAACCAAGACCGTAGTAGGCTTAACGATGGTAATGATCACTGCGAAAATCCCGCTCCCAAAGAGCAACCGAAGTCGAAGACAGCTCTACTCATGGAGAACTTGCAAAAGATGGTTGATCACACCCAAAGTTTTCTTAATCGTTATGAAGAAGATTCTGAGAAGACTAGGGCGAGGCTTGATCGATTGGAAGAGAGCACTAGGCTTGCCCATCAAAAGATGCAAGAGTTGATTGACCGTGGAGCAAGTAGGGAGCAAGGAAAATTGCCTAGCAACATTGAAAAGTCGATGTCCATTACCTTGGTGGGTGATCTTCCTGTTGAAATCACCATCAAGAAGGTTGCTAAATGTGAGCGTTGCAAGGATGAAGAACCCCCACTAGCCAAGGAAGGAGAGACGGACCTTGGTTCTGATGAGAGTGATGAGGAGCAAGAGGATCCCGAGCCAATCCCTCATAGTTTCGATGTTAAGGTCGGGATTGGTGAACTTTAAGATGTTCGTGCTACACTAGATACGGGATCTTACTCTAATGTGCTCCCAATGAATGTGTTTGAGAAGAGTAGCCTTGGAAAACTATCTGAGCATAAGGCTATTGTGCAATTGGCGGATGGATCCTTTGTGAGACCCGAAGGCGTTGTGAAGAACGTATTGGTTAAGATTGGTGAAGCATCCGTGTACACCAACTTTGTAGTTATGCCGGCGTCTACACCTGGGATGGGGGATGTTGTTCTCTTGGGGCGAACGTTCTTGACTAAACTACGCTCCATGATAGACATCTACCGAAGAACTTGCACCATTGAGGTGGATGGAAAGCGACATATGTTGCGAGCCATATCTGATCCAAATATTCACTTCAATGCATGCTTCTCACACCATTAACTACTTTGGTCTTGCTGTCTATGTTCATTCTCATTCACAGGTCCGTGGCATGAGGAGAAGATCCATGAAGGGGACGTCTAGTACCCTCAAGAAGAAGAGCTAGAGCAAGAAGAATTCGAGTCAAAGACTATAAACAATGGCGCTATCCGGGAGGCAACCTGGAGTTTTTATCACTTTTTTACCGCTTTATTGCATTGCATGCATTCATACATGGAACAATTTGCTTTTCTTATGTGAATTTGTTCGTTTTGTGTCGTTTTGTGCTTATGTCTATGTTTGAGTGAACTTTTACGAGTGTTTTTTATGAGTAGAATGGTTTTCGGGGATAAAAAACTGAGTTTTTCGAAACATTTCGTCTCCCCACCTCTGGAGGTGGGGGTCGAATCGCCCCCCATGGGGGACGAATCGCCCCACATGGCCAGAGAGATTCGCGCTCTCTGGACGTGGGGAGCTATTCGCCCCACACACGGGGCGAATCGCCCCGCGATACCTGAAAGATCAAAAACGGGGTTTCACCCCCTTTTTCCTCATTTCTTCATCTTCTTCACTCTCTTACTCCTAAAATTCCCAAGAAATAAAAAATTCTTCAATCTTTCATAAAAACTTCAATCTTCCATCAAATTTTGTGTTCTTTAGCTTCAATCGAAGCCCATTACGTGCTCTTTCTTTTCATCCGAACAAATTTCTTCCTAGTTCATTCATTCGTCGGATTTGAGGTAATCTTCTATGAACCCTAATTTTTCAAATTTGGGGTTTTTTTGATTTATGCCTCAATTGAGCTTATATGATGTATGGGTTGATTGTTTGTGTGATTAGAAACGTTATTCACTATCAATTGCATGTTCAATTATGCTTGGTTTGTTGGTTTGAGGATTTTGCTACTAGATGTCTATGTCTCGTTTTGCAATGCTTCTTTTCCTTTCATTCCATGTTTATGGTTGTGTTTATTGATGTGATAATGATGGACATGATGGTAGAATGCTTGATTGATGAGTTTGAGGATTTATGATGCTAGATTTTTTGCTACTATGGTATGAATTGAGCCTTATGATTTAAGGCTATTTGTTGTCTAGCACGAGCATAATGTGATATGTACATGTCGAAGTTATATTGGTGTGTTGCATGTTAGTTCTAAAGTAGCTAGACTAGACATGGAGGTTTTGAGGAGTTGGATTGTCGTTGTTATCACTCGTGTGTTTCACTCTTGCATTTGCATATGCATAAATCTATTTTGTGTCATACAAGATACTAATTGCTGTTTGTAGGAACCATGCCTCCATGAGACAAGAAGAAAGCTGGCTCGTCTAAGAGCAAGAAGGGAAAGGGGGCAGCATCAAGCTCCCAACCTTCCCATGAGCAGTTCGAGTTGTCCCTTGCCGCAATCGACATCCGTCAGAGGCTTGAGGCAGAGCTAGCTCAAGGTGGGCGATCAACTATACCAGATAGGAGGATCGACATTTCAAACGGACTTGCTAATAGGCCAGGTTACAGGACACTCTCCCGTCTGGCAAGAAAGAGGAATTGGGGTTGGTTTACTTCCAACCGATTCAAGGGGTACGCTAGCCTCCTCCATGAGTTTTATGCTGGGTACACTGATCTTGAAGAGAAGGAGGGGGTACTCGTTAGAGGCGTTATTGTGCCATGGACGCCGACCTCAATTTCTGTATTTATCCATTTTGGGGAACGGGAGTTCACCGGAAGCAACCATTCCTACGTGTATTCGAGGGCCACTAGGGGGATCGGAAGTGACATCACATATGTGATTTTCAACAGGGAATATGTGTATCCAGATACCGGGGCAAAACCTGGACGGATCCATCATAGTGACCTTAATATCGAGGCTAAGGTGGTTATGAAATTCTGCATTTTCAACTTGATCCCTAGAATGAATGACACGTGGATACAGCCGAATTATGTTGAGCTCCTCTACTGCTTGATGGGCAAGCATTGTATTGACATCGGTCAGATCATCTACGCAGAGTATGAGCGTCATTGGGAGAAGAAGAAGAAGCCCTTCATTTTTCCGAGCTTCATCACAGCATATTGCAAATATCACGGGGTTGAGGACATTGATGAGGGGGATTGCGAGGTTGCTTCCCTTTCCCCTTCAACTATTGATGTGCAACTAAGTAGGTATCAAATGAAGAACCCCACAGATGCTGCTGGTGATGTTGAAGCTTCCCTCCAACTGACTGATTCTGACGATGATAATGATGATGAGGAGGATGAGGATGCTATGGAAGCTGACGATGGCCGAGTTCCTATCCCTGATATTCCTTCTGTCCATAGAGAACCACATGCACCGCCTCCAGTACCACATGGGTCTCAAGGTTTTGACATCTCTGATTTTCGGGCCCACTTCGATGCTAGTATTGCAACCTTGACCACTTCTGTCCAAGGGTTGCAACATAACCTCGATGGACACATTGCCCAACGCAACCGCGATTGGGAAATAATTGAGGAGCATCGCCGGAATGAGAGGGAGATAATGTGGGAGCAGCAACAACTCATCCGTCAGCAACAGGAGGCCCTGCAGCAGTCCAATGATCTCCTATCTGACATGTGGAGAGACTATTATGGGGATTACAATCCCGATAATTAGTCTTTTCACATGTCCGTTCTCAGCCGACCGAGGCCAAACCGTTCGGTAACATCTAGTATCACTTTTTATTTACTCATTCTCTTTTGCTAGGGACTAGCTTAAGTTTCATGAGTGGGATGGGATGTGAACCATGATGTTAAGTATTGTTTGGCTTTGTGGTGTTGAGTATGGTATCTTGTATTTTGTTTGCATTTGCATTTGCACGTTTACCGCTTTCTTAGTATTTAGTTGCATACACTACATTCATCCTAGTATAGTCTTGCATGTTTTATGTGGAGTTTATTGCCAAATTTTTTGAACTTTTTTATTTGGTAGATTAACTAATTATGACATTAATCATATACTTCATCTCTATGAATATGTTTGAGGTTTTTCTCGCTTGGCTTGTCACATTTATGTTTGCACTTAGTTAAGCTTGGTAGTCTCGACATCACTTAGTGGTGTTTTCTCTACTGCGGTTCACGAAGGCCTTTATAATAGGATGATGCATGTTAGGATCTTATGGTTGTTTTCCCGAGTAATTATGTACCTAAGAGGCAACAAGTCTTCACCTTTCTTTGAGATTGCTAAATGCCTAGGAAGGAGGTAGTGTGAGATTGTGTGATCCTTTGTTTGCAACCTATTCTTTCGAATAGGTTAGGGGAGGTGGTTACGCTATCATTAGACTTGTTTTTCGATTTTTAGTGTGTGTTGTGAGTTTATTTTCCTTTTTCGTAAATTTTGTACTCCAACCTATTCTTTTAAATAGGTTTGGGGAGGTCGTTTGTGTGTCATTGTAATTTTTTTTTCGTTGTGCTACTGCTGGCTAAAAAAAAGAAAAATGAAAAATTCTAGGAAAAAAATGAAAAATCTGGAAAGAAAAAAAGAAAAAAAGAAAAGACCCCAAAAAAGCAAGGAAGGGTCCAAAAAATAGAAGCCAAAAAGCAGTTTAGCAAAGTGTTTGTCTCATTTTTCAATTCTTGTAATGTTCGTAATCGAGTTGTATTTTTTGTCTTTTGTTTATTTGAGTGTCATCTGTTCTAGACCACCCTCGTCCTGCCATTCAGGAAGTGGTGAATAGCTTAAGGCTTTGCTTGAAAGATGGGTAGAATAGGGGAGTGTTATCTTTTTTAGGGAACCCTCCTTCGTTTGATGAGAGCCAGTATTGGCTCGACCTCTTTGAGGAAAAGTCTTAACTTGGTGAACAACCAGTAAGTCCTCAGTTTCATAGACACGGGACAACCATTCGTATTTTAACATGTTTCATTACGTCGTCACTGACTAGGTCCAGTTAGAGAATGTTATGAGAGACTATCTTGTTTGACATAAGTGCATATGTGAATGTGTATGAGTCAATTGAGGCATTCTTCAACCTATATCCATGTTATGATTTGTATGGTTTTTGTTCATAAGTTATTTGATAGATTCAATAGATTAGTTCATTTCATTTGGCATGAGACTCCATTTTTTGTGTTGCATTGTTTTTTGCATTAGAGTCTAGCTTAGTTGCTTGAGGACAAGCAAAGGTTCGGTTTGGGGAGTTTGATGAACGCGTATTTTACACCTTCATTCGAGTCTTTTTTCACTTATTTTTGCTATCCTCTATATTAATTTAGCTATATTATAGTGCATTTTATTAGAATAGTGTCACGTTTCCCTTTAGTTTGCATTTTACAGGTTTTAGGTGAAAAACGTGGTTTTCCGGGCAATTATATTGAAGAGAACGAAGAATCGGTGTTACGAGGACATTTTTGGAGTATCTAGAAGATTCCGGATGGGATTTGAAGTCTAGGGGTCGAGTTTGAGGGCTTAAAGGTCACTAGAAGGCAAAAACCGAGTCCTAAAAGGAAAAGAAATCCAAAAACGCGTCTCTCGCCGACTGGAGCTCCCGGGTGATTCGCCCGGGATGCGGGGCGGTTCGCCCCACACTAGGCGGTTCGCCCGGTGTGTGGGGCGACTCGCCCCACGCTTGCCAAACTCCTATATATAGTTGCTGTTTCTCTACGTTTTTTCATACTCTGTCAGAACGTTTTCCACACCTTTCTCATTAGTTTTAGGTAGGAATTCTCCAGAGTCTGTTCTGGGAATTCTTAGCATAGGAGACAATTTTTCTTATCAATTTGGAGCTTGTGAGATCGCGATTCTTCGAAGATTTACAACCTTCGTCGGTAACATTGTATCTCAGATTTTTCTATTTATATTTATATATCTTTCAACATGTTTTCATTCAATCTTGCTATGATTTCTGTTGATTGCATGACATCTATGAGTAGCTAAATCTATCGTTGGTGATAGTATGTGATTTCTTAGCGAAGGGTTCTTAATTATGCATGATGGCGGTAATGCGAATCAGACTTTGAGTTATTGCTTTATTTCTTTGATCTATCTAAGCCCTCTATCTTCGTAGTGTTGAATAAAACGGAACACATTGGACAATTCATGATCTTAGATCTCTATGCAAAACGATCGGGTACTTCATGCATGATTATTAACCTGCTATGCTTTGAATGATCATACTATCACTAACTTCCATTATCTTGATAAGAAAAATCTGTGCTAAGTCGTCTGTTGATTTTATAATTTAAGTTAAATTAGATAAAGCTAGTTATAGTCCTTAGAGATCGACACTCGAGGTCATTTTACTGCTACACTACGGTTTTTGTTGTATTTGTGAATTGCCTTTGGCTAAAAAAAAAATTTATTTGATTAATTGAATCTGACAAATTTCGGTTCATCAATGCCGCCTTAGAGAGAGTTCGCTATCATCAAAAGAAAACACATTGGTTCCTGGTTGCGCAACTTGGGCATACTTCACATCTCTAATCTTGAGATTATCATCTGTGATCTCTCTCTGATTTCGAGTGTCGCCTCCCGCGGGTCCTCCGGCGATAGTAAGAGTATGGATGCTTCCATTTACGGGACGGTTCTCATAATTGTTGAAATTATGAATATCGTCGTAACGAGGGTTTCCCTGGGGGTGGTGCTCGATCCCCACTTGTGGTGGTGGAGGGAGGATGGCTAGAGGTTCTTCCTTTCGAATATAGTTGACCAACTGTCCATTGCGAATCATTGTCTCAATCTCGTTCTTGAGCTCGACGCACTCGTCGGAAGTGTGTCCCTTTCCTTTGTGAAATTGGCAAAATTTCTCAGAACTTTTATTCTTTTGACTCTCTTGGATTGGAGGTGGCCATGAGACGTCTAGCTTCGTCGAGACTATATAGTTCAAGATGTCGGATCTTGGCCTATTCAAGTCTGTGTAGTTGCTATACCTCCTTGGAGGAGATCTCCTCGGAGGGGTTCCCTTGTCTCTCTAAACTCATTTCTTGGAGGACCTTCCTTGATCAAACCGTGCTTTTGATCCCTTCTTTGCTTTCCAGGATTTTGTTGCCTTGGAGATTATTCCTTCTCCCTTTCTTTTTCTTTCCCTTTTTCCTTGGGAGGGTTGGTTCTCACGGTGACCGTTTTTCGGAACTCTTCCGCTTCAAGGAAATCCTTGAAAACTTTTTCTAGTTGAGTTTCACTTTCGACAAATGATGATGAGAGCACCTCTTGGAATTTGACATTGGTAGTGTTACCATACATGTATTCCTTCCTTTCATTGATCGAGTGGTCCTCAACTTGGAGGGCTGCTTCATGAAAATAGTTGATGAAGTCCTTCAGATCTTCATTATTCTTCTGAACAATTTCGGCCAAGTACCTCACTCTTCCTTTGGTGTTCATGACCTTATCGAATCTCTTAGAGAACTCTTTGCAAAGCTCTCTATAGGATTTGATCGAGCGCTGAGGAAGGCGCGAACACCATTTCATGGCTTCTCCTGAATGGTTAGCCGGGAAGAGTAATGCTTTCGCCTTTGAGTCATGACCATATGCATCCATTTTGGTACCGAATCTCACCAAGTAGTCATTTGGACAACTTGTTCCGTCATAGCTTTCGAAAGTAGGGAAGTGATGAACGTGTATTTTACACTTTCATTCAAGTCTTTTTTCACCTATTTAGCTATCATCTATGTTAATTTAGCTATATTTTAGTGCATTTTATTAGAATAGTGTCACGTTTCCCTTTTCTTAGCATATTTCAGGTTTTAGGTGAAAAACGTGATTTTCCGGGCAATTATATTGAAGAGAACGAAGAATCGATGTTCCGAGGATATTCATGGAGTATCTAGAAGGTTCCGGATGCGATTTAAGGTCTCTGGGTCGAGTTTCAAGGCTTAAAGGTCACTAGAAGGCAAAATCTGAGTCCGAAAAGGAAAAGAAGACCAAAAACGCGTCCTCGCCGACTGGAGCTCCCGGGCGGTTCGCCCGGGATGTGGGGCGGTTCGCCCCACACCAGGCGGTTCGCTCGGTGTCTGGGGCGATTCGCCACACGCCTTCCGAACTACTATATATAGTTGCTTCTGTTTCTACGTTTTTCAGACTTCCTCAGACCTTTTTTCATACTTTTCCCATTAGTTTTAGATGGGAATTCTCCAGAGCCTGTTCTCGGAATTCTTAGCATAGGAGACTATTTTTCTTATCAATTTGGAGGATTATCTTGCTTGTGAGTTCGCAATTCTTCGGAGATTGACAACATTCGTCGGTAACATTATATCTCACGATTTTTCTATTTATATTTATTTCTTTCAACATGTTTTCATTCAATCTTTCTTTGATTTCTGTTGATTGCATTATATCTATGAGTAGCTAAATCTATCGTTGGTGATAGTATGTAATTTCTTAGCTAGGGTTCTTAATTATGCATGACGGCTGTAACGCGAATCAGACTTGAGTTATTGCTTTATTTCTTTGATCTGTCTAAGCCCTCTATCTTCGTAGTGTTGAATTGAACGGAACACATTGGACAATTCATGATCTTAGATTTCTATGCAAAACGATCGGGTACTTCATGCATGATTATTAACCTGATGCTTTGAATGATCATACTATCACTAACTTCCATTATCTTTGATAAGAAAAATCTGTGCTAAGTCGTTTGTTGAGTTTATAGTTTAAGTTAGATTAGATAAAGCTAGTTATAGTCCTTAAAGATCGACACTCGAGGTTATTTTACTGCTACACTACGGTTTAGATGATAACCGAAGTAAGTGCAGTAACTCAAAGCAAATATTACACTAGACAATTTACAGAGAGGAAACAAATTTCATTACAGTTCACTCGAATTGCTTAGAATTAGTAATGTAACTCACTGAGAAAGTGAGCAAGTCGTTCAAGTCCCTCCCGATTGCTAAAGACCCAACATGAACGCTCATTGAAGTGGCTCACTGTAATATTATTTACAAAGCATCGTTTATTATGAAAATAACAGTAGAAACAGAGCAAGCAGAGAGAGAGAAGAGCAAGTATAAACAAAGCATCATGTGTATTTTAAAATTACAGTAGGATGGATTAAGAGTGTTTAGAACTCACCAGATTCGAATATAACGGAATGATGTCGATCCAAAATTCATCTAAGATCCGGAGCCTTCAAAATGCCGACAGTAAATACCTCGTAATAAAAGAGAACAGGGATCAATCAAATTGCAGAATAAGTAACAAGTAAAGAAGATATATGCAGAAAAAGATAAATCAACACTAGCTGAATAAGAAAATTACAAATCTACGTCAAATAGATGAATTCGAATGGATGTAAATCTAACCTTAAATGATTTACCGAGCATATATTATTCAACTGCTCCAGTTTCATGAAATGATGCAAATCTTCAAAATTTCTATTGAAGTACCTATTTAACATTCAAATATCAATCGAATTATCATAACAAATATATCACCACAAAATAAAGCATCGAATCAATATATATGTACTTACAATGTCGGATCTCAGGCTGGACTACAGGGGATACTCTATGTCCCAAATTAGTACACGAAATTCGTAAATGAATTATGGCATGTTAGACGAATCAATCACCCCAAGTGTATGAATTATTCGATTTAAGAAAACATGAAGAACATACCTGTCGAATCGACATGAGGAAGATGGATATTGACGACCTTGATAATAAATTTGGATTCGAAATCATATTTTAGATCGAATGAGAGTGTAATGCAATTGAGATGATACAATAATAGATTACCCGTCGATATGAGAGGAGAAATTGGGTGAAGATTGAAAGAAATCTATTCGGGTGGAGATGATGTTGATCGACATCGATGATGTCGGAGGAGAGGCCGAAAGAGGAATGTTTTGGGGAAGGAGACAACATCAACACAAGCAAGCTATATATAGGTAGGTCAAAATTGGTTAATTATTAATTCATTACTCTAATTCGCGAATTATGGATTGGTATGGAAGAATTAAGTTTTGTCTACTTCACGTATTAAGGTTCAGCTAGATCATCATACTTTATTTACTACTTTTCTCCTATATGTTTTTTTTCTTCTTTTTTTTTAATGAATTACCTTAAATTACGATCTTTATAATTGTTGATAGGTAATTAGTGCTTTCCTCTTGAGCGTCGTACTTTCCTCTGGAGCGTGGTTGTAGGGCGAAGGTTCTAGAGCGTCCTTCGCACTTCAAATGCCTTCCGTACTGTACCTAGGACCTCAGGTATAACTTAGAAGGGGGGGGGGGGTTAATGCCACAAGCCCGGCTTGTCAATGATCAAGCCGGAGGGACGACTTTACGTATAGGGAGTTGGTAGGCTTCCCTAGTAAATGTAGGGTGAGAAAGTAGTGTGATGGGGTGTCTTAATGATTGAATGATTGATTAGTTGGTACCTTGAATGGGGTGAGCCCCTATTTATACTAGCAATAGAATATTGCTTGAGTCCTTAGGATCGTGACAAGTGTCCGGCCATGATTGAGTCTCTCTTGGGCTTAGGCCCATTTGAAGTGACCCATGGGCTTTGGCCCAAATCTTCTACTGAGGTTGGCTGGGGTAAAATGGTCTTCCTTGGTACCAAAGTGCTCCTACGGCGGGTGTCGCCCTAGTACCGTCCGAGGACGGGGTAGTAGGGAGACTGCCGAGCTTCTAAGGTCCGAGGACCACCTTTTCCTTAGGACATGTTAATTCTTCCTTGGCGTAAGGAGTTATGTCTGGCCACCTGTGGTAGTAGGGCAGAAGGGCACTCGTCCGACTACCAGTGCTAGTAGGGCAGAAGGGCACCAATCTTGTTCCTCTCGGCGTGCTACTAGGGCGACCCTATGTAGCCGGAGGTTGTAGTGTAGCCCAAGGATCTCTTTGCTTGGCTTGCCTTTCTCCTAGATGGTGGCTACTAGGGCTTTGTCCTGCTAGTAGGGCGTCACCACGCTAGTAGGGCAGCTCAATGGCTAGTAGGGCAGTTGTACTTCTAGGTTGAACATAAGGACTTAGGCTATTTTGCCTAGTCTTTTGTCTGGTCGGACCATGGTGAAAGGTAATCGGACCCTTCTATCATGGTCAGTCCATGACGCCCTAGTACGCTCTTAGACGCCCTTAGGGGTTGGATATATTCCGACGCCAACATATGTCCCCCTAGTTTCCAAGTATCTTAGTAGAAGATAGTTGTGGAACTATTAAGTTCAAGTCGGACTTCCCTTCAATTTTGAAGTATGGTCCGATGTATAGGTGAAAAGAAAGTTTTTCCTTGCGACCCGATGGTTTTCATAATCTTTTCCTCCTCCTATCTCTCCCTCCCCCCCTTTTTTTGTGGTCCGGGTAGATGGTACTCGGACCACGAAAAAAGGGTATTTGTATGAGAGATTTTGGATCCGGGAAAGGTCATGCAACTTCACTAGGTCGGGGAGTAGTCCTTGCTTCCGAGGAGCATGTGTTTGGAGACGTTACAAAGTTCTTCAAGTTTTTTGATTCTCCCCTCTCTCTCTCTCTTTTTTTTTTCTCGAGGAGCCCGCCTGGTAGGGCGACTCCCAACTCATGCGCGCGCCAGACGGTTTTTCCTTAAGTCGGGGCGCTCCAAGGGTAAAACCGTCTCTTCACGACGTGGATCAATCTGAGCCTTCCACATCGTCACGCGTGTGGCCTAGATTCGTCTCCACGTATGCGACGGTTCGCCTTCCCGTACTACCCTCTTATAAATAGGGGTACTTAGATTCATTTGCAACATTTTCGTCCACATTCACTCAGAGCACTTTGAACACTCCGAGTAGCAATTCGTGCAGAACGAGGATCAGACGTAGTCGAGCAAGTCGGTTTCTACTTTCGCCAAATCAAGTAAGTTCGACTACTCCTTTGTTTTCTTTCACTTCTGCTCTTTTATGCGTGGCCGCTATGTTTCCCGTACTTGTGCTCGCTCATATATGTTTTCTTTCTTAGTCTCTCCCCTTTAACATTCTCGTCGGCCCCGCCCCTTCCTCCCTATGTGGTAGTTGTTGATGAACCGGAATTTGTCAGATTCTAATTAATCAAATAAATTTGTATTTAGCCAAAGGCAATTCACAACTACAACGAAAACCGTAGTGTAGCAGTAGAATAACCTCGAGTGTCGATCTCTAAGGACTATAACTAGCTTTATCTATCTAACTTAAGAATATAAAACAACAGATGACTTAGCAAAGGTTTTTCTTAACAGATAATGGAGATTGGTGATAGTATAGTCATTCAAAGCATAACAGGTTAATAATCATGCGTAAATTCCTCGGTCTTACATGGAGATCTTTGATCAATGAATTGTCCAATTGTGTTCCGTAATTATTCAACACTACGAAGATATAGATTTAGATAGATCAAAGAAATAAAGCAATAACTCAGAGTATAATGTGCGATATAGCCATTAGCATAATTATCAACCCTTCGCTAAGAAATCACATACTATCACCAAAGTTTAAGTTTAGCTACTCATAGTTGTCATGCAATCAACAGAAATCATACCACGAATGAATGAAAACATGATGAAAGATATATAAATATAAATAGAAAAACTGTAAGATACATTGTTACCGAAGGTTGTCAATCTCCGAAGAATCGCGATCTTACAAGCTCCAAACTGCTAAGAAAAAGTATCTCCTAAGCTAAGAACCCCCAGAACAGGCTCTGGGAAATTCCTACCTAAAACTACAGAGAAAGGTGAGAGAAAAGGTCTGGAAAAGTATGAAAAAACGGAGAAAACTGAGCAACTATATATAGGCTTTCGAATTGTGTGGGGCGAAGGGCCCCACACACCGGGCGATTCGCCTGGTGTGGGGCGATTTGCCCCACGTCCCGGGCGACTCGCCCGGGAGTGTTTTTCGGCCCAAAATGTGTTTTCGACGCGTTTTTGGATTTCTTGCCCGTTTCGGACTCGGTTTCTGCCTTCTAGTGACCTTCTAGCCTCCAGATTCAGCCCCTAGACTTCAAATCCTATCCGGAATCTTTCAGATACTCCAATTAGGCTTCTGGAACACCAATTCCTTGTCTACTTCAATATAATTGCCCGGAAAACCTCGTTTTTCAACCAAAACCTGTGAAATAAAAACTAAAGGGAAACGTGACACTATTCTAATAAAATGCACTAAAATATAGCTAAATTAACATAGAGGATAGCTAAAATAGGTGAAAAAGACTCAAATGAAATTGTAAAATACACATTCATCAGTCGTACGTTTAATATTTCATCGTCATCGCGCATCTCAATTTTCAGACTTGGACTTAAAACATACTTAAACGGACCTCTCGGACTTGACATAATCGACGTTGACTGAAGTTTTTCCTCTTCCTTTGTTTAGGATGTCCGAGAGGAGTGATAGCGAGAACATGTCCGAGGGGCACGGGTATGCGGACAACAGTAGTTCATTATCCGTGAGTTTTCTGGATAACGAGTTGCCCGTGGTTGAGGTGCCCGATGAAGAACATGAGGTTTTGAGTACCCCTCCAGGGGATAGGCTAGTCGCTCGGTCGCGGGGGCCTAGAAATGAGTATGATTTAGACGATTCTTTTATCAATGATGAGGCCGAGGAGGGCGCCGCTCATAGTGTTCCGCCCGAGATGATGAATGCAGTTGCTGGGATTCTCGGGCATGATTATCGGGCAGGTGATCAGCCTGACCCTTTAGAGCCCTGGGTCAGCATCTTGGGGGAAGATGTACTCGCGATCAAAAATCCTGAGATTCTCCCCATTGATGGGAAATCTTCTTCTAGTAAAACCGGGAGTCCGAGTCCTATGAGGTATTTGCCTCATGGTTATTACAAGAGGGTGGTGACCCTCTCGTCCGACGACGAGATTCGTCTGCCGCCTTTAAATTTTGACGAGGCCGGTCCGAGCAGGAGTAAGCCTGCGCCTTATGTGCACGATGAAGGCAGTGACTCCATCTTTGGGGGTCACAATGATCTTTCTCTGGAAGTGTCCGAGGGAAACTCCAAGAGGAGTCGGGACCAAGAGGATGTGCCGCCTGAGACCGAAGAGGCGAGGAAGAGGAAGAGCGCGAGGCTGCCAATAAAGTGTCCGCGTCCGAGGATGTTGGGACTTCACGTTCTGCACCGAGGAGGAAGAGGAGAAGAAAAGGCGATCCAATCCCTCCTAAGTTTGCCAAGGATGGTCGTCCGAGGGGTGCTGCTTTCTCGGACGTAAAGTTTACTCGGCCTGTTTCAGAGTGTCACCATCCGGATCCTAACGGCGAGTTGAACGAGGACGGTGCTATCCTCACTGTGGCGACTACCATTTCCGAGGAGGAAATTCCTCATCTTCGATGGATTTACTCTTTGCATGAGTCTACGGTTGAGATACTCCTTCCGACGCCTGACCAGACATTTTACAACCCACCGTCCGGGTACATGTCTGTTCACACGATGTCCTTCGAGCGAGGATGGTGGATGCCTTTTTGTGATGCTTTCCGCGATCTTTTCAACGACCTCGGCCTCGCTCTTGCTCAAATAATTCCAAGCTCGCTCGGCGCTTTAGTTTTCCACGGGGTTTTCTGTCACATCCGAGGAATCCCTGTGAATTATTCGACATTTATACAACTTTTCCGGGTGTCGGTTATGTAAGAAAATATGGTCAGAGTTACCCCTAGGGTACGCAGCGGAATTTCAAAATTTTTCTTAACATACAGGTTAATTGATTATGCATATGTCGTATATATATAAACACGTCAATTAGAAGACTAACCTTACTTCCAAAGCAGCTTCCAAGTCTTCGTAATATTCCGGTGTATCTTCTCGTTCGTCGAAGTCGAAGATATCTACAATACTCTGTATATCTGCAAGACAATAAGAGTTAGTTTCCAGCTCCTAGAACCTCAACCCTGGTATCCACGGATGAACAGCCTATCGGAAGAATGCTAGGATATTCTTTGTGTGACCAAGAAGACGGGGCGGCGATTCCTCCGGCAGAGGTGGCGCGCGCGGGTGGCTAAGGGAGGAGGGGAGAGCTTTTATTTTCTCTAAAAAACTGGGTAGAATAACTGTGAAAGTCTATGTCTGAAACTGTGTGTCAAAAGCTCTCTAATAGTCTACTATATATAGTAGTCTATAGAAGCCTAAAGCATAAGCAATTAGACTTCGTAAAGGAATAAGAATCTAATTCTTATCGCACACGGAAACCAATATCAAGTCTAGATTCATTCCCAATCAAATCAAAACTCAATCAGGAAAATCTAACTTATCCCTTGGACTTCTAATAGACGAAGGAGTCGAACTCCTTCCCCTACTCATCCATGCGCGCGCGCGCCTCCTAGGGACAGTAGGTGGGTCCCAATTTTGGGACCCACTTATAGTTCTAAGGCAATTCAAACTCCAAGTAGATTTTGCCAAAGTGCATATGTTAATTCTAAATTAACATATCCTTTCAAATCAAACCTCCATTATATTTCCAAAATATAATCTTTAATTGTATTTACATAAAATACAATTAATTAGCCAATTCAATTAATAATTCCAAATCATTAATTGAGCCACCAAATATTATAATTAATTCCAAATCAATTATAATCCATCAATCACAATTAATTCCAAATTAATTGCGATTCCATCTTCAAGGATATTCTGATAGGCTGAATCACCACATAGTGTGACCCATAGGGCCTCATCGTATTAAGCAAGTCCTAGACTAGGCAAATGGAATTCCTAGACGGTTCCATTTGCAATATTAATACGTGAGGACGTTTGAGAGGTTTCTCAAAGCTAACCCTTTCGCTGCGAAGCCTGTTGCGCTCAACGCGGCGATGGTAATGTCCCTTCATCTGACTTGCTCGAATGTATCTAGGATCGATGAAGTGTCTATCCCAATAATACATCCACGGGTGTCTCAGGGAGTTGCTTGGTTAAGATATACTTATGACCGTCATAATATATCATTTGCACTGGCCAGTGAGTTTACCAACACAACTATGCAGACTATGAGCAGTGCTCTCTTGTGCTACACATGAGAGATGAATCCTTCACAGAATCACTTATCATCCCCATTTGTATGTAGCCATAATCCTGGATCGTGTCTTAGGTCAGCTGCTTATTAAGAGCTGACATCGATGGGTCCACCAAGGATATGGGGCAACAAATGTGATGATAAAGTCCTGTAAGTACAAAGGACGATTGGCATCACTTCGACAACTCACCGGTTCCCATAGACACTTCGGTGTAGAGTATACATCGATGGGAGTGTCCGGTGGGTACTTCCATTGTTCGATAAAGCTTCATCGAACAACTATGCGCAGTTACGGGAACGTTTCTCGATTGTCCAACAATCCGTTCCGTGGCCGTGGGATCGGCTCACACTTGCTCGAACAAGTATAACCTCCACGCATACTAGTCTTGTCTGTGATGAATGTGTATATTACATTTTCATTCGAGTCTTTTTCACCTATTTTAGCTATCCTCTATGTTAATTTAGCTATATTTTAGTACATTTTATTAGAATAGTGTCACGTTTCCCTTTAGATTTTATTTTACAGGTTCTGGTTGAAATTCGGGGATTTCTGGGCAATTATATTGAAGTTGACAAGGAATTGGTGTTCTAGAAGCCTATTTGGAGTATCTGAAGGTTTTCGGATAGGATTTGGAGTCTAGGGGTCGAATCTGGAGGTTAGAAGTCCACTAGAAGTCAGAAACCGAGTCCGAAAAGGTGAAGAAATCCAAATCTGCGTCGAAAAACACGGAATTCCGCGAAAAAGACGGGGGGCGAACCGCCCAAGAGATTATTCGGTGCCTATATATAGTGCTCAGTTTTCTCTCCGAAAATCATATCTTTCCAGACCTACTTTCTCACCTCTCTCTATAGTTTTAGGTAGGAACTTCCCGGGGCCTGTCCTGGGAGTTCCGTAGCTTAGGGGATACTTTTTCATAGTAGTTTGGAGCTCGTAGGACCGCAATCATCCGGAGATTGACAACCTTCGGTAACTTTGTATCTTACAAGTTTTATTCTACTTATTTTATTTATCTTTCAATATGTTTTCTTCTATGATTTCTGTTGATTGCATGCATAATATGAGTAGCTAAACTTATCATTGGTGGTAGTATGTGAATTCTTAGCGAGGGAAGATAATCATGCTAATGGCTATATCGCGCATTATACTCCGTGTCATTGCTTTATTTCGTTGATCAGTTGTAACCAAAATTCTCGTATGTTGTATTGATCATTATGCACAATTGGACACTAGTCGACCATCAGACCAATTATCTTCGTAGTGTTGAATAATTACGGAACACATTAGGACAATCGTGATTGACTAGTCAGGCCAGATTATCTTCGTAGTGCTTAATACTTGCAACAGTACACTAGATTGATTCAAAGATCTCTATGCAAGACCGAGGAATTTATGCATGATTTTCGACCCGTTATGTTAAGAAGGACCATACTATCACCAATCTCCATTATCTGCTAGAAACCCCTCTGCTATCTGTTTGCTGTTTTTATATTCTAAATTAGATTTGATAAAGCTAGTTATAGTCCTGAGAGAACGACACTCGAGTCATTCTGCTGCTACACTACGGTTTTCGTTGTAGTTGTGGATTGCCTTTGGCTAAATAACAAATATATTTGATTGACCTTGACACGTTCATCAGTCTGGTTCATTCAGACCCCCACATCCGAGATGAACCTCGACTAGGGAGAGTTTGGGATAGATGATAACTCACATAGCTCCCACTATCTGTGTGATCGTTCATCTATCCGAGGGGACATGTTTAATATCAATACAGACAGTAATAGAGATATGACATGCTGCATGCCTGGTGTAATATAAATGTGAAAGCGATACTCAATAGTAAAATGCAACAAACATATGTTATATTACCTTGACCTATGTAATAGTACATATATGCCCTCTATAAGGGCACCATGCCTTAGTAAGGACTGTCTCTAGGACATATACACTATCAATCTCCCACTTGGACTAGAGCCAGTCACCTTTATGCCTAATGCCCAGATTAGCATAATGTCTTAAGTGGACTTCCACTGATAAGACCTTGGTGAAAGGATCTGCCACGTTGTCTGTGGTAGAGACACGTTCTATACTAACTTCTAATTTATCTATAATCTCACGTATAACGTGATATTTCCTAAGTACATGTTTGTTCTTGTTTGTAGATCTAGGCTCCCTAGCTTGAGCGACGGCGCCCGTATTGTCGCAATAAATCGTTATTGGACTGGGAGCAGGAACAACCCTCAATTCCTTCAAGAACTCTGAAACCCAGACAGCTTCTTACGATGCTTCTGATGCAGCAATGTACTCGGCTTCTGTGGATGAGTCAGCAACCGTGGCTTGCTTAGAACTCTTCCAACAGACAGCTCCTCCGTTCAATTTGAATACGTATCCTGTCTGTGACTTAAAGTCATCAGGATCTGATTCAAATCCAGCGTCGACATACCCAGACATCTTTAATTCTGGTTCTCCACCAAACACCAAGAACATCTCTTTAGTCCGTCTAAGGTACTTAAGAATGTTCTTCACAGCAGTCCAGTGAGGTACTCCTGGATTCTGTTGGTGCCGACAAGTGACACTAAGCGCATATGCCACATCGGGCCTTGTGCAATTCATTGCATACATTATAGACCCTACTGCCGAAGCATAGGGCACACGACTCATTGCATTTCTTTCTTCATCAGTTTTAGGACCATCCTTAACTAATAAGACAATCCCATGCCTAGCTGGTAGAAAGCCTCTCTTTGAGTCGTCCATCTTATAACGCTTCAGTATTTTGTCGATGTAGGTGGACAGTGTCATTCCTAATATCCTCTTGGATCTATCTCTAAAGATCTTGATCCCTAGGATGTAGTTCGCTTCACCCAAGTCCTTCATCGAGAAGGTACTTGATAACCAAACTTTAGTCTCTTCTAGCATAGAGACATTGTTCCCCATGATCAAAATGTCATCTACATAAATGATCATGAAAACAACTCCTTTGTCGCTGTGTCTCGCGTAGACACAGGGATCTTCCTTGCTTCTGATGAAGTCAAACGATTTGACAGCTTCATCAAAGCGGATATTCCAGCTCCTTGACGCTTGCTTTAGCCCATAGATGGATCTTTGTAATTTGCATACAGCAGTTGGCCTGGTTTTACTAATAAAACCTTCCGGCTGTACCATATAGACCTCTTCCTCAAGGTTGCCATTGAGGAAGGCAGTCTTTACATCCATCTGCCAGATTTCATAATCATAGTAGGCAGCTATCGCAAGTAGAATTCGAATGGACTTCAATTTTGCTACCGGTGAAAAGGTTTCATCGTAATCGATGCCATACCTTTGCGTGTAGCCTTTCGCCACAAGCCTAGCTTTGTGCGTTTGTACCTTGCCATCGACATCTGTCTTTCGTTTAAAGACCCATTTGCACCCAATTGGTCTAACCCCTTGAGGCAAGTCTACCAAGTTCCAAACTTGGTTCTGGTACATTGAATCCATTTCTAATTCCATGGCCTCTTGCCATTTGTCTGAGTCAATATCAATTATTGCCTCTTTGTAGGTCTCGGGATCTTCCCGATCTGATAAACCGACATCAAGTTCACTGATGTCTTCTATCATAAGGCTTTGCTTCTAAAGTCCTCTTAGGATCCTCTTCGACCTACGGAGCTCAACTTGTTCTGGTTCTTTTCTTTTCTGGCTTCGTGTAACACGAACATTATCAATGGGTACTGATGCAGCTGGTCGCTGGGCGCGACCCTGTTCCCTTGCGGGAGGCTGCTCTTGTACAACTTGTTGCACAGGTTGGTTGACAACGGGTTCTATTGGTGTGGTTTCAACTGTTGATCTAATCACAGGACTCCCACTGACTATGACATGCCTAGCAAGTGTCATATCATCACCCTTGTCTTCTTCGAAATCTCCCACTGAACTTGACTCCAAATCAGAAGATTTAGAGACCTCATGTTCGCGCGTGTCAAAGTCTTGAATTTCTTCAAGTTCTATCATGTCATCTAACCTCTCTTCTTCGAGGTATTCAGCTTCTAAAAACTTCACGTTTCTAGACACGATCACCTTGTGAGCTTCAGCATGATAGAATTCATAGCCTCTCGTCTGACGAGGATAGCCTATAAAATATACTTTGACACCCTTGGCATCTAACTTATCAGTGAGCATCAGTTTGACTATCGCAGGACAACCCCAAGGTCTAAGATAGCCTAGTGAAGGCTTCTTTCCCTTCCACAACTCGTAAGGAGTTTTCTCCACTGATTTAGATGGTACACGATTTAGAATGTAGATTGCAGTTTGCAGTGCATATCCCCACAGATACTTTGGAAGAGTCGAGAATCCAATCATTGATCTTACCATGTCTAACAGGGTTCGATTCCTCCTCTCAGATACACCATTTAACTGAGGTGTTCCAGGAGGAGTCCATTGCGATTGAATTCCAATTTCCTTCAAGTAATCGATAAATTCTTCACTAAGGTATTCACCTCCTCGTTCTGATCGAAGAGTGACTATCCTTAGGTTCAATTCATTCTCGACCTCGTTCCTAAACTCCTTGAATTTCCCAAAGGTCTCGGATTTATTCTTCATAAGATAAATATATCCATACCTTGAGAAATCGTCAGTAAAGGTAACGAAGTAAGGATAACCCCCACGCGCATGGAATTTAAACGGTCCACATACATCGGTATGTATGAGCTCTAAGCAGCGAGTGGCACGAACACCTTGTCCAACAAAAGGTTTGTTCGTCATCTTACCCTTAACACAAGATTCACATGTACCATATGATTCAAAATCAAATGGTTCTAAGTAGTCCAACTTCCTTAGATAAGATGGATTATTCTTCTTACTTGAAGACGGTTGTTTGTTATGTATTTGAAATAAAGGTAGACTACTTTGCAAAATATATAAACCATTCACCAAGCGAGCTTTTCCATAATATTGATCATTTAATGAAAAATAACAAGTATTATTCGCAAATCGAAAGGAAAACCCATATTGTCTAACAATGGAATGGAAATAATATTTCTGACAATGGATGGAACAAAATAAACATTATCAAGTTCTAAACATTGTCCCGAAGGTAAATCTATCTTGCTGCGTCCAACGCGTTTGGCTTCAACTGGATTGTCGTTCCCAACATGCAAGTCAATTTCACCTTGCTTGACTAGCTTGTGATCAATTAGCCCCTGCACATTATTACAAATGTGTGAGCCACAGGCTGTATCTAATACCCAACCATTGGAGTCAAAGTAGTCATGTTCATTTCAATAACAAACATACCTGAGCCAGAAGCCGATGACTTCTTAGCTTGATCTGCCCTAAGCTTAGGGCAATCTTTCTTCCAATGTCCTTTCTGCTTACAGAAAAGACATTCATCTGTGCGTACCGTTCCGCTTCTCTTGAACTTCCTTTTCTGGTTCGGACGCTTAGGCTTATCACTCCAAGTGTTAGCCTTGGCTCCCGACTTTCCCTTACCCTTAGCACCTTTGCTTTTCGAGTTTGAGTTAGACGGTTGCCCAACAAGCATGATCGACTTTTCCTTCTTAGGAAGAGTTTGATCATATGTCTTCAGCAGATTATGAAGTTCAGGCAGTGTTACGTCCTTCGCATTCATCGTGTATTCGGTGAACTGCGAATACGAACCGGAATGATTGAAGGACAAAGATCACCATGATCTTGTTCTCTAGCTTAAATGCCGACATCGGCAAGCTTTTCAAAGAGACCATCATTTTGAGAACATGCGGAACATGTTCCCTTCCTTCACTGAGCTTGCATCTGTGTAGCTCTTTGATCAAATCAAATTCAACACTTCTAGTTGTCGTCTAAAGAGCGACTCAAGATGCTTAACATCTCATACGGCAACATGCTTTCATGTTGCCTCTGCAACTCATTGCTCTTGCCGCCAGCATAATACACGTATGCGGATCTAGCATCCTCAAGATTCTTATCAGACCTTACATTGTGGTTGATTCCAAGCAGCAACCTGAGCGGCAGTCTGATTTTCGGGGCACACGGAATGACCTCGTCCAGACGTACTCAATCTTTTCGTACTCCGCATAACCAAACGTCTAATTCCTGATCCATCTAGTAAGTTTGGTCGGTTAAAATTTGCTT
>CM051458.1:45466628-45489485 GCA_028274465.1 Plantago ovata
CAACAATTAATTTGTTTAAAAGCCAAAGAAACGACTATATCACTACACAAACTAGAGTGCAATGCAAGTTTTCCCCCGAGTGTCGTTCTCTCGGGACCTAACGTGGCTTTGTTTGAGGTTTTTTCTAGTAATTTCAGACAACGAGTTCAAATGTTTGTAGAAATGCTTTCTTAGAACAAAGCAACGAGAAATCCGATTGTTGTAATCAAGTTTGGAAAACGGTTGGTGTTAGAAATCAATACACATGCATGGGTTACGAATATGCTCACAAGTTCAGTGCGTAAAACCTTCGATCAAGTCTGCTAAGCAACTCGTCTAGGTAACTTTCAAGACACACATCATAAAAGACCACTATCAATACTTTAGAGGTGCATGTCACTAACACCATTATTCTAGCATGCTGCAAATCTCTAACATACAATCCTATAGCTTTCATTGACCAAGAGTTTGTCACTATACTCAATTCGAATATATTTTATAGGCAACTAAGAATCATATGAAGGGATTTGCAGCAAGATTGAATCACAATCTCATGTAAGCATAAACATAACCCATAGCATGCATATTCTACATTCTACCACCAACACAAAGGATTTAGCTACTCATATTCATCAACATAGACATCAAATCATATAATTGTAAATAGAATACATCAATCAACTATAGACAAGAGATAATGATACAATGTTACCACCAAAGCTGTCACTAATCGGTGGGTATTGAGAAAACCTCTCCGTAGATGAAACAATGGAGAAATCCTATGCCAAAACCTTTAATCCAATCTAAAATACAATGTAATCTGAGTTTTCTCTGAGTTTTGGGGCTTAGGAGCTCTCCAAAACGAAGGTACAGTTCAAAAGTATCCAAAAGAAACTGAAGATCAGATCTAAGAAGGAAAATCCGAAAACGTAACCGCTGCCAAGCGGACCGCTTGGAGAGGCCAAGCGGAGCGCTTGGCAAGCGAAGCGCTTGGGCCACTCCAAGCGCTTCGCTTGGCTGCTGTGCCAAAGCTCCTGGAAAATGAAGCGGAGCGCTTCACTATTCCAGGCGCTTAGCTTGGCTCCTGGGCAGATTTTTGTCTTCAAACTCAATCTTTTTGCCCTCGTACGGCCCTCGGGTGCCTTGGACTCATCCTTCTCAATGATTATTGATGCTCAAACACTCACGAACAAGCCGTGAGATCAAGGAACTTCAACGGGGCCATTTCTATCAAAAAGCTCGTAGCTCAAAAAGCTCGTTTTTAGCTCCAAAAACGCTCATTTCAATCAAAAAGCTCGTTTTTAGCTCCTAAGTGCCTGAAAATGCAGAAAACAATAAACGTGACACTATTCTACAAAACTAACCAAAAAACAAGGCTAAAAGATAGCAAAAGAAGGTAAAAAAGACAAGATGAACGCGTCAAAAATACGTTCATCAAACTCCCCAAACCAAACCTTTGCTTGTCCTCAAGCACAAACTATCCTAAATGCAACACAAAAGGAGTCTCATGCCAAGTAAAGTGAACTAATCTATTGAATCTACCAAATGCTTATGAACAAAACCAAATGAGCATGACATGCAAGTAGGTTGAAGAATGCCTCGATTGCGAATATACACATTCTCATGTGCACTTGGTTAATCAAAGGAGTCTCTCGTAACATCTTCTACCTGGACCTTGTCAGTGACGACACAATGATGCATGTTATCATACTACAATTGCCCCGTGCCTATGAAACCGAGGGCTCACTACTGTTCACCAAGCGAGACTTTTCCTCAAGAGAGGGCGAACCAATACTAGCTCTCATCAACGAAGGAGGGTTCCCTAGAAAGAGAAGACACTCCCCTATTCTACCCAGACTCTCAACGAATGAGTCTCCTTCAACCACTTCTTGAATAGCAAGACGAGGGTGGTCAAGAACAGGCATTGGACAAAGGCGACACGAAACGAAAGATAGAATTTACAACTCGATAACTTCACAATAACAAATATTTACATGACACTTGACACTTTACTAGACTGCTTTTGGTTTGCAACGACCCTTCTTTTGCTTTTGGGTCTTATTCTTTATTTTCTTTCTTTTTTTTTTTATTTTCTCTTTTTCTTTTCTCTTTTTTCTTCTTTTTTTTTTTTCTTTTATATAGGGGCAAGCAGCAGTACTAAGTGTCAAAAACACCTCCCCAAACCTATTCGAAAGAATAGGTTTGAGCACAAAGACGAAAAAGAAAAAGGAAAGACTCTTTTACAAAGACGTCTCCCCAAACCTATTCGAAAGAATAGGTTGGGACACAAAACAAAAAGAAAAAGAAAAAGGAACTTTACAACGACTCAAAGACGAAAGACAAGATCAATGAAGCAACCCCCTCCCCAAACCTATTCGATAGAATAGATTTAATACAAGGAATCGCACATCTCACACTACCTCCTTCCTAGGCATTTGGCAATCTTTAATCGAGGTGAAGAACTTGTCGCCTCTTACGTACATAATTACACGGGTTACAACCATAGACTCTAACATGCATCATTTTATAAGGCCATCGTGACCGCAGCAGAAGAAACACCACTCAAGGTGATGTCGAGACTACTAAGCTTAACTAGTGCACATGCGAATGTGACAAACCAAGCGAGACAAGCCTCAAACTACTTGCAAAGTGATGCAACATATGATCAATGGTCATAAACACTTAGTCTACTCAATAAAAAAGTTCAAAAGACTTGGCAATAAACTCCACACACAACAACGTGCAACAACTCATCTAGGGATGATATGCATGCAAAAATTTGAAAAACACGACAAATCACATGAACTTGAGTAAAATCAGGCATGTACGAACCACACAAGCATATAGTACTGAAAATCCAATACCCCCTCCCCAAACCTAAACTTTTGCTCGTCCTCGAGCAAAGAAAAGTTGAATGAAAAGGAAAAATTGGATTGAAAGTACACTTCCCTGAGATAAAGGTTCGTGTCCAATCTTCTATATATGAGTAGTACCTGAAAGGACTCAAGAAACATGTGAAAATGGGTGCACAAAGGTGAGAAGAATGGAAAAAACGAGGAAAATCTGGGTACAGGGTCCAGGCGGACCGCTTGGCGGGAGCCAAGCGGTTCGCTTGTCAAGCGGAGCGCTTGGGAGGCTCCAGGCGCTCCGCTTGAAATTCCAGTAAGAATGAAATTCTTACAGGAATTCCAAGCGGACCGCTTGGGCTTGCCAAGCGCTTCGCTTAGCTCTGTTTCCAGATTTTCGATGATTTTTCCTATCTTAATCACCTAAGACACCAAGACAAACACTAGACTAAACGAATCACGACAAAAGGCACACAGGCCACAACTACAAAAGCAAATAAAGAGGAAAAACTAAACTACATGCAAAGAAATACCGCAAAGGTTATCCATTATCAAATGGGAACGAATCTCGTGCATTCGTTCCATTACTCCTTGCATCTTGGGAACCATCTTTGGCTCCTCTCCTCAAGTCCTCAAGCAAATCCATGATTCCCTGAAAATAAAAATCAACTAAATTAACAAAATCAAAATCTAAGAAATAACTAAAGGAATCAGAGGGAAAATAAAAAGAAAAAAGTGGATCAAAACTCCCTTGAAGCTCATAGGTGGGTGCATGGACCAGAATATAGGAGTCAAGATCAAGAGTGTCTGTAGCAATAGAATCCAAACATGTCGATTCAGAGACACCAAAATCTTCACAGAGTAGCTCCTCGATCTCAACACAACTCAAGACAACACTGTCTGAATCAGGTGAAGCAATGGATTCAGTCATCACCTCCTTCACGACTTCTTTACCAACAGTCTTGACATCCTCAGTTAAGGACGTGGAATCCAAGCTAAGCACTGAAGAGGCTTCGTCAATAGATTCTTCACAACATTCCTCTACATTGGCTATGTCGATTTCTAGTGGCGGACTAGCAAAGCGAGACGTCCATGTGTTTGAACCGGGAGGTGAATCCCAATCCCAATGTTCCAGAAACTTGTTGGTTATTTCATCCCAAGTGTGCAATAATCTTTCCGGCGGGATTCTGAGCCACTCACGAGCGCTCCCTCTCAAAGCTCCCATAAATCCCCTTATACAAAGCTGCTCATGTGATAAAATAACCCCCTCCACATTCTCACGAGGTATCCTCAACACACCTTCCTCGAACGTGTCTAAGAACCCTCTTGGATCATCACCACTTGAAAACGTGGAAACAATGGAGTAGTACGAAGGATCAAAGTCATAATCCTTGCAATCTTCGTCCAATGTTATGCAAGGCCCTCGAGGTTTCACATACCTTGTCAAAGAAGCTCGCATACTCATCCTTACAAGGAACTAGTTTCTGCACATGAGGAAACAAGAAACCAAGGAGCAGAATCCACAAAGAATTAAAAAAACTTGGAAGGAAAAAATCCTCTAATCTAATAATATATACAAAGAGCGCAAGCACGCAAGGTAACCAAGAGCAGATTAGATAAATTTTCTGAAAAAGATAGGGGGAAAGAAATGAGGTGAGAAAGTGATATTGGCTGAAAAACCAAAACAAAAACACCAACCAAAGGAGTTAAGTCCCCGGCAGCGGCGCCAAATTGATGATGTCGTTTTTTCACCAATTAAATTTGTTTTAAAAGCCAAAGAACACTTATCACTACACAAACTAGAGTGCAATGGCAAGTTTTCCCCGAGTGTCGTTCTCTCGGGACCTAACGTGGCTTTGTTTGAGGTTTTTGCTAGTAAATTCAGACAGCGAGTTCAAATGTTTGTAGAAATGCTTTCTTAGAACAAAGCAACGAGAAATCAGATTGTTGTAATCAAGTTTGGAAAACGGTTGGTGGTAGAAATCAAATACACATGCATGGGTTACGAATATGCTCACAAGTTCAGTGCGTAAAACCTTCGATCAAGTCTGCTAAGCAACTCGTCTAGGTAACTTTCAAGACACACATCATAAAAGACCACTATCAATACTTTAGAGGTGCTTGTCACTAACACCATTTATCTAGCATGCTGCAAATCTCTAACATACAATCTTATAGCTTTCATTGACCAAGAGTTTGTCACTATACTCAATTCGAATATATTTTATAGGCAAGTAAGAATCATATGAAGGGATTTGCAGCAAGATTGAATCACAATCTCATGTAAGCATAAACATAACCCATAGCATGCATATTCTACATTCTACCACCAACACAAAGGATTTAGCTACTCATATTCATCAACATAGACATCAAATCATATGAATTGTAAATAGAATACTTCAAATCAAACTACTAGACAAGAGATAATGATACAATGTTACCACCAAGCTGTCACTAATCGGTGGGTATTGATGAAAACCTCTCCGTAGATGAAACAATGGATGAAATCCTATGCCAAACCTTTAATCCAATCTAAAATAAAATGTAATCTGAGTTTTCTCTGAGTTTTGGGGCCTAGGAGCTCTCCATAACGAAGCTACAGTTCAAAAGTATCCAAAAAGAAACTGAAGATCAGATCTAAGAAGGAAAATCCGAAAACGTAACCGCTGCCAAGCGGAGCGCTTGGCAAGCGAAGCGCTTGGGCCCTCCAAGTGCTTCACTTGGCTGCTGTGCCAAAGCTCCTGGAAAATGAAGCGGAGCGCTTCACTATTCCAGGCGCTTAGCTTGGCTCCTAGGCAGATTTTTGTCTTCAAACTCAATCTTTTTGCCCTCGTACGGCCCTCGGGTGCCTTGGACTCATCCTTCTCAATGCTTATTGATGCTCAAACACTCACGAACAAGCCGTGGAGATCAAGGAACTTCAACGGGGCCATTTTCTATCAAAAAAGCTCGTTTTTAGCTCCAAAAATGCCATTTCGTACCTAAGTGCCTGAAAATGCAGAAAACAATAAACGTGACACTATTCTACAAAACTAACCAAAAAAAAAAGGCTAAAAGATAGCAAAAGAAGGTAAAAAAGACAAGATGAACGCGTCAAAAATACGTTCATCATGCCGCATACACGATCTAAAGGAACACCGCTTGCTGATTCAATTGCTGAGATCGACAGAGTCTACCACCAAAGAAGGCGACTACTTCAAAGTCGTGCACTAGAGGAAATAGAGGATACTGATTTCTCTGAATCTCTACACAGTCTTTTCAAGGAAATCGACGGAGTGGCAGAAGCTAGACCACTGAAAGCATGGGTTCAACCCACCAAGGACCGTATGAGGGGACCGGCGATTGTTCTTTCGTCCGCAACCCGAGATCTGGAAATCAAGAACCACGCATTCCAACAACTTCCGAGGTTCTATGGCTTATCAAGGGAAGATGTGATGGGGTACTTGCACGATATCGATGATTTCGTCAACCAACTCCCACGACCCGGAGCTGAAATGACAACGGATGAGTTGAGGATGAAGGTTTTTGCTATGGGACTTGGCGACAGAGCCAAGTCATGGTTGAGTTCTCTACCAGCAGGCTCGCTGGACACTTGGGAGAAGGTTTTTTCAGCTTTCATGGAAAAATACTTCCCTCACACCTTGACTACCGCGGTAAAGGCGCAAATAACTGGATTCAAACAGGACTATGATGAGACCATCTACACCGTGTTTGAGAGGTTCCAAGATCTCACGAACAAGTGCCCTCACCATGGTTTTGAACTTTCTGACCTAGTCCAACACTTCTACAATGGACTAACCTTCGAGAACCAACAAGTGGTGGATTTCCAATGTCGAGGCAATATTTGGGAGGAAACCGCTGAAGACGTCTGGGCAGTTTTCGAAAGGCTAGCTAAGGGTTCGCAATTCAAGGACCCAAGAGCAATGGTTAGGAGACGTGGACCTGAAGCTCCACCGACTCAAGAAGCCCCTATGTATAGGGGGAATGGGGATCAATTCGAGTGCTTTACCAACGAATTGAAGCAAGTCCTCAAGAGAGCTACCGGAACAACTATTTCGAACGAAGTCTGCCGAATATGCAAGAACTATGGGCATGAGGCTCATATGTGTAGATCGAAGCTTGCGTATGATGATGGCAACTGGGCTCGAGGAGGCGAAGAGGAAGCCTTTGCTACGGAGTTTGGTATTCAAGAGGCTAGCTACGGACAAGATAGTAGGAATCCTCGAGGTGGATTTTGGAGAAGAGGATTCCGACACAATCAAGGATATGCACCGGCTAACCAGACTATGGCCCTAACCAAGACCGTAGTAGGCTAAACTATGGTAATGATCACTGCGAAAACCCCGCTCCGAAAGAGCCTCCGAAGTCGAAGTCGGCTCAACTGATGGAGAACTTGCAAAAGATGGTTGATCACACCCAAAGTTTTCTCAAACGTTATGAAGAAGATTCTGAGAAGACTAGGGCAAGACTTGATAGGTTGGAAGAGAGCACTAGGCTTGCCCATCAAAAGATGAAAGAGTTGATCGACCGAGGAGCAAGTAGGGAGCAAGGCAAGCTGCCTAGCAACACTGAGAAGTCGATGTCCATTACCTTGGTGGGTGATCTACCTGTTGAAATCACTATCAAGAAGGTTGCTAAGTGCGAGAATTGCAAGGGGGAAATGCCCCCACAGGCCGAGGAAGAAGAGAAGGACCTTAGTACCGACAAGAACGAAGAGGAGCAAGAGGATCCCGAGCCAGTCCCTCAAAGTTTCGATGTTAAGATCGGGATTGGGGAACTTGAAGATGTTCGTGCCACGCTAGACACGGGATCCTACTCTAATGTGCTCCCTTTGAATGTTTTCGAGAAGAGTAACCTTGGAAAACTATTTGTGCATAAGGCTATTGTACAACTGGCGGATGGATCCTTTGTGAAACCCGAAGGCGTTGTGAAGAATATATTAGTCAAGATTGGTGAAGCTTCTGTATACACCGATTTTGTAGTTATGCCGGCGTCTACACCTGGGACAGGGGATGTCATTCTCTTGGGGCGAACGTTCTACCAAAGAACTTGCACTATTGAAGTGAATGGCAAGCAACATGTGTTGCAAGCCATATCTGATCCACCTGATACTTCTAACACTATTGACTACAGTGGTCTTAATGTCTATGTTCATTCTTATTCACAGGTTCGAGGCGTGAGAAGGAGATCCGTGAAGGGGAGGTCTAGTACCCTCAAGAAGAAAAGCTAGGCAAAGACAGGAGTCGAGTCAAAGACTTTAAACAATGGCGCTATCCGGGAGGCAACCCGGGGTTTTTATCGCTTTCTTTACCGCTTTATTGCATGCATTCATACTTGAACAATTTGCTTTTCATATGTGAATTTGTTCGTCTCTGTGTCGTATGTGCTTATGTTATGTTTGAGTGCGATTTTTCCGAGTGATTTTTTGAGGAAAATGTTTTTCGGGGACTAAAAACCGCATTTTATTTCGAAACGATCGTCTCCCCACCTCAGGAGGTGGGGGGTGAATCGCCCCACGTCCAGAGCGCGCGCGCGCGCTCCGGACGTGCGGGGCGATTCGCCCCGCACGGGGCGACTCGCCCCAGGCGTGGGGCGAATCGCCCCACGGTCTGCAGAACTTAAAGTCGGGATTTCTCCCCTTTCTTCCTCATTTCACTTCATCTTCTTCCTTTAAACTCCAAAAAATCCTCCATTTTCAAAATACCTTCAAAACTTCATAACGTCTTCATCTTTCCATCAATTTGTGTGTTCTTTAGCTTCAATCGAAGCCCGTTACGTGCTCTTTCTTTTCATCCGAAAAAATCTCTTCCTAGTTCATTCAAACTCCGGATTTGAGGAATCATGGCACCGAGATCGAGGAGAGCCGGCTCGAGCAGAAAGGGGAAGGGAGTCGCATCAAGCTCCCAACCATCTCACCATATGTACGAGTTGTCTGTAGCTGCGTTAGAGGTGCGTCAAAGGCTAGAAGCGTAGTTGGCCGACGGCGGAAGATCGATCATCCCAGACAGGAGGATTGATATTCCAGAGTCAGCAGTTGATACAGCGGGGTATAGGACGGTATCACGATTGGCGTCAAGAAGGAATTGGGTATGGTACAGTTCCAACAGGTTCAAGGGGTACGACGAGAGCCTCCTCCAAGAGTTCTACACTGGATACACAGATCTCGAGGAGAAGAATGGGGTACTAGTCTGAGGCCTGATAATACCGTGGACATCAGAGCACATTTCTTCATTCATCCATTTTGGGCATCAGGAATTCACAGGGAGCGACCATGCCTACCTGTATTCGAGGGCCTCTAGGGGGATAGGAAGACATATCACAGACGCGATCTGCAACAGGGAGTACCGATATCCAGAAATCGGGGGAGAACCTACACGGATCAGTCAGAGCGACCTTAGCATTGAAGCTAAGGTGATGATGAAATTTTGCATCTTCAACTTGATCCCTAGGAAGAATGACTCGTGGATTCATCCCTACTACGCCGAGCTCCTCTACTACTTGATAGGCAGACATCGGATAGACATAGGGCACATCATGTATGAGGAGTACGAGCGCCACTGGGAAAAGAAGAGGAAGCCCTTCATCTTCCCAAGCTTCATCACAACCTAGTGCAAATATCATGGGGTCGATGACATTGAAGAGGGGGATTGCGAGGTCGCTGCCCTTTCACCCTGAACCATTGAGGTGCAGCTGACTAGGTATCAGTTGAAGAACCCCACGGCCGCCGCCGCTGATGTGGGAGCACCCTTCCAGCCAAGCGATTCAGATCATGAGGATGATCATGAGGATGCTATGAGGGCCGATGTTGGCCAAGCCCCTATCCTAGATATCCCATTTGTCCATAGAGCACCGCATGCACCGCCTCGAGCACCACAGGGGTCTAGAGGATTCGACTTCTCTGAATTCCATACCTACCTCGACGGCCGTTTCGATAGAATTGATGCCAACAACGCGGCCATGCGACAGGGCCTCGACAGGCACATTACCCAGCACAACCGCTATTGGGAGACCTTCGAGGAGCATCGCCGAGAGGATAGGCAACAAAGGTGGGAGCAGCAACAGCTCATCCAGCAGCAGCAGGAGGCTCTACGTCAGTCCAATGAGCTCATGTCCGACATGTGGAGGGACTTTTACGAGGACTACCATCCCGATGATTAGTCCTTTCACATGTCCACTCTCAGCCAACCGAGGCCAAACCGTTCGGTAACATCTAGTATCACTTCTTATTACTCATTCTCTTTTGCTAGGGGCTAGCTTAAGAATCGTAAGGGGGATGGGATGTGAACCGTCATGTTAAGTATTGTTTGGCTTTGTGTTGATTAGTATCTTGTTCTTTGTTTGCATTTGCATTTGCACGTTTACTGCTTTTTTAGTTTTTTAGGTTGCATTCACTACATTCATCCTAGGATAGTCTTGCATGTTTTATATGGAGTTTATTGCCGAATGTTTTGAACTTTTTTATTGGGTAGATCAACTAACTATGCCATTAATCGTATGCTTCATCTCTATGAATTTGTTTGAGGTTTTCTCGCTTGGCTTGTCACATTTATGTATTGCACTTAGTTAAGCTTGGTAGTGTCGACATGACTTAGTGGTGTTTTCTCTACTGCGGTTCACGAAGGCCTTTATAATAGGATGATGCATGTTAGGGTCTTATGGTTGTTTTCCCGATTAATTATGTACCTAAGAGGCAACAAGTCTTCACCATGCTTTGAGATTGCTAAATGCCTAGGAAGGAGGTAGTGTGAGGTTGTGTGATCCTTTGTTTATAACCTATTCTTCCGAATAGGTTTGGGGAGGGGGTTACGCCATCATTAGACTTGTTTTTCGTTTTTCATTTCCGTATCGTGAGTTTGTTTTTCGTTTTCCGTAAATTTTGTACTCCAACCTATTCTTTCGAATAGGTTTGGGGAAGTCGTGTGAGTCATTTTTTGTCTTTCTGTTATGCTACTGCTGGCTAAAAAAAAAAATCGAAAAGAAAAAGAAAAAAATTTCCAGAAAAAAAAGAATCTGGAAAGGAAAAAAAGAAAAGAAGAAAAGATCCCAAAAAAGCAAAGAAGGGTCCAAAAAAAGAAAGCCAAATAGCAGTTTAGCAAAGTGTTGTGTCTCATTTTCCAAATCTTGTAATGTTCGCAATCGTGTTTGTAATTTTCTATTTTTTGTCTTTTGTTCTTGACTGTCATCTGTTCTAGACCACCCTCGTCCTGCCATTCAGGAAGTGGTGAATAGCTTAAGACTTTACTTGAGAGATGGGTAGAATAGGGGAGTGTTAAGTTTTATAGGGAACCCTCCTTCGTTTGATGAGAGCCAGTACTGGTTCGACCTCTTTGAGGAAAAGTCTTAAAATGGTGGAACAGCAGTAAGTCCTCAGTTTCATAGGCACGGGACAACCATTCGTATCTTAGCATGCTTCATTACGTCGTCACTGACTAGGTCCATGTAGAGAATGTTACGAGAGACTATCTTGTCTTGACATAAGTGCTTATGTGGATGTGTATAAGTCAATCAAGGTATTCTTCAACCTATATTCATGCTTTGATTTATATGGTTTTTGTTCATATGTTTTTTGATAGATTCAGTAGATTAGTTCATTTTATTTGGCATGAGACTCCATTTTGTGTCTTGCATTGTTTTTTGCATAAGAGTCTAGCTTAGTTGCTTGAGGACAAGCAAAGGTTCGGTTTGGGGAGTTTGATGAATGTGTATTTTACACTTTCATTTGAGTCTTTTTCACCTATTTAGCTATCTGTTAGGAAACTTGTAATTTTTGATGAGCAATTAACCATGCTAAATTAAGAACAGTCCAGTAACTAGTACTCTTAAGGTCCATAGGATTTTAGAATTTTAAAGGACATTGTAAAAGAGGAACATTTGCTGATGACTTAGATAGGTGTTAGATAAGTTATTTCTTTGGTGGATGACGTACTTTAATTTCTATGAAAGAAATTAATCTATTGACACTTTAGCGTATGATGTATTTTATTTTCTGAAAAGAAAATATCTTATTGATGCTTAGCTTTAATGAATCTTATTTTCTGAAAAGAAAATGACCTATTGAAGCAATTTGCTGAAGATGTATTTTGTTTATTACAAACAAATTATTGAACCAAATAAGAAACCGGTCAGAATCTTGAAGACTTTTGAAGATCTGAAGACTTGAAGACTTGAAGATTGCTGAAGACTGGTAAGGCACGTGTTGCTCAGAAAGTGAAATTTTCAGCAACAGCATTGCATAAGTGAAAATCTGAAAGACAGAGTAGGTTGTGCTTGCTGAAACTGAGAATGAACACTTGTTGATAAACATATGTGACCTCTTGCTGAATGTACTTGATTTTGCGCTCCAAAGTTACTGTTTGAATTCTATTCAAAGGTGCATTTAATGCAAAGCTTACACGCGAAGGACATGAAGACTAGAAGACAAACAAAGGTTGCTGCTGAAAGTACAAAAGCAAGATAGTGACATGTTAAGGAACAAAAGCCTTAGGATTTGAAATTCAAACGGCTCCTTACTTGCACTATAAATAGAGGTCATCCGGCAAAGAGTTGAAGTGTGTCAACAACGTGATCAAACTCTCACTTGTGCTTAAAATTCACAAACCTTCAAACACTCTTACTGCCATTGATCCGTTCCAAGACTTAAAGCTTGAAAAAGCTATTTGTGAAGAAGTAGAACAAACTCGGCTAAGAAATTAGTTAAGTGTTCTTTCTTTCGAACAAAAACAAGTCTTGACACCAAAAACAATCAAACTTGTTTACTGCAAACTATTCCAAGTTGTGTTCTTAGATTACTTGTTGTAACTGAATAAGTTATAATTAAGTTATCTCACCCCAAAACTCTCTAACTGAAAATACACCCTTTCAGGCGTGATATTCAGGGGGGAACTTAATCGAGCAAGCTTTTGCTGATTAAAAGTACCAAGTTTGGTGGAGAACAAGGTTGAGTTCTCTAGTTTAGGTTGGAAACAAAGCAAGTGTGCTTTGGTTTCTGTTGAATCGCTTTAGATAGGAGATTGTAAGGAACCTCAATCATATCTTAGTGGATTCAGTCCTAGAAAGGACAAAGTGGATTAGTTGGGAGATTACGCCACTCTCAGATACCACTCTAAAAGCGTTTGTGTGATTTACTTACTGCATTTAGCTTTCAACAATTTTTATCTGTTTGTACACAGTCACTCACATCACTTGCTGAAACACTTTACTTGCTGAAAAAGCACTTATTGTTTCAAAGACTTCCGCTCTCTGATTTTAAGTATCAGCAAACCAAGCTACTGCAAAGTAACTTACGCTTGCTGAGAAAGTTAAGTATCAGCAACCTCATTACTGAAAAGTAATAAGTACTTGCTGAGAAAGTTTTAAACGACAAAGTTTGAAAAGACTATTCACCCTCCCCCCCTCTAGTCTTTTCTTGTTGTTTAAAGGGACCAACAAGTGGTATCGGAGCAGGAGGTTCTTTAGCCTTCTGCACTGAACCTAGATCCCCTTAAGTGCTTTCCTTAAATCACCTTCACTTGATCAAGTTTGGTAGTGCTTTGCTGACAGGATGTCTTTAGGAGATGCTCCCTTGCTGAAGCTGGAAAATTACGAGAAATGGCGAAACAACATGATGTTACATCTTGAGGCCATTAGTGATGAGATGGTCACCGTCATTAATGATGGACCTATCAAGATAACCAAGGTTGAAAGGAGTTTCCCTCATAGAACCACTGAAGCTGGAAAGGAAACCATCCAAGGCGAACCATCAGATACGGTTGTGCCAAAACCAAGAGAGGAATGGACTTCTGACGAAGCTAAGAGATTCCGTCTTGATGGCCAAGCAAGAAATATCATCATCAGATCAACTCCGTATACCATACAGTGCAAACTGTGGGGTGCTAAGACTGCTAAGGAGGCTTGGAAAATGGTTCAAGATCTTTGTGCTGGATCTGACAAGACCAAGGAAAACAAACTTGAAGTACTTAAGCTGAAGTTTCAAAACGTTAAGCAAGGTGCTAACGAGTCACTGGAAGACTTGGACTTCATATTCACAACTCTTGTTAGTGAAATGGCAGCGCTGGGTGTTGGAAATTTTTATTCAGATTCTGAGAAAGTGAAAACTATCATCAGAAGTTTGAATCAAGAATGGATCCATACTCAGAATTTTTATTATAATCAAGGAATGCCTGACATTACACCAACTGAGTTGTTCTCTCATCTTGCTACTGTCAATTATGAGACAAAGCAAAGAGAAAATGTGTTTGCTGAAAAATTGCAAAACATTGCTCTTGCTGCAAAGCCGTCATCTTCTGAAAGAAGAATGATAAAGAGCCTGCTGATGAAAATGCTTTAGTTGTTAAAAACATGAAGAAATTCATCAGCAAGGAACTTGAAAGGCGAAAAGCAAAAGAGAAGCTGAAAAAGCATCTTGGTAATAACTACCATAAGTACAAGAATGACACTAGCTCGCTGAACAAGCAGGCTCAGCAGCTACTTCATCAGAAGAACCAGCAGTTGGAAATGATCTATGTTTTTACTGCAAAAAGCCTGGACACTTCAAGCAAATTGCCCCTTGGTGAAAGGCAAATCTGCTGAAAAGAAGAAGAAGTTCAAAAGAGCTTTCATTGCTGAAAAAAAGAAGAAGCTTCAAGCAAAAATCGATGCATTGTGCATTGAGACAAGCTCCGAGGACAGTGAGGATGAAAGTTCAGACACCGACGATGATGAAGCCACTCTAGACGTGGAGATTGGCAAAGAAGTGTGTGGAATAGCTATGGAAGCTTATCCAGATGTGTCGAACTACGAATTCTGCCTCATGGCCGGTCAGGTAAATGATTCTACCTCTGACTCAGATTCAGAAAGTGAAGACGAGATTGACCTTGACAAGATTCAAGGAGAAATCGAAAGATTTGAGAAAACTCTCAGCAAACAGCAAGAAAAACTTCAACTTGCTGAAACTCTGACCAAGCAAACTACTGAAAAGTACGTTTTGCTGAAGGAAGAGACAGAAGAAAAGGATGCTGAAATAAGGCGTCTTAAGAAGTTGATTGCTGAGGCTGCAGAGAAAAATTCTCAAATGGCAGTAGAATTAGAAGAGTATCAGTCCTCAATTCTAAAGTTACTTGCTGAAATCCAAGAAATGAAAAAGATGAAAATCAATTTCAAATCTTATGTGGAAGCAAGTAATACGCTGACTGAACTAAACTCTTATTTGAGAGATCCATCTCAGAAAGAAGGTTTAGGAGCAACGTGTGAAGGTGATAACGTAGAAATCTTGAGAAAAGATAAATCACCTATCTCCTTTGTACGTGCTACTGATAGTAGTCCACCAGTGATCTATCAGTTTGGTCAAACTAAGGTTGCTGAAACATGCAATCAAGTACCTATGACCATAAAGCCCACTGTTGTTGCTCAAAGTAACAAGACTTTAAAAGGAAAACAGGTTGCGGTAAAGCAAACTGGAAAGAAAAAGAATGCCGTGAAGCATTCCACTAAACAAGTTGCTGAAAAGCAAGTTGTTAAGTCTAAAGGCAAGATTACCAAAGTAATCAGAAGTCCTTTGCTGACAAACCTGAATCAAGTAAGGTTGCTGATGCTAAAGCTCAGCATTCTCCAAAGAGTGGACTCGGTTTCAAAACCAAGCAAAGTCAACTCTTTCATGAGTATAAGCAAAGTCAGCAAAGATACTTCAAAGAGATGAAGAAAACCAAGCCTAAGAGTCCTGAAAAGACTTCCAATGCTAGGACTAGAAGGAACCTTGCTAGAAAAGAACTTACTGTAAAGTATGTTCAGCAAAAAGGTCAACAGAGCAAGACACCACATCAGAAAGTGGATTTGACCAGCACGAGTCAAAAGTCTTTTAGCTCAAAACCTCCTAGTTCCTCAGCAAGTAGAAAACAAGTCAAAGTTGAAAAACTTCAGACTTGGGTTTCCACTGGACGCATTCTTGAACATGTTAATGGACATCCATCTTTGGATAATTAACTTGTTTGCTCTTGATTGTGCAGACTGCAGCCACGGAGACAACGATGCAATCTGGCACTTTGATAGTGGTTGTGGAAAGCACATGACGGGCAACAAGAATAACCTTATAAACTATAGACGGTGGTCTAAAGGTCCAACAATAAGGTTTGCTGGTGGAGGCTCCGGATCTACAAAAGGCTATGGTGATGTGAAGTTGGGATGCATAACCATTTCTGGAGTTCTTTATGTCAAAAATCTTAAGTTTAACCTTTTCAGCATGAGTCAATTTGCTGACAAAGGATACTTCATCGAAATTAAAAGTGATGAATGTAAACTTGTAGATTTTGAGACTAAAAAGGTTATAATGATTGCAAGAAGATCAGGAGGCTTGTACACCGTTGATTGGTCTTCAGCAAACGTTGAAAAATGCCTTGTCTCAGATCATGATTGCCTTGCTGAAAAAGCATGGTTATGGCATAAACGAACAAGTCATCTAAACTTCAAGACGCTGAATAAGCTGTCTAAAAAGGCACTTGTAGTTGGATTACCTAGGGTTACTTTTAAGAAGGATGGTGTTTGCAATGCATGTCAGCAAGGAAAGCAAACCAAATCTTCTTTCAAGAACAAGGCAGTACCGTCAACTACAAAACCTTTACAACTCTTACACATGGACTTGTTTGAATCTTCTTCAACAAGCTATGCTGGTAAGAAGTATGGTCTAGTCGTGGTAGATGACTATTCAAGATTCACTTGGGTAGTATTCATCAAGCACAAATCTGAAACCAAGACTGAAATACCTAACTTGCTGAATAAGCTTGAAGTCATGAAAAATGACAAGGTAAGAGTCATAAGGACAGACCATGGTACTGAGTTTGTAAACCAGTACATAACTGAATATTGTACCTCCAAAGGTATTCAACATCAGTTATCCTCAGTAAGGACACCACAGCAAAATGGTGTTGCTGAACGGAAGAATCGTACCCTGAAAGAAGCCGCAAGAACAATGCTTGCTGACACTGAGATAAGTGAGGCTTACTGGGTTGAAGCGATTAATACCGCCTGCTATACTCAGAATAGATGTTTGATTACTAAGGAATACAACAAAACTCCTTATGAATTGTTTGTTGGAAGACCTCCTAACATCACTCATCTAAGAGTATTTGGTTGCAAGTGTTTCGTTCTTAACAATGGTAGAGAATACCTAAGAACATTTCAACCAAAGGCAGACGAAGCGATATTTCTTGGCTACTCCTTGCATAGTAAAGCTTACAGAGTTTACAACAAAAAGGCACAAAAGATTGAAGAATCTGTGCATGTTGTATTCTACGAAAAGACACAAGGTGTGCCTGCTGAAGAAGAAATATCAGAATGTATGAAAAAGCTAATCATACATGAGCAAAGAACTGAATCTGATGCTAGGCAAATCAAGTCAATTGAACTAAATGATGATTCTGACAATGATTCTCCTCCCCCGAGTCATGACAAGATAAATATAGTTCACGACAAAGAATTTCCAGCAAAAGATGCGGTTGCTCCGGAAGTTGCTGAAATTACGCAATCTCCAGTGCCTGCTGATGAATATCTCAACCCAGCAATGCTGAACAAGCAGTTGCTGACGATCAAATCTCAGCAGAGACACAAATTCCCAGTAGTACTGAACAAGTACATACTGAAGAGTCACATGCTGATGAGCAAACATATCCTGATCCAACAAACAGGAAACCTGTTAATAAATGGATTAGAGATCATCCCTCTACGGATATGATTGGCGATATTAATAAACGCCAAGTGACTAGATCCAAAGCTACTCAAGGACTTGCTGAAGAAGCAACTGTCGTAGAAGTAGAATCTTTATTCTCTTGCTTTGTTTCAGAAATTGAACCTAAAACCATAGAAGAAGCTTTGAAGCATTCTGAATGGATAAAGGCAATGCAAGAAGAATTGGATCAATTTGAAAGAAACAAAGTCTGGAAACTTGTGCCACTTGCTGAAAATAAGAAAGCTATTGGTACAAAGTGGGTGTTCAGAAACAAGCTGAGCGAGTCTGGTGAAGTAACAAGAAACAAAGCACGCTTAGTTGCTCAAGGTTACTGTCAGACTGAAGGATTGGACTATGATGAGTCTTACGCTCCAGTTGCAAGATTGGATGCAATTAGGCTTTTCTTGGCCTTTGCTGCTCACAATGACTTCATTGTTTACCAAATGGATGTTAAGAGTGCATTCTTAAATGGTGAACTTGCTGAAGAAGTCTACCTAGAACAACCCCCTGGCTTTGAACTTCCCTCAGAAACCAAGATGGTATATAAGCTTCAGAAAGCTGTATATGGTCTAAAGCAAGCACCAAGAGCATGGTATGATACCTTAGCTAAGTTCTTGCTGGAAAATGGTTTCAAGAAAGGTGAAGTTGACAAAACTCTTTTTACCATGAACCATGATGGTAAATTAATCTTAGTTCAAATTTATGTGGATGACATAATTTTTGGATCTAAGGACAAGCAACTTTGTGATGATTTTGCCAAACTCATGACAAATAAGTTTGAAATGAGTATGATGGGAAAATTGAATTATTTCCTAGGGTTGCAAGTCAAGCAACTCAAAGATGGAATATTCATAAATCAAGCAAAGTATGCGAAAGAAATGCTCATAAAGTTTAGGATCAAAGAGGATGAAAAACCTGAAAAGATCCCTATGAGTGTTGGTACCAAATTGGGCTATACTAAAGAGGACAAAAGTGTTGAAGAACACAAGTATAGGAAGCTCATTGGTTCCTTGTTGTATTTAACAGCAAGTAGACCTGACATTCAGTATGCTGTTTGTGTGTGTGCAAGATTCCAATCGGATCCAAGAGAATCACACTACAAAAAGGCAATTAAAATACTGAAATATGTTAAAGGTACAGTCAATGTTGGATTATGGTATCCAAAAGATTCTGGACTTGAATTGGTTGGCTATTCTGATGCTGATCATGGTGGATCAACTCTTGATAGAAAAAGTACCTCTGGAACTTGTCAGTTTTTGGGTACTAGATTAATATCATGGTTCAGCAAGAAGCAAACGTGTGTCGCCAATTCATCTACTGAATCTGAATACATTGCAGCTGGTTGTTGCACAGCTCAAATCCTATGGATTCAGCAACAATTAAGAGATTATGGTATTTCTGCAAAGAAAACACCAATCTTTTGTGATAATACAAGTGCTATTGCAATTACGCAAAATCCTAAGTTTCACTCTAGGACCAAGCACATTGATATTAGACATCATTTCATTAGAGATCATGTGGAAAAAGGTGATATTGAGGTTGTGAAAGTAGGTACTGAAGATCAGCTTGCTGACATCTTTACCAAGCCCCTACCGGATAATAGGTTCGCAATGCTAAGGTATAACCTTGGATTGATTGAACTACCTCAATAAAGGATACACTTGGCAGAATGCTGAAACAGGTATTCAGCAAGCCAAAGTATTCCTGTCCAAAAGACCAAGTCACTGATTTCTTCTAAGAAATGATAAGTCACAACATGATTGCTGAAACAGGCATTCAGCAAGTAATTCCTTCAAAACAGGTATTTGTTAGGAAACTTGATCACTTGCTGAGACAGGAACTCAGTAAGTGAAAGAACTTAAGGATTGCTGAGACGGGTACTTAGACAATCAAAAGATACTGAAACAGGTATTCAAGTATCAAAGGAATTTTCTGAAACGGGAATTCAGAAAAAGAGCAAAATCTCATCTCTCAGATTTTACCAAAGGATGTCTCAAATTGCAAAAGAATTTACTGATACGGGAAATCAGAAATATCTTTTAAACTTAGAAAATATGAGATATCTAAGTAAGGGGGAACTTTCAGCAAGTAGCTAGATTGTTAATTCAAACTCGCTGAAAAGATTCTTGTCTATTTCAGCAAGCAATCTATCCCTTATTACTCGGTAAAATCAATTTGTGACGTTAAGCTGGCACAGATAAACTCGCAATAATCATGACATGAAATTCAATCGTGGCCATTGATTAAAAGGAGTTATTAATCTAACGGCTAACAAAACAAAGAGAGAGAGTGCTCTGACGGTTTTAGTTAGTGGGCCACTACGCATTCAATGCAAAGGCTCCACTATCTCCAGTGTTTCTCTGTTTTACCCTTGCTGAGAACTCAAATCGATTGAGTTTCTCACACACCAGAGACACTATATAAAGAAGGAGTTAGAGAAATGACAAAATTCTTTAACTCACATTTCCTTTCTCTGCAATTTCTAGCCTGAAACTACTGTACCTCCGGTCAAAAAGCAAACTATCTTTTTCGTACAATTTCTTGCTCTATATAAAGAAATGGCTCCCAAGAGACAGTCATCTAAGTCCTCAAAATCGTCAAAGGTTGACAGTGCTGAAACACGCATTGCTCCGGTGACTGCTCCGGTGACTTCTCTGACCCAAACACAACGAAAGTTGTGTTGAAAAACGACCGAATCACTGAAAAACCTATGCCTCCGTCATATCTTGACACTGCAAAGTGTGAGATGTTGATGCAATGGGGAGGGTTTGCAAAAGAAAAGTACATTAGGTACTTTTATGAACAAGAACTTGATGACCAAAATGAAGAGGCGCTTGAGTTCATCAAGCAGCAAGGCCTCATGAACTTTATCTCTGCTCGCACTAAGCAAGTGAGCATGATTGATACATGGAGTTCTACAACAATGCAGAAATCCAGTCCCTTACAGACAGTAATGGAGTCACTGAAAAAGTGATCCTTACTTATGTTCAGAACACGCAAATCGTCCTGAAATGGACTGATTTAGCGGAGATTTTTCAGATTCCAACCACTGGAACTGAAGATGACGTCACTGCCTGACGAAGAAATTGAAGCTTTCTACAGTGACGTCAGAAATGCAAAATGAAGAAAGGCGAGATAGCTCCCGTGACTTGGACAAAGCACGTTAAGAGAAAGCATCTCTGCCTTCACTTGGTCTAGTAGCTCTGCTACTGATTAAAGTTCTTGACTCCCAAGTTGGAGGAATTGACCAAGTAGGCCTGAGAAGATGGCCATTGCTGATGCATATCCATGAGAATAAATCGGAACTTAACTGGGCTAAGTACATTTTCAACAGGCTTGTTGATTGTGTTACTAAGTTTAAGGTAAAGGTAGAAGACAACAAGGTCTCACCTTCCTTTCCAGTTATGTATGGAATCAAGATATGCTATATCCTTGAACATTTCAGGATTCAGCTAAGAAACCCATTGCCAATCAAGAAATCTGTGTGCAATGTGGGAAGATCTTTCTACAAGCAGAATGTACCTAAGATTGCTGGAAAGAAATCCAAGAAGACAACAACTGCAAATGTTGTCAGCACAAGCCAGCAAGAAAGGTATACAACAGCTGCAGATGTTACCACTCAGCAACTTAGAGATGAAACTGCTGTTGGTGGTGGTAACACAAATGAAACTGCTGTAGAAAATCAACAAGGTACGTGTACAACAGCCGTTGCTGAAAATGCAACAATAGATGACTCTGGGAAACTGGAGAAATCTAAAAAGAAAAAGAGGAAAGCTGATGATGACACTCAGACTGCAGCGTCATCAGCAAATCCCGTACCTAAGAGGAAACGGACAAGTAACAAAAGAAAGAAGACACTGGCTTCTCAGTCAGTCCCCAATGTCCAAGACTCCTCAGTCAATTCCCAGACAAATGCTGAAACGCATTTGCCAGTAGATGTTGCTGAAATAATTACTGAAACATACATCAGCAATGTTGAAGTGTTTGCGGAAGCCTTCAACAATCAACTTAACGTTGATAACTCTACTGAGAATAGACCACAAGGCAGTGGAAATGAAATTCCTGCCCAAGTCCCAGATATCTACATTGTAGATAATCTAGATGATCCAACCATGGAACCAGTAAGCGACATTGCTGCTGATCTGCAAAGAGCGGCACTTGCTGATGCTGCTGAACAGATGGTTGCTGAACAAGCAACTCATCAAGTTGCTGAAACCCAGCTTGCTGATGGACCAGTTGCTGAGATAGCAATGGTTCCAGTTCCTGAAGTTGCTGAAACTCAAGAAGCATTATTCAAAGACGCATCTCTTGATGCTGAGAATACTGGCCCAAGTTCACCCAAGACTTCAATTGACAAAGTCCAGCTTGTACTGGAAGATTTAAGCAAACAAATGGAGTTGGAGATTGAAGAATCATCCAACAAGTCAATTGATCTCTTCATGACAAGCAGTGAGCTTAAAGGTCAAGATGCTTCTGCTCAACTTGTCAATTCAGAGACAAGGGAGATTGCTGAAACCGCACAGCTTTCTCAGTTAGAGCAAAATCAGAAGTCTGCTGAAGAAACAGTCCAAGAAGCTGAAGAAACTGTTAATGCTGAAAGGACTGAGCCACAACCTGTCCTTCCTCAGCAGGTAGTTAATTCAACCATCAGTAAAACTTCAAATTCTGAAAATTGTTCTTTTGCTAAATTATTCTTCTCTACAGACTTCTCAAGATGCAAGTCAGATGGTTGCTGAAGCCTCTGCACCAGAACCAACACTCCCTGCTCAGCAGGTAGTTAATAATTTTGGTATAAAAACTAAGTTTGACAGCTTAGTACTTGTGTCTAATTTAATTTATTTCAGGATGAACAAATGGAGGATGCTACTCAAGCTCCTCATGGAATGGAAATTGTACTACATGAGCTTGCTGACTCTCAGCAGGTAAATCATGTTTCAGATTTAAACTCTAAAACAATTCTCCAAACCAATCCTGATCTAAATAAAATTCTTTTTCAGGCTCAAAAGGAGACCACTGAAGTGGTACTCATCACTGAAGATCAGCAAGTAAGTTCTGAAGAACTTTACTTGAGCTTCAAGAGGACAACTTTGTCAAGAGTTGCTAAGTCCGTCAGCAACTGGCAAAGTATAGGAGAATGGACTTCTCAGATCTTCACCTTCATCTCTCAAATGAGAAAAAGAGATCTTCACTGCTAAAGCTCGAAACATTTGTCCACTCCATCCTTCCTGAAGAAATGACATATTCTCAGCAAATGAGTTCCAATCTGATTGCTCAATCAGAGAGAATATGAAGGCCAAATTTAAGAGTGCCTCTCCAGCTGAACAAGCTGTGATT
>CM051458.1:45489585-45513328 GCA_028274465.1 Plantago ovata
GAATTGGTGTTCCAGAAGCCTATTTGGAGTATCTGAAGGTTTCCGGATAGGATTGGGAGTCTAGGGGTCGAATCTGGAGGTTAGAAGGCCACTAGAAGTCCAAACCGAGTCCGAAAAGGGGAAGAAATCCAAAAACCGTCGAAAACGCGGAATTCCGCGAAATTTCCTCTGGGGCGAACCGCCCCAGACGTGGGGGCGAACCGCGCGGTGTGGGGCGAACCGCCCCACATTATTCGGGGCCTATATATAGTTGCTCAGTTTTTCTCCGAAAATCATATCTTCCAGACCTACTTTCTCACCTCTCTCTATAGTTTTAGGTAGAACTTCCCGGGGCCTGTCCTGGGAGTTCTGTAGCTTAGGGGATACTTTTTCATAGCGGATTGGAGCCGTAGGATCGCAATCATCCGGAGATTGACAACCTTCGGTACTTTGTATCTTACAGTTTATTCTACTTATTTTATTATTCTTTCACATGTTTTCTTCTATGATTTCTGTTGATTGCATGCCTATTATGAGTAGCTAAACTTATCGTTGGTGGTAGTATGTGAATCTTAGCGAAGGGAAGATAATCATGCTAATGGCTATATCGCGCATTATACTCCGTGTCATTGCTTTATTTCGTTGATCAGGCACAACCAAATTCTCGTATGTTGTATTAATTATTATGCACAATTGGACACTTGTCGACCATCAGACCAATATCTTCGTAGTGTTGAATAATTACGGAACACATTAGGACAATAGTGATTGACTTGTCAGACCAATTATCTTCGTAGTGCTTAATATTTGCAACAGGACACTAGATTGATTCAAAGATCTCTATGCAAGACCGAGGAATTTATGCATGATTATCGACCCGTTATGTTAAGAAGGACCATACTATCACCAATCTCCATTATCTGCTAGAAACCCCTTTGCTATCTGTCTGTTTTTTATATTCTAAATTAGATTGATAAAGCTAGTTATAGTCCTGAGAGAACGACACTCGAGTCATTCTACTGCTACACTACGGTTTTCGTTGTAGTTGTGGATTGCCTTTGGCTAAATAACAAATTTATTTGCGTGAACTCGGACACGACATCCGCACGTTCATCAAATTGGCGCCGTTGCCGGGGACTATACTCCTTTTTTCTGTTTAATTTGTTTATATTTACAGCTTTAGATTCCTAATTCTACTAGTTTTAGTTTTCCTTTTAATCTCTCTCTGATACTGCTTTCCTAGTCTGTTTCTAATCACCTTCCTAGTCTGTTACAGATAGTGTATGCCGCATACACGTTCTGCAGGAACACCGCTTGCTGATTCAATTGCTGAGATCGACAGAGTCTACCACCAAAGAAGGCGACTACTTGAAAGGCGCGCACTAGAGGAAATAGAGGATACCGATTTCTCTGAATCTCTACACAGTCTTTCAAGGAAATCGACGGAATGGCAGAAGCTAGACCACTGAAGGCATGGGTTCAACCCACCAAGGATCGTATGAGGGGACCGGCGATTGTTCTTTCGTCTGCAACCCGAGATCTGGAGATCAAGAACCACGCATTCCAACAACTTCCGAGGTTCTATGGCTTATCAAGGGAAGATGTGATGGGGTACTTGCACGATATCGATGATTTCGTCAACCAACTCCCACGACCCGGAGCTGACATAACAACGGATGAGTTGAGGATGAAGGTTTTTGCTATGGGACTTGGCGACAGAGCCAAGTCATGGTTGAGTTCTCTTCCAGCAGGCTCGCTGGACACTTGGGAGAAGGTTTTTTCAGCTTTCATGGAGAAATACTTCCCTCACACCTTGACTACCGCGCTAAAGGCGCAGATCACTGGATTCAAGCAGGACTATGATGAGACCATCTACACCGCGTTTGAGAGGTTCCAAGATCTCACGAACAAGTGCCCTCACCATGGTTTTGAACTTTCCGACCTAGTCCAACACTTCTACAATGGACTAACCTTCGAGAACCAACAAGTGGTGGATTTCCAATGCCGAGGCAATATTTGGGAGGAAACCGCAGAAGCCGTCTGGGCAGTTTTCGAAAGGCTTGCTAAGGGTTCGCAGTTCAAGGACCCAAGAGCAATGGTTAGGAGACGTGGACCTGAAGCTCCACCGACTCAAGAAGCCCCTATGTATAGGGGGAATGGGGATCAATTCGAGTGCTTTACCAACGAATTGAAGCAAGTCCTCAAGAGCGCCACCGGAACAACTGTTTCGAACGAAGTATGCCGAATATGCAAGAACTATGGGCATGGGGCTCATATGTGTAGATCGGAGCTGGCATACGATGATGGCAACTGGGCTCGAGGAAGAAGAAGAAGCCTTTGCTACGGAGTTTGGTACTCAAGAAGTTAGCTACGGACAAGACGGTAGGAATCCTCGAGGTGGATTTTGGAGAAGAGGATACCGTAACAATCAAGGATATGCACCGGCTAACCAAACTTATGGACCTAACCAAGACCGTAGTAGGCTAAACTATGGTAATGACACTGCGAAAACCCCGCTCCGAAAGAGCCACCGAAGTCGAAGTCGGCTCAACTGATGGAGAACTTGCAAAAGATGGTCGATCACACACAGTTTTCTCAAACGTTATGAAGAAGATTCTGAGAAGACTAGGGCAAGGCTTGATAGGTTGGAAGAGAGCACTAGGCTTGCCCATCAAAAGATGCAAGAGTTGATCGACCGAGGAGCAAGTAGGGAACAAGGCAAACTGCCTAGCAGCACTGTGAAGTCGAATGCCATTACATTGGCTGGTGATGTACCTGACGAAATCACCATCAAGAAGGTTGTTAAGTGCGAGTGTTGCATGAAGGAAGAACTTCTACAGGCTGAGGAAGAAGAGAAGGACCTTGGTTTTGACGCAAGTGATGAGGAGCAAGAGGATCCCGAACCACTCCCTAAAAGTTTCGATGTTAAGGTAGGGATTGGTGAGCTTGAAGATGTCCGTGCCACACTAGACACGGGATCCTACTCAAACATAATCCTTTGAATGTGTTTGAAAAGAGCAACCTTGAAAAACTATCTGAGCAAAGGGCTATTGTGCAACTGGCGGATGGATCCTTTATGAGACCCGAGGGCGTTGTGAAAAATGTGTTGGTCAAGATCGGTGAAGCATCTATATACACCAATTTTGTAGTTATGCTGGCATCTGCACCTGGGACGGGGGATGTCATACTCTTAGGGCAAACATTCTTGACCAAGCTACGCTCCGTGATGGACATCTACCAAAGAACTTGCACCATCAAAGTAGATGGCAAGCGACACGTGTTGCAAGCCATACCTGATCCACCGGAACCGCCTGATATTACTACTCATTACTGTGGTCTTGCAGCCTATATTCTTTCTTATTCACAGGTTCGTGGCATGGAAAGGAGATCAATGAAGGGAAAGCCTAGTACCCGCAAAAAGAAGAGATAGGCGCAGACAGGAGTCGAGTCAAAGACTTTAAACAATGACGCTATCCGGGAGGCAACCCGGAGATTTTATCGCTTTCTTTACCGCTTTAGATTTTATCTCACGAGTTTGATTGAGTATTATAGGTCACTTATACAAGCATTAGCTCTCACCTTGGATCCACTTTCGACGACGTTCGGGACGAGCGACGACGTTCAGGTTTGGGGAGGAGGCTATCGCTGGTTATCTCTATACTTATCTTGCTTATGATAAACTCGTGAAATTTTTTGCATTTGCACGTTTACTGCTTTCCTAGGATAGTCTTGCATGTTTTATATGGAGTTTATTGCCGAATTTTTGAACTTTTTTATTGGGTAGATCAATCGACTATGCCATTAATCGTATGCTTCATCTCTATGAGTTTGTTTGAGGTTTTTCTCGCTTGGCTTGTCACATTTATGTATTGCACTTAGTTGAGCTTGGTAGTCTCGACATCACTTAGTGGTGTTTTCTCTACTGCGGTTCATGAAGGCCTTTATAATAGGATGATGCATGTTAGGATCTTATGGTTGTTTTCCCGAGTGATTATGAACCTAAGAGGCAACAAGTCTTCACCATGCTTTGAGATTGCTAAATGCCTAGGAAGGAGGTAGTGTGAGGTTGTGATCCTTTGTTTATAACCTATTCTTCCGAATAGGTTTGGGGAGGGGTTTACACCATCATTAGACTTGTTTCTGTTTTTCATTTTCGTATCGTGAGTTTATTTTTCCTTTTCCGTAAATTTTTGTGCTCCAACCTATTCTTTCGAATAGGTTTGGGGAAGTTGTGTGAGTCATTTTGTTTCTCTTTTTGTTATGCTACTGCTGGCTAGAAAAATCGAAAAAAAGAAAGAAAAATTCCAGAGAAAAAAAAAAGAAAGAGAAAAAGTAAAGAAAAAAGAATCTGGAAAGAAAAAAAAGAAAAAAAGAGAAGACCCCAAAAAAGCGAAGAAGGGTCCAAAAAAGAAAGCCAATTAGCAGTTTAGCAAAGTGTTGAGTCTTTTCCATTTTTGTAATGTTCGTAATCGTGTTGTAATTTTCTATTTTTTATCCTTTTTGTCTTGAGTGTAATCTGTTCTAGACCACCCTCGTCCTGCCATTCAGGAAGTGGTGAATAGCTTAAGACTTTAGTTGAGAGATGGGTAGAATAGGGGAGTGTTATCTTTTATAGGGAACCCTCCCTCGTTTGATGAGAGCCAGTACTGGTTCGACCTCTTTTGAGGAAAAGTCTTAACATGGTGGAACAGCAGTAAGTCCTCAGTTTCAGAGGCACGGGGCAATCATTCGTATCTTAGCATGCTTCATTACGTCGTCACTGACTAGGTCCAGGTAGAGAATGTTACGAGAGACTATCTTGTCTTGTCATAAGTGCTTATGTGGTTGTGTATAAGTCAATCGAGGTATTCTTCAACCTATATTCATGCTTTGATTTATATGGTTTTTTCATATGTTATTTGATAGATTCAGTAGATTAGTTCATTTTATTTGACATGAGACTCCATTTTGTGTCTTGCATGTTTTTGCATTAGAGTCTAGCTTAGTTGCTTGAGGACAAGCAAAGGTTCGGTTTGGGGAGTTTGATAAATGTGTATTTTACACTTTCATTTGAGTCTTTTTCACCTATTTTAGCTATCCTCTATGTTAATTTAGCTATATTTTAGTGCATTTTATTAGAATAGTGTCACGTTTCCCTTTAGATTTTATTTTATAGGTTTCGGTTGAAAATCGAGGATTTCCGGGCAATTATATTGAAGTTGACAAGGAATTGGTGTTCCAGAAGCCTATTTGGAGTATTTGAAGGTTTCCGGATAGGATATGGAGTCTAGGGGTCGAATCTGGAGGTTAGAAGGACACTAGAAGACAGAAACCGAGTCCGAAAAGGGGAAGAAATCCAAAAACGCGTCGAAAGCGCGGAATTCCGCGAAATTTTCTCTGGGGCTAACCGCCCCAGACGTGGGGCGAACCGCCGCACACCGGGCGAACCGCCGCGGGTGTGGGGCGAACCGCCCCATAGTATTTCGGGGCCTATATATAGTTGCTCAGTTTTTCTCCGAAAATCATATCTTTCCAGACCTACTTTCTCACCTCTCTCTATAGTTTTAGGTAGGAACTTCCCGGGGCCTGTCCTGGGAGTTCTGTAGCTTAGGGGATACTTTTTCATAGCGGATTGGAGCTCGTAGGATCGCAATCATCCGGAGATTGACAACCTTCGGTAACTTTGTATCTTACAGATTTATTCTACTTATTTTATTATTCTTTCAACATGTTTTCTTCTATGATTTCTGTTGATTGCATGCCTATTATGAGTAGCTAAACTTATCGTTGGTGGTAGTATGTGAATTCTTAGCGAAGGGAAGATAATCATGCTAATGGCTATATCGCGCATTATACTCCGTGTCATTGCTTTATTTCGTTGATCAGGCACAGCCTAAACACTCGTATGTTGTATTAATTATTATGCACAATTGGACACTTGTCGACCATCAGACCAATTATCTTCATAGTGTTGAATAATTACGGAACACATTAGGACATTATTGATTGACTTGTCAGACCAATTATCTTCATAGTGTTGAATAATTACGGAACACATTAGGACATTATTGATTGACTTGTCAGACCAATTATCTTCATAGTGCTTAATATTTGCAACAGGACACTAGATTGATTGAAAGATCTCTATGCAAGACCGAGGAATTTATGCATGATTATCGACCCGTTATGTTAAGAAGGACCATACTATCACCAATCTCCATTATCTGCTAGAAACCCCCTTTGCTATCTGTCTGCTGTTTTTATTTTCTAAATTAGATTTGATAAAGCTAGTTATAGTCCTGAGAGAACGACACTCGAGTCATTCTACTGCTACACTACGGTTTTCGTTGTAGTTGTGGATTGCCTTTGGCTAAATAACAAATTTATTTGCGTGAACTCGGAGCACGACATCCGCACGTTCATCAACCATCTACACTGCTCTCGAGAGGTACAAGGACCTCATGAACAAGTGCCCACACCATGGGATGGAACTCTCCGATCTTGTCCAACACTTCTACAATGGGCTCACATACGAGAGCCAACAGGTTGTGGATTTCCAATGCCGAGGAAATATCCGGAAAGAGACCGCCGAAGATGTGTGGGCGTGTTTTGAAAGGCTCGCAAAGGGATCTGAGTTCAAGGATCCAAGGGGTATGAACATGAGGCGTGTAGTTGAAGCTCCAACGAAACCCGAGGTGCAGTTGAACGGTGTGAGTGGGGATAGGTTTGATGGCTTCGCCCATGAGATGAGGCAGGCTTTTAAGAGCTCGATGGGGCAGCCTCTTTCCAATGAAGTTTGCAGGGTGTGCAAGAACTATGGGAATGGGGATCATATGTGTAGGTCTGATCTATCCAACGATGGTGTTTATTGGGTGGAAGCAGGAGAAGAAGAGGTGTTTGCTGCAGAACATGGGGAGGCTAGCTATGGGCAAGATGGTAGGAATCCTCGTGGTGGATATTGGAAGAAGGGGTTCCGAAGCAACAAAGGTTATGCACCCCAAAACCAGACCTATGGACCTAACCAAGACCGTAGTAATCTCAACTACGGTAATGATCATTGTTAGAACCCTCCCCCTAGAACCGAAGGACCTAAGTCCAAGTCAGCTGCTCTCTTGGACACTTTGCAGAAGATGGTTGATAATACTCAGGGGTTTATGAAGAGGTATGAGGAAGATTCGGAGAAGACGAGGAGTAGGCTCGATCAATTGGAGGCAAGTACTAGGCTTGCTCACTAAACGATGCAAGAGCTAATCGACCGTGGAGCGAGTAGGAAGCAGGGGAAGTTGCCTAGAAATACTGAGAAGTCGATGTCCATCACTTTGGTAGGAGATCTTCCGGTGGAGATTACCATCAAGAAGGTTGCGGTGTGCAAGTGTTGCGAAAACGGTGAGCCCCCGCTTGCTAAGGAGGAAGATAAGGGCCTTGGTTTTGATGTGAGTGATGAGGAGCAAGAGGATCCTGAGCCAATTCCTAATAGCTTCGATGTTAACATTGGGGTTGGTAGTATCAATGGTGTTCGTGCTACACTATATACGGGATCTTACTCTAATGTGCTCCCCATGAATGTGTTTGAGAAGAGTGTAGGACAGCTTGCGAGGCACAAGGCCATTGTGCAACTAGCGGATGGATCCTTTGTACGACCGGAGGGCATTGTGAAGAATATATTGGTCAAGATTGGTGAAGCTTCTGTTTACACCAATTTCGTTGTGATGACGGCATCTACACGTGGGTTAAGTGATGTTGTTCTCTTGGGCGAACATTCTTGACCAAATTACGCTCCGTAAAATCGACATCTACAGGAGAACTTGCACCATTGAGGTGGATGGCAAGCAACATGTGTTGCAAGCCGTATCTGATCCTAGTCCTCGCTTTAATGTTTCTCATGCTATTAACTTTTTTGGTCCTGCTGCGTATGTTATTTCTCATTCTCAGGTACTGGGTATGAGGAAGAGATCGATGAAGGGGAAGTCTAGTACCCGTAAGGACAAGAACTAAAGAGCGAGAAGAAGTCGAGTTAGAGACTTTTTAAACAATGGCGCTTTCCGGGAGGCAACCCGGAGTTTTATTGCTTTTTGCATTGCATACATACATCGAACAATTGTTTTGTTTTTGATAAGTTTTTGTGGTTTGTGTATTGTTTTGTACTTATTGTATGCGTTTGAGTGAAGTTTTTCGAGTGTTTCAGTGAGGAAAATGTTTTGGAGTGAAAATTTCGTGAGGGGGGCCGAAAAAATTCGGACCCCGGCCTCTGTAAGTGGGAGGCCGCCTCCCATGGGGGGCAGTCCGCCCCCCACTTGGAGGTGAGAGGCGGACCGCCGCCCATGGGGCGCGGTCCGCCCCCAGGCTCTCTGGAGGTGAGAGGCGGACCGCCCCATGTGGGGCGGTCCGCCCCTCAACACCCGAGAGCTGGAGCTCTCGGGTGGTGTGGGGCGCACTGCCTCCCACCCGGGGCGGTCCTCCCCACAGTGCCAGAAACATGAAAAACGGGAGTTCACTCCCTTCTCCCTCATTCTCCATCCCTTCTCTTCCTCTTACACCCAAAAATCAAAAAAAAAAAACCCCAAAATTCTTCACTCTTCCATAATTCTTCCAATTCTCCACCAAATTTTGTGTTCTTTAGCTTGAATCGAAGCCCATTACGTGCTCTTCATCTTCATCCGAACAAATCTTTTCATACTTCATCCGATTTCCAAATCTGAGGTAACCCCTCAAGAACCCTAATTTTTGAAATTGGGGGTTTCTTAATTTTTGCTTCAATTGAACTTTTATGATGTATGGGTTACTTGTTTGTGTGTTTATTACATGATTTATCTATCGATTGCATGCTTAATTTCGTTGGGATGGTTGAATTGGGGCTTTTGCTCAATTAGGATTTCTATGTCTTGATTGTATTGTTTTAATTCGTTCATGCCTTATTAAATTCGAGCAAATTGATATGATGACTATAGATTATTGGGTAGAACACTTGACTGGGGTAGATTGTGAGTTTTTTGGTGATTTTCGATACTATGGTGTGCATGTTGCCTTATGAATTTGAGGTTATTCATTGTCTAGCATGAGCTTTGATTATGATATAGTACATGATTGAGATGAATTGCATGATTGATCTTAGCATAGGTGGCTAGACTAGAACATGGGGTGAGGGAGTCGAGTTGGTCGAAGTTGACACTCGATTATTTGCACACATTGCATTTGCATTAGCATATTGTTTTTGTTGAGTACAAGATACTAATTGCTGCGTTTCAGGTACCATGGTTCGTGATAAGAAGAAAGCAGGGTCATCCAAGAGCAAGAAGGGAAAGGGAGCAGCCTCGAGCTCCCGAGCCAGTGAAGCCTATGAATCATCGCTCCAAGCGATCTCCATTCGACTGGATCTTGAGGAGGAAGCTGTCTCAGTTAAGCCCCGCTCCATAGTTTGTGGCCGCAAAATACAAATCCCAACAAGCTATGCTAACACATCGGCGTGCCGAATGCTCTATAGCGTGGAGGGGAGAAGGAATTGGAAGTGGTACACCTCCAACCGGTTCCAGGGGTACGATGTATCGCTACTTCAAGAGTTCTACAAAGGATACACAGACCGTGCGGACATGGGGGGTATCCCAGTATGGAACACACTAGTGCCGTGGACCCCCCAAACGATATCAGACTTCATCCATTTAGGGGAACGGGAGTTCACCGAGAGTGCACACGTATACAGGTACTCGAGGGAAAACCGGGTGATTGACGACAGCGTCACACAGGTGATCTTCCACAGGGATTATGTTTACCCATATGGTAATAGACCAGAGAGACTGAACAGGAAGGACCTCAACCTTGAGGCTAGGACGGCTATGAAGTTCATTATGGCCAATCTCATTCCTCGGACCAATGATACTTCGATTCATCCATGGTATGCAGAGCTTATCTACTGTCTTTTGGGTCGGCATAACATTGACATCGGCAACATCATCTATGAAGAGTATGAGAGGCATTGGAACAAAAAGAGGAAGCCCTTTGCTTTTCCCTGCCTGATCACCGCCTACTGCAAGTACCACGGGGTAGAGGGTATTGACGAGACCGGCTCGGTCACCTCGACCTTGACTCCAGCATCCATCACTAAGCAGGAGTATAGGTTCCGACAGACCATACCTTCAGCTGCCGCCGCCGATGACTCACCACCTTCCTCACCGAGTGATGAGGATGACATGGAGACATATAATCGGGACCCTATTCCAGACACCGCCGCTCCTAGTGGGTCACATCAGCCACCTCGGGCCACACGTGGTTCCTGTGGATTTGATTTTACTGAGCTCAGGACCTACCGCGATGATAGATTCCGTGGGTTCGATGCCAATGTTGCAAACCTGACCACCACTGTACAGGGTTTGCAGCATACTCTTGATGGATATGTTGCCCCGCGCAACAGTGATTGGGAGCTCGCGGAGGAGCATCGCCGGAACGATATGCAGCTCATTTTGCAGCAGCAGATACTCTTGGACCGGCAGCAGGAGACCCTACAGCAGTCCCAGGATCTTCTCTGACATGTGGAACGACTATTACGGGGATTATGACCCGGATTACTAGTCTTTTCACATGTCCATTCTGGTATACTCAGACGACAGAGGCCACACACTCGGTAACATCTAGTATCACTTTATATTCCTCATTCTCTTTTGCTGGGGACCAGCTTGAGCTTCATGTGGGGGGGTGTTATGTGAAATATGATGTTAGTATTGTATGACTTATGTCGTTGAGTATTGTATCTTGTACCTTTGTTTGCATGTTTACCGCTTTCTTAGGATTTAGTTTGTTCGTATGCATTCATCCTTAGTCTAGTCTTTGCATGATGTTGTGTGGAGTTTATTGCCAAATTTTTTGAAATTTTTGATTGTATAGACTAAGTGTTTTTTACCATTGCGCATGCATTGCATCTCTATGGAATAGTTTGAGGTTTGTCTCGCTTGGCTTGTCATATTGGTATGTGCACTAGTTAAACATGGTAGTCTCGACATCACTACGTGGTGTTTTCTCTACTGCGGTTCGCGAAGGCCTTATAAAATGTTGTATGTTAGAGTCTTTGGTTGTATTCTCGTGTAATTATGTACGTAAGAGTAAACAAGTATTCACCTTGATTTTGAGATTGCTAAATGCCTAGGAAGGAGGTAGAGTGAGGTGTGTGATCCTTTGTTTGAAACCTATTCTAACGAATAGGTTTGGGGAGGGGGTTACTTTCATTATGACTTGTTTTCGTCTTGTTGAGTCATGTTGAGTTTGTTTGTATTTTTTCTTGTAAGTTTGTGCTCCAACCTATTCTTTCGAATAGGTTTGGGGAGGTCGTTGTAGTGTCATTGTTATTTCCTTTCATTGTGCTACTGCTGGCTATATACAAAAAAAAAAAAAAAAAAAAAAAAAGAAAGAAAAAAGAAAAAAAGACAAAAATTCCAGTATCTGGAAAAAGAAAAAAAAGAATAAGACCCAAAAAAGCAAAAGAAGGGTCCAAGCAAGCCAAAAAGCAGTTTTAACAAAGTATTGCATTATTTTTCAGCTTTTGTAGTAGTTCGTAATCGAGTTGTAAATTCTTCCTTGTGTTCTCGTGTCGCCTAGTCCAAGGCTTGTTCTAGACCACCCTCGTCCTGCCAATCAGGAAGTGGTGAAAAGTTTTTCTTTAAGAGTCGGGTAGAATAGGGGAGTGTTGTCTTTTAAGGAACCCTCCTTCGTTTGATGAGAGCCAGTATTGGTTCGACCTCTTTTGAGGGAAAGTCTCACTTGGTGAACGGTAGTAATCCCTCAGTTTCATAGGCACGGGGCAACCATTTGTATTTTGATATGCATCATTACGTCGTCATTGACTAGGTCCAGGTAGAGAATATTACGAAAGACTCCCTTGTTTAACAAAGTGCATATGTGAATGTGTATAGGTTCAATCGAGACATTCTTCAACCTACTTCCATGTTATGATTTGTATGGTCTTTGTTCATAAGTATTTGGTAGATACAATTGATTATTTCTTCTTGTTTGGCATGAGACCCGTCTTTGTGTTGCATGTAGGTTGATGACAGTGTTTTTTACACTATCATTCGGGTCTTTGTCACCAATTTAGCTATCATCTTGCATGCATTTTAGTGTATTTTGTTAGAATAGTGTCATGTTTCCATTTCTTTTGTTATTTTCAGGTTTTAGGTGAAAATCGCGCTTTTGGATATAAACCATGGCGAAACAATGATGTTTGGTACAACGAGATCACCCGTGGTGTGTCAAGGAGTACCGGGACGAGTTTCCAGGCCAAAAGACCAAGTTTCGGAGCTCAAAACCGTGCAAGGGGCCTAAATCAAAGATCCGAAGGAAGAATTTGGCACGGGCAACTCTCTGCCCGTGTCAGGCACACCGCCGCGTACGGGGCGGTCCGCCGGGGGCTTTCCGACTGCAGCTATATATATTTCCAAAATCTGCGAATTTTCATATCTTTCATCATTAGTTTACAGACTTAAACCCTATAGCTTGTTCTGGGTATATTTTCTCTTAGAACTATTGTATCTTACCAAATTTGGAGCTAGAGTAGAGATTTGGACATCAATTTATCTCCCTTGCTAGATCTTTGTGAGTTTAGCAATTCACCGGAGATTGATAACCTTTGGTGGTAACTTTGTATCTCACAATTCTGTTATTTATCTTTCAATTCAACCATGTTTTCATTCATTATTGCTTTGATTATGATTGTTGATTGCGTTATTGATATGAGTAGCTAAGCATCTAGTTGGTGATAGTATGTGAATTTGTAGCTAGGGTTCATAATATGCATGATTGAGTTTCTGAGTTTTTTTACTTGTTTTATTGATTATATTCGAATCTTTGATCCGACTAAGCCAAATATCTTCGTATGAAAGTGTTAGAAACACTAGGACAATTCAAGATCATCGTTTTCAATATCTTCGATTACAAGTACTGCTTGAACTAAGACTGGCAACCTTAGCCAAGTATTAGTATAGATAGGAAGCTTTCAAAATACACGTCTACAAATCTGTCTTTGGTGTTTGTTAATTCGAATTACTTTTAAGGCAGTTGGAGTTGCACTTTCATGCATAATTAGAACTTGATGCTTAGAACGAGCATACTGTCACCAGCTCTGTCCATATATTGTTAAGTCAAGTTAAGATAAATTTGTTTTCTGAAATTATATATAGTTATTTAGTTAAAGCTAGTTTAGTCCCTAGAGATCGACACTCGAGGTCATCTTACCTCTGCACTACGTGTTTTGTGTAGTTGTGAGTTGCCATTTGGCTTTCAAACAAATTTATTTGATTGTTCGAGTCTGACAATCTCGTTCATCACCTAGTACGCTCTTAGACGCCCTTAGGGGTTGGACATATTCTGACCCCAACAATAATATTTTATTATTGTGTACATAAATCTAATTTCGAATTTCATAAAATTATTAAATTCGTTAAGTTTATTTATGCAGCTTTTATAAGAGAAAATAATTTTCATTTATTGAGAGATTTATATATTAGAATTAGAATAACAAATTTTAAATTAATATGGGTTAATCATGAATTATAAAATTATCTAATCATGAATTTATATGGATTATTCATTTGTATAAAATTTAAATTTACTATGCTAGAGTTATGCAGAAGATGGACCAGTAGCGGAAGTTGGGTCGTCTTTAATACTGTCACCGAATAATGGCCTGTCTGGTGAATTTTGTGGTGACGCTTGAATAATTGTAACATCACTTGGTGAAAGTTTGTTGACTGTTATTACATTTTTTTGTAATATTATTGATTTATTAACCTTTGTTTTACTCTTATATAGTCGAATCACCTCCATATTGATAGACATAAGTTTAGAAGTATAGCATACCGTGATACTTTTTTAATTATGGAATCAACTTTAATTATCTATACACCTGCGTATTTTTTTAATAATATCATTGATACAATAACTTTATTTACCCTCTTATATCGAATAATCTTTTTTTTATTAATTTATATATGTTCAAAATTATATCATACCGTGGCATCGCCACGGATGTGTACTAGTATTCCAATTAAAGTTCGAAGGTTAGAAGTTCGTTTCCAGGTGGTATTCGACTTATTCCTACCACTATAAATACACCAAGGATCTCGACATTGAAGATTACACATCGAGGTCAAGGAGTTTACAACCTAGTCGTCCCAAATCGATGAGTAAGTAAATGGTTTCGACATGCAAGAACATCAAATTAAAAGGTAATATCATGACCAAATCGGAGGTCGCCAACAAAATTTAATTCGTTGGAATTGAAATCGACTCCGATGCATCAGTAGACATCGAACGAAGTGTCCAACGACAGGCTCGAAATCGGAAGCCAAATCAGTGAGGAAAGGGTTAGGGTGGTGGAGTAGAGAACGCAACGTTTCATCTCTTACTCTCACATAAGAAGAGGAATTCATACTCTTCTTGTTGAACTATCTTTCATTTGTTACTCCTCATTAAATCTTGTACCATCTAAGTAAGTTCTCCGAAAGATAGACTCTCGATATTTACAGCCAGAACTTCAAGATTTTCCAGGACTAGTGGGATCACAACCGTCCCACTTAAGTACGAGTGTCCTTGGATAGAATCGCCATAGAAATTACGTACTCAAGAAAATATTACAATGAAGCTTCCCCTTACACTACAATTAAACAACCTTTTAGCGACGGAACACTAGGTACGGATAGTATCCGTCGCTATTTAGCGAAGGATCGCTACTGATAGCGACGGATGAACATGAACTGCGCTCTAAGCTCAGTTCGTGCCACGAAACATCCAGTTTGCGTTCTACTAAGCGATGGATGAGATTTATCCATCGCTATATTGGAGACGGATAAAGTTATCCGTCGCTAACTATGTTGACCAGGCTATTTTTTATGAAGGAAAAAATGAAAAAAAGTGAATAAATAAATATATAGCGACGGATGAGTTTATCCGTCGCTAAGTGGCGATATACAGACGACCAACCTTTCTTCTTCCTCATTTCTAAGTTTCTCCATTTTTTCATTCTCTCGTTTCTGCTTCTTCTTATTTGTTCGATCCATCTCCAAACTCAACCAATTCAAGCAAAATTTTAGCTCAAATTGAAGCCTATCCAACAAGGAGTTCGATCCCCAATCAATTTGGAGGTTTTTTCAACAATTTGAAAGGTAATGAACATAAACCCTAAATTTTGGTTTTTTTTTTTTTTCATTTTGATAGTGATTTTGATTGAATTTGTTCTATGTTTATTGGAGGCTAGGGTACGAGGAGCAAGGCACCTCCACCGCCACAGCCACCGCGCCGGACCGCCAAAACTTACTTTCTCCCTCTCTTCCCTATTTAAAAGGTTAGTAAACCTAACTGTCAATGTATTAGTTTTACGTTAGGGTATGTTAATTTTAATTTAGGGTATAGGGTTTCTTGATTGTATTCGTTAATTTAGAAACTTGTTAATTGTTAATTTAGGGTTTAGGTTTATTTCTTTTCCTCTCCATTATGGAAATGGTGAATGCTTAATGTAAATCAATTCTTAATTTAACTCAATTCTGGAAATGCTTAATAATTAACTCAATAAGTAAAATAAAAAAATGATTAATTAACTGAATAAGAAGAAAAGAAAAGGTGACTGCAATGAACACAGATTAGAAAGATAGAAAATATAAAAAGTTAGAATTTTTATTAATAATATAGTGTACATAGGTAATTCTAATCACTGTTCATCCCCTCGCCCTCGTCCTCGGAGCTTGACTCCTCATTCAAGAGTGACTAGTCGATGACATCCCTTGGATCGACAAGCCGCTGTTGAAATAGCTTGCAGAAAACTCCTTGGTTTTCGAAGTACTCAACCTCCTTGTGCTCACAAGGGGGAGGAGTAGGAGACTTGGGAGGAGTTGGAGGAAATGCCTCTTCGATAGCTTCCTCCATTTCAGCCCATATCTCGGGCTGAACTTGTTAGGAAACTTGTAATTTTGATGAGCAATTAACCATGCTAAATTAAGGAAAGTCCAGTAACTAGTACTCTTAAGGTCCATAGGAATTTAGAATTTTAAAGGACATTGTAAAAGTGGAACGTTTGTTGAAGAATTAGTGTAGGTGCTAGATAGGTGTTTTAATCCGCTTATGATGTATCTTGTTTTCTGAAAAGAAAAACAACCTATTGAAGCATTTGCTGATGATGTACTTTATTTACACAAACAAACTATTGCAGCATTAGAACCATTCAGAAACTTGAAGAATTCGAAGACTGAAGACTAAAGAAGATTTCTGAAGATGGTATCTACAAAGGCACATGTTGCTCAGAAAGTGGAAACTTCAACAACAACTTACATAAGTGAAAATCTATATGACAGAGTAGGTTGTCCTTGCTGAAACTGAGACTGACCACTTGCTGAAATACATACGTGACCTCCTTGCTGAAAGTACTTGCATTTGCGCTCCAACGTTCATATTTGAATTCGATTCAAATGAACATTAAATGCAAAGTAAGCACGCAAAAAACATGAAGACTAGAAGACAAATAAAGGACGCTGCTGAAAGTACAAAAGCAAGATAGTGACATCTTAAGGAATAAAGCCTTAGAATTCGAAATTCAAACGGCTCCCTTGATTCACTATAAATAGAGGTCATCCGGCAAAGAGTTGAAGTGTGTCAACAACGTGATCAAACTCTCACTTGTTCTTAAACTCACATACACTTCAAATACTCTTTACTGCCATTGATCCGTTCCAAGACTCAAAGCTTGAAAAAGCTACTTGTGAAGAAGTAGAACATTCACGGCTAAGAAATTAGTTAAGTGTTCTTTCTTTCGAACAAGAACAAGTCTTGACACCAGAAACAATCAAACTTGTTTACTGCAAAGTATTCAAAGTTTTGTTTATTAGGTTACTTGTTGTAGCTGAATAAGTTATAATCAAGTTATCTCATCCCAAACCTCTCTAACTGAAAAACACCATTTTAGGCGTGAAATTCAGGGGGAACTTAATCAAGCATAGTGTTGCTGATTATCAGTCCCAAGTTTGGTGGAGAACAAGGTTTCGTTTTCTAGTTAGGTTGGAAACGAAGCAAGTGTGGTTTGGTTTCTGTCGAATCGCTCTAGATAGGTGTTGTAAGGAACCTCAAACTTATCTTAGTGGATTCAGTCCTAGAAAGGACAAAGTGGATTAGTTGAGAGATTACGCCACTCTCAGATACCACTATAAAAGTGTTTGTGTGATTTACTTACTGCATTTAGTTTTCAGCAAAGCATATCTATCAGTACACTGTCACTCTGTTCACTTGCTGAAGCTATCACTTACTGTTAAAGCACTTATTGTACAAAGACTTCCGCTCTCTGAATTTAAGTATCCGTAAACCTCGTTACTGAAAAGTAACTAGTACTTGCTGAGAAAGTTAAGTATCAGCAAACTCAGTACTGAAAAGTAATAAGCCCTTGTTGAGAAAGTTTTTAAACGACGAAAGTTTGAAAAGACTATTCACCCCCCCCCCCTCTAGTCCTTTCTTGTTGTTTAAAGGGACCAACAAGTGGTATCAGAGCTGGAGGTTCTTTAACCTTCAGCACTGAACCTAGATCCCCTTAGGTGCTTTCCGTAAATCACTCTCACTTGATCAGTTTGGTAGTCTTTTGCTGACAGGATGTCTTAAGGAGACGCTCCCTTGCTGAAGCTGGAAAACTATGAAAAATGGCGAAACAACATGATGCTACATCTTGAGGCCATTAGTGATGAGATGGTTACTGTCATTAATGATGGACCTATCAAGATCACTAAGATTGAGAGAAGTTTTCCTCACAAAACCATAGAAGCTGGAAAGGAAACTATCTTAGGTGAACCAGTTGATACTGTCGTTTCAAAATCAAGAGAGGAATGGACTTCCGAAGAAGCCAAGAGATTCCGTCTTGATGGCCAAGTAAGAAACATCATCATTCGATCAACTCCGGATACTATACAGTGCAAACTGTGGGGTGCCAAAACTGCTAAGGAAGCTTGGAAAATGGTTCAAGATCTTTGTGTTGGATCTGACAAAACCAAGGAAAACAAACTCGAAGTGCTAAAGTTAAAGTTCCAGAACTTTAAACAAGGTACAAATGAGTCACTGGAAGACTTGGACTTCAGATTCACAACTCTAGTTAGTGAGATGGCTGCCTTGGGAGTTGGAAATATTTATTCAGATTCTGAGAAGGTGAAAACCATTATCAGAAGTCTGAACCAAGAATGGATCCACACTCAGAATTTCTACTACAATCAAGAAATGCCAAACATCACACCTACAGAGTTGTTCTCTCATCTTGCTACTGTCAACTACGAGACTAAGCAATGAGAAAATGTGTTTGCTGAAAAAATCGCAAAACATTGCTCTTGCTGCAAAGCCGTCATCTTCTGAAAGAAGAATGATAAAGAGCCCGCTGATGAAAATGCTTTAGTTGTTAAAAACATGAAGAAATTCATCAGTAAGGAACTTGAAAGGCGAAAAGCAAAAGAGAAGCTGAAAAAGAATCTTGGTAACAACTACCATAAATACAAGAATGAGGCTAGCTCGCTGAACAAGCAAGCTCAGCAAGCAAACTCCTCAGAAGAACCAGCAGTTGGAAATGATCTCTGTCTTTACTGCAAAAATCCTGGACACTTCAAAGCAAATTGTCCTTTGCTGAAAGGTAAATCTGCTGAAAAGAAGAAGAAGTTCAAAAGAGCTTTGATTGCTGAAGAAAAAAAGAAGCTTCAAGCAAAAATCGATGCATTGTGCATTGATACCAGCTCCGAAGACAGTGAGGAAGAAAGCTCAGACACTGAAGATGAAGAGGCCACTCTTGACGTAGAGATTGGCAAGGAAGTTTGTGGAATAGCTATGGAAGCTTATCCAAATGTGTCAAACTACGAATTCTGCCTCTGGCCGGTCAGGTAAACAGTCCTACCTCTGACTCTGACTCAAAAAGTGAAGATGAGATTGACCTTGACAAGATTCAAGGAGAAATCGAAAGATTTGAGAAAACTCTGAGCAAACAGCAAGAGAAACTACAGAATGCTGAAACTCTGACCAAGAAGACTACTGAAAAGTACGTATTGCTGAAGGAAGAGACAGAAAAGAAAGATGCTGAAATATTTCATCTTAAGAAGTTGATTGCTGAAGCTACAGAGAAGAATTCTCAGATGGCAATATAATTGGAAGAATATCAGTCCTCAATTCTAAAGTTACTTGTTGGAATACAAGAAATGAAAAAGATGAAAATCAATTTCAAATCTTATGCTGATGCAAGTAATACGCTGACTGAACTAAACTTTTATCTGAGAGATCCATCTCAGAAAGAAGGCTTAGGTGCAACGTATGAAGGTGATGACGTAATAATCTTGAGTAAAGATAAATCACCAATTACCTTTGTACGCGAAACTGATAGTGGTCAACCAGAACTCTATCAGATTGGTCAATCTAAGGTTGCTGAAAAATGCAATCAAGTACCTACGACCGTAAAGCCCGCTGTTGCTACTCAAAGTAACAAGACATTAAAAGGGAAACAGGTTGCTGAAAAGCAAACTGTAAAGAAAAAGGATGTTGTAAAGCATTCCGCCAAACAAGTTGCTAAAAAGCAATTTGTTAAGTCAAAAGGCAAGATTACTAAAAGTAATCAGAAGACCTTTGCTGACAAACCTGAATCAAGTAAGGTTGCTGACAAAAGCTTAGCATTCTCCGAAAAGTGGACTCGACTTCAAAACCAAGCAAAGTCAACTTTTTCATGAGTATAAGCAAAGTCAGCAAAGATACTTCAAAGAGATGAACAAAACCAAGCCTAAGAGTTCTGACAAAACTCAAAACGCTAGGGCTAGAAGGAACCTTGCTAGAAAAGAACTTACTGAAAAGTATGTTCAGCAAAAAGGTCAACCAAGCAAGACACCACATCAGAAAGTGGATTTGATCAGCATGAATCAAAAGTCTTTTGGCTCAAAACCTCCTAGTTCCTCACCAAGTAGAAAACAAGTCAAAGTTGAAAAACTTAAGACTTGGGTTTCCACTGGACGCATTCTTGAACATGTTAATGGACATCCAATATTGGATAATTAACTTGTTTGCTCTTGATTGTGCAGACTTCAGCCACGGAGACAAACGATGCAATCTGGCACATTGACAGTGGTTGTGGAAAGCACATGACGGGCAACAAGAATAACCTTATAAACTATAGACGATGGTCTAAAGGTCCAACAATAAGGTTTGCTGGTGGAGGCTCTGGTTCTACAAAAGGCTACGGTGACGTGAAGTTAGGATGCATTACCATTTCGGGAGTTCTTTATCTCAAAAATCTTAAGTTTAACCTTTTCAGCATGAGTCAATTTGCTGATAAAGGATACTTCATCAAAATCAAAAGTGATGAATGTAAACTTATAGACTTTGAGACAAAGAAGGTTATTATGGTTGCTAGAAGATCAGGAGGCTTGTACACTGTAGATTGGTCTCAACAATCGTTGAAAATGCCTTGTCTCAGATCACGATTGCCTTGCTGAAAAAGCATGGTTATGGCATAAACGAACAAGTCACCTAAACTTCAAGATGCTGAATAAGCTGTCTAAAAAGGCACTTGTAGTTGGATTACCTAAGGTTACTTTCAAGAAGGATGGTGTTTGCAACGCATGTCAGCAAGGAAAGCAAACCAAATCTTCTTTTAAGAACAAGGCAGTACCGTCAACTACAAAACCTTTACAACTCTTGCACATGGACTTGTTTGAATCTTCTTCAACAAGCTATGCTGGTAAGAAGTATGGTCTGGTGGTGGTAGATGACTATTCAAGATTCACTTGGGTAGTATTTATCAAACACAAGTCTGAAACAAGGACTGAAATACCTATCTTGCTGAATAAGCTTGAAGTCATGAAAAATGACAAGGTAAAATTCATAAGGACAGACCATGGTACTGAGTTTGTAAACCAGTACATAACTGAGTATTGCACTTCAAAAGGCATACAACATCAGTTATCCTCAGTAAGGACACCACAACAAAACCGTGTTGCTGAAAGGAAGAATCGCACCCTAAAAGAAGCCGCAAGAACAATGCTTGCTGACACTTAAATAAGTGAGGCTTACTGGGTTGAAGCGATTAATACCACCTGTTACACTCAAAATAGATGTCTGATTACTAAGGAATACAACAAAACTACTTATGAGTTATTTGTTGGAAGACCTCCTAACATCACCCATCTAATTGTATTTAGTTGTAAATGTTTTGTTCTTAACAATGGTAGAGAATACCTAAGAACATTTCAACCAAAGGCAGACGAAGCGATATTTCTTGGTTACTCCTTGCATAGTAAAGCTTATGGAGTTTACAACAAAAACACAAAAGATAGAAGAATCAGTGCATGTTGTATTCTACGAAAAGTCACAAGGAGTGCCTGCAGAAGAAGAAATATCAGATTGTATGAAGAAGCTACTCATACACGAGCAAAGAATTGAATTTGATGCTAGGCAAATCAAGTCAATTGAACTAAATGATGATTCGGACAATGACTCTCCTCCCCCAAGTCATGACAAAGAATTTTCAGCAAAAGATGCAATTGCTCCGGATGTTGCTGAAACTATGCAACTTCCTGTGCCTGCTGATGAGTTACCACAATCTAGCAATGCTGAACAAGCACTTGCTGATGAACCGATATCATCAGAGACACAATAAAATACCAGTAGTACTGAGCAAGTACATACTGAAGAGTCACATGTTGATGAGCAAACTTATCCAGGTCCAAAGAGAAGAAAACCTGTTAACAAATGGATTAGAGATCATCCCTCTACGGATATGATTGGTGATATTGACAAACGCTTAGTGACTAGATCCAAAGTATCTGCTACTCAGGGACTTGCTGAAGAAGCAAATGTCGTAGAAGTAGAAGCTTTGTTCTCTTGCTTTGTTTCAGAAATTGAACCCAAGACCATAGAAGAAGCTCTAAAGCATTCTGAATGGTTCAAGGCAATGCAAGAAGAACTGGATCAATTTGAAAGGAACAAAGTCTAGAAACTTGTACCTCTTGCTGAAGGCAAGAAAGCTATTGGTACAAAGTGGGTGTTCAGAAACAAGCTGAGTGGGTCTGGTGAAGTAACAAGGAACAAAGCACGTTTAGTTGCTCAAGGTTACTGTCAGACTGAAGGATTGGACTATGATGAGTCTTATGCACCAGTTGCAAGATTGGATGCAATTAGACTTTTCTTGGCCTTTGCTGCTCACAATGACTTCATTGTTTATCAAATGGATGTTAAAAGTGCATTCTTGAATGGTGAACTTGCTGAAGAAGTCTACTTGGAACAACCCCTGGCTTTGAACTTCCCTCAGAAACCAAGATGGTATACAAGCTTCAGAAAGCTGTATATGGTCTAAAGCAAGCACCAAGAGCTTGGTATGATACCTTAGCTAAGTTCTTGCTGGATAATGGTTTCAAGAAAGGTGAAGTTGACAAAACTTTGTTTACCATGAACCATGATGGTAAAATACTCTTAGTTCAGATTTATGTGGATGACATAATATTTGGATCTAAGGACAAGCAACTTTGTGATGATTTTGCCAAACTCATGACAAACAAATTTGAAATGAGTATGATGGGTAAATTGAATTATTTCCTAGGATTGCAAGTCAAGCACTCAAGGATGGAATATTCATAAATCAAGCAAAGTATGCGAAAGAAATGCTCATAAATTTTAGGATCAAAGAGGAAAAGAAACCTGAAAAGATCCCTATGAGTGTTGGTACCTAATTGGGCTATACTAAAGAAGATAAAAGTGTTGAAGAACACAAGTATAGGAAGCTCATTGGTTCGTTGTTGTATTTAACAGCAAGTAGACCTGACATTCAGTATGCTGTTTGTGTGTGTGCAAGATTCCAATCTGATCCAAGAGAATCACACTACAAAAAGGCACTTAAGATACTAAAATATGTCAAAGGTACAATCAATGTTGGATTATGGTATCCTAAAGATTCTGGACTTGAATTGGTTGGTTATTCTGATGCTGATTATGGAGGATCAACTCTTTATAGAAAAAGTACTTCTGGAACTTGTCAGTTTCTAGGTACTAGATTAATATCATGGTTAAGCAAGAAGCAAACCTATGTTGCCAATTCATCTACTGAATCTGAATACATTGCGGCTGGTTGTTGCACAGCTCAAATCCTATGGATTCAGAAACAATTAAGAGATTATGGTATTTCTGCAAAGAAAACACCAATATTTGTGATAATACAAGTGCTATTTCTATCACGCAAAATCCTAAGTTCCACTCAAGGACAAAGCACATTGATATTAGACATCATTTCATTAGAGATCATGTGGAAAAAGGAGACATTGAGGTTGTGAAAGTAGGTACTGATGATCAACTTGCTGACATCTTTACTAAGCCCCTACCAGATAATAGATTCGTAATGCTAAGGTATAACCTTGGATTGATTGAATTACCTCAATAAGGGATACAATTGGCAGATTGCTGAAACAGGCATTCAGCAAGCCAAAGTATGCTTACTTGAATAAAAGCTCCTTCCACTGATTTCTTCTAAAAAGAAATGATAGTTCAATACATGATTGCTGAAACAGGCATTCAACAAGTAATTCCTTCAAAATGGGTATTTGTTAGGAAACTTGATCACTTGCTGAGATGGGCACTCAATAAGAGAAAAACCTTAAGGATTGCTGAAACGGGCATTCAGACAATCAAAGATACTGAAACAGGTATTCAGGTATCAAAGAAAAAGTTCTGAGACGGGAACTCAACAAAGAGCAAACACACTTTTCGGATTTACCAAAGGATATCTTAAGATAAAAAGAATTTACTGAGACGGGAACTCAGAAATGTC
>CM051458.1:45513428-45531978 GCA_028274465.1 Plantago ovata
GCATCTAAGGTCTTACTAGCATAGTAAAATCACTCTGAAAACGGTTATCAACTTTTGACCAAGAACAACACCCCATAGCATAGTCAAGAAGCATCACACATAATTTCAAAAGGAATTTCCAATCCGGAGAGACTAACAATAGGCTGTTTAAGAGTTTTCTCTTAATCGTTGTGGAAAGCGTCAAGACAATTCTTGTGTGAATTCGAAGGGGAACATCTTTAGCAAGAAGCTTACTCAAGCACTTAGCTATCTTAGAGAAATCTTTGATAAATCTCTATGTGAACGCCTACAGCCCAAGGAAGCATGGCAATTCACGCACACAAGTAGGTGGGAGTAACTTTTTGTAACTTTCACTGATTCCAAGTTTCCCCTTTGTCTACCTCTATCCCTCTTTTAGAAAATAGCATGTCCCAACACAATCCCTCTTTAAAACCATATAGTGACTTCTTTTTCCCAACTCAAGGTAAGATTTAACATTCCAATACACCTCCCTTTAAGACAACGATCAAGTTTATCAAAATCAAGATCATATCAAATGAATCACGTAGTAAACGGAAAAAATCACATAAAAATACCTCAAAAAAATTTATCACCCATGTCGGAGGGAGAAGACGTGGAGAGCATTGCAACGTGGAAAGTGGCCGGAGCATTGCACAATCCGAAGGGCATCCTCCGGTATGCGAAAGTGCCAAAAGGACATGTGAAGGTGGTCTTCTCTTGGCCTCGGGAGAGGAGGAGCTTATAGGAATCTGGGTAAAACCTGACAAACCACCAAGAAACAATAGAAAACTCTTGCCAGCTAGGCGGTTAAGCATATTTAAGCATATCCTCAATAAATTGGTAAAGGAAAAATTGATGTTTCTTTGTGGCAAAATTCAATTTCCTATTAATCGATGCAGATACGCCACCCCGTTGTTTTTACTACGGGTACTAATTCCCCTCTTATCATTTGATTCGACCGTGATACCCGACTTCTTAGGGACTACATGGACGGGAGCTAACCCATTTGCTCTATCGGGAGCTGGGTAATTTCAATCTTAGCCATCTAGGAGTTTAAAGCAACTCTTTCTTCAACAAACTTCTTGCATAGTGGGTTTAGCCTACGTTGTGGTTGCCTAACAGGTTTTCGCATCTTCCTCTAAGGCTATTTTGTGGGTACATTGCAACCGGGCTTATACCCTTGATGTCACCTATGCTCCATCCTATGGCTCCGGTGTTCTTTTCAACACCTCCCCCTAACTTAGCCTCTTCCTCCTTACCAAGCTTAGAAGATAATGATTACAGGTTTTAGACTCATTCTCTCCTAGGAAGACGTATTTCCAAAGGCTTGGTAATGGTTTTTTTTAGCTCAAGGGGTTGGTTCAAGGTGGAGGGGGTCACTCCTCTTCCCTCATCTATTCCTAGAGACTCTTCTATTCTTCTTCATAGAGGAATTTCGGGTGCATATTAGGGAGGGTTAGGGTTGTATTAGCTAACACTTCTTCGGTGACAAATCCCTCTTCAAGGGTGTTTCATAGTAAGAGCGGCTTCTAAAGGGTCGCTAACTTGATGAGCAGAATAAGTATCACAAGAGACAGATTCATAACAATCAACAAATTTAAGTTCTTCAATCATAGCTTCCTCAGAATCAGGTTCACATACCTGTTTGTATTGCTCGATCTGAACTTTGTCTCCGAGTACCTCCATGGAGATCTTTTTCCCTCGAAGCTCCAAACATGTGTTGGTGGTAGCCATGACGGGTCGGCCCAAAAGCACAATATGCTCCTTTCTCGAACTTGTACCTTCGTCTGCTGTCTCCATCACCACAAAGTCGGTTGGTACAATGATTCTATCCACCTTCACTAGAATATCCTCGACTATCCCCAGTGGGCGTTTCACACTTCGATCAACCATTTGAACGACCATGCTAGTGGGTTGGATTTTTCCCAACCCAACGCCTTGTAGATGGAGTATGGCATTAGATTAATGCTAGCCCCAAATCAAGCATTGCTTTGTGGATCGGCCGTTTCCCATGGTGATACTAATTATGAAACTCCCGGGATCCTTTTGCTTCAAAGGTAACTCATGCACCGAGTTAACCATTTCAAGTTCAGCCACATCCCCTTTCTGGAAAATCTTCTTATTACTCCTCACCTCTTTGAAAAATTTCGTGTAAGCGGAATATTTTGAATCAATTCCAGAAGGGGAACATTCACCTCTACTTTTGATAGGATCCCATATATAGGTGAGTCTCGGATGTCCTTCTTAGCTTCCTTTATCCTTCCGGGAAAGGGAAGATGGGGTTTAGGGGGCACATAAGGATTAGGCGACTTATGGAGTCCGCCCTCCTTTTGTTGTGCACCCCCTTCCTCATCTTCCTTATCCTTCTCACTAACAAGTTCAGGGGTTGGTGCGGCTTCTTCTACCACCTCCTTCTCCAGTTGCTCATCATCACCTGTATCACATGTATTATTAGGCAAAGATTTAGTTTTAGAAGGATACATCAAATGATATGGTGGTCTTGATTCCTTGCCACTCCGCAAAAGTATGTTTGCCTCTTCAAGTTCTTCCTCAATCCTAGAGCTTTCACAATGTTCTTCTTCGCTTTCCAGATCAGCCTCAAGTCCCTCAATGAACTCCTCTTGACGATTAAGATTTCTCTCATTTTTGGAAAAATCTGAATTTTCCTCCCAGGTCCCAGGCGGACCGCTTGACAAAGCGCAAGCGGAGCGCTTGCCAAGCGCTTCGCTTGGCTCAGGCCAAGCGCTTCGCCTGGCTCCTGGAGCTTCTTTTTTATCTCCTTCTTTCTCTCCTGGAATTTCAAGCCCTCCGCTTGACTGCTCCAAGCGCTCAGCCTCGATTTCCAGTGAATTTTCTTCATGCATATGACACTCGGAACCCCTTTCTTCACTCATTTTCTCTTCTAGTAACTCGAGCATGACCTCAGATTCTCCTAGAACTTCATACACACACTCCATTCTAGTATCAAAATCCTCTTGGTATTTACACGCTACTTCGAGCACATTTTCCCAAACCTTCATTAGAGTGGATAACACCTCTTCTTCCTCTTCGGTGAAGCACTCCTCTTCACCTTGAGCTTGCGAGTCTTCCACCTCAAAGACGTAATATGGAATATTTTCGCCCGAGCATGTCTTCACTTTATAATCGAAGTTGTCATCATAAGAACTAATGGCAATAGGCTTGGGTGCTCGATACATCTCTGAGTAGTCAACCGGTGGCACAAGAGCATGGTTATGTGTCGCAACGAGCAATCTCCCAAAAACCTCTTTGATTTGGGATACGGTACAATTCTCCATACCGTCACATGCACCATCTATTACCAACTGCAAGTCTTCATCCAATCCCCGATAAAACAAGTAATCAGTTCATATTCGCTCAACCGATGATGTGGGCATTCGCTCTTGTAGAGCTCAAATCTCTCTAGAGCATCGCAGAACCTTTCTCCCTTCCGCTGAGTGAATTCAATTATCCGCTTCTTGAGCTCTTCATTTTCCCTAGGCGAAAGGAACCGATCAAGAAAGGCGTCTACCACGTCTTGCCAACTCCTCAGTGATCCCCCAGGCAAAGATCTCAACCATTCCTTGGGTTTTCCAGTAAGAGCACATGGAAACAACCGACGCAAGAGCTGATCATCATTCAAATCACGTGGTGGTAATAACCCAACATCACGCCGGTATTCTACCACGAATCGTAATGCATTCTCGCAAGGCGAATCTCGGAAGGTAGCTATGCTATAGAGAATTTCATCAGTGACCTCATATAACCTAGCCTCCGATTCAAGATAAATCGCCAGCTCTTTCCTTATCGCCTCATACCGGACTTTGAAAGCTTCGCTCAAGCAAACTTCTTCCATACCTGTCCAACAACAAAGCCTTCAACTAACTGTAAGTTTCCGTTAGTTACGCAAAACTTTCACACAATTCAATCAAGAAAGAAATAAGGGGTGGGAAAGAGATGTCGGCTGAAAAAACCAAAACAAAAACACCAACCAAAGGAGTTAAGTCCTCGGCAGCGGCGCCAAATTGATGATGTCGTTTTTCACCAATTAAATTTGTTTAAAAACCTAAGAACAGTTATCACTACACAAACTAGAGTGCAATGGCAAGTTGTCCCCGAGTGTCGTTCTCTCGGGACCTAACGTGGCTTTGCTTGAGGTTTTTGCTAGTAATTTCATCAACGAGTTCAAATGTTTATAGAATCGTTTTCTTTGAACAAAGCAACGAGAAATCAGATTATTGTAATCAAGTTTGGAAAACGGTTGGTGGTAGAAATCAAATACACATCCATGCGATACGAATATGCTCACAAGTTCAGTGCGTAAAACCTTCGATCAAGTCTGCTAAGCAACTCGTCTAGGTAACTTTCAGACACACATCATAAAAGACCACTATCAATACTTTAGAGGTGCTTGTCACTAACACCATTTATCTAGCATGCTGCAAATCTCTAACATACAATCCTATAGCTTTCATTGACCAAGAGTTTGTCACTATACTCAATTCGAATATATTTTATAGGCAACTAAGAATCATATGAAGGAATTTGCAGCAAGATTGACTCACAATCTCATGTAAGCATAAACATAACCCATAGCATGCATATTCCACATTCTACCACCAACACAAAAGATTTAGCTACTCATATTCATCAACATAGACATCAATTCATATGAATAATAATCAGAATACATCATATCAAACTACAAGACAAGAGAGTGATACTAGTTACCACCAAAGCTGTCACTAATCGGTGGAAAGCAAAGAAAACCTCTCCGTAGATGATTACAAAGGATGAATTCCAATCAAAATCTTGAATCCCAAGCTAAAATACAATGTAATCTGAGTTTTCTCTGAGTTTTGGGGCTTAGGAGCTCTCCAAAACGAAGCTACAGTTCCAAAGATATTCAAAAAATGACTAAAGATCAGATCTAAGAAGGAAAATCTGAAAACGTAACCGCTGCCAAGCGGACCGCTTGGAGAAGCCAAGCGGAGCGCTTGGCAAGCGAAGCGCTTTGGCACTCCAAGTGCTTCGCTTGGCTTCTGTGCCAAAGCTCCTGGAAAATGAAGCGGAGCGCTTCACTATTCCAGGCGCTTAGCTTGGCTCCTGGGCAGATTTTTGTCTTCAAACTCAATCTTTTTGCCCTCGCACGGCCCTCGGGTGCCTTGGACTCATCCTTCTCGATGCTTATTGATGCTCAAACACTCACGAACAAACCACGGAGATTGGGGAACTTCAACGGGGCCATCTTTTTCATCAAAAAGGCTCGTTTTTAGCTCCAAAAACGCCGTTTCGTACCTAAGTGCCTGAAAATGCAGAAAACACAAAACGTGACACTATTCTACAAAACTAACCAAAAAACAAGGCTAGAAGATAGCAAAAGAAGTTAAAAAAGACAAGATGAACGCGTCAAAAATACGTTCATCATGTACTGAATCAAATGTACACTTGGATTGAATTAAAGGTGAAAAGAAAAGAAAGGGATCCTTCTTCCTACCCAAGAAACATTGTTGCAAGATGGCTGAATCTGCAAGTCTTAGTAAGAAGAACATCTATTGGCAAGCTAACGAAGCCAGAGCCTGATTTAATCAAACCAATTGATGTTGCTTACTATTCTGACCCTCTAACCAAGAAGTCAAAGATGAAATATGGCTTGATTCCTTATGAGTATTTCTATCTCTGTAACGACCCGACCAATCCGGCCGGCGTGGTTACTCATGGGCGCTCTCCGGGGTGATATGCTGGACCCACAGGCCAACACGGGTTCTGATCCGCGCACTTTGTCCTCACTCGTGCGCGCACCGGGAACTTCCCAGTGGGTCACCCATCCTAGAATTGCTCCAGAGCAAGCACGCTTAACTCTGAAGTTCTTCTAGGTGGATTCCCGAAAAGAAAGGTGCACCTTGATGGTATGAGTAGCGTTCTCAACCCTTTTAAACTTCTGAAATCTGGGGCGTTACAATCTACCCCCCTTAAAACCTCGACGTCCTCGTCGAGCGCCTTAAGTGGTGGGGGTGACAAACTGACAATAACCTTTACCAACCGTCCACCCGATGCGGGCTTTGGGTTGATCTAGGCTCTGATACCATTTGTAACGACCCGACCAATCCGGCCGGCGTGGTTACTCATGGGCGCTCTCCGGGGTGATATGCTGGACCCACAGCCAACACGGGTTCTAATCCGCGCACTTTGTCCTCTCTCGTGCGCGCACCGGGAACTTCCCAGTGGGTCACCCATCCTAGAATTGCTCCAGAGCAAGCACGCTTAACTCTGAAGTTCTTCTAGGTGGATTCCCGAAAAGAAAGGTGCACCTTGATGGTATGAGTAGCGTTCTCAACCCTTTTAAACTTCTGAAATCTGGGGCGTTACAATATTCTTGTAACGACCCGGCCCACTAACGGGCCGAGACCCAGCCCAACGGGCCGGCAAGGTTACTGATGGGCGCTCTCCGGGGTGATATGCGGGCCCCACAGACCAACACGGGTTCTAAACCGCGCACTTTGTCCTCACTCGTGCGCACACCGGAAACTTCCCAGTGGGTCACCCATCCTAGAATTGCTCAAGAGCAAGCACGCTTAACTCTGAAGTTCTTCTAGGTGGATTCCCGAAAAGAAAGGTGCACCTTGATGGTATGAGTAGCGTTCTCAACCCTTTTTAAGCTTCTGAAATCTGGGGCGTTACAATCTACCCCCCTTAAAGCCTCGACGTCCTCGTCGAGCGCCTTAAGTGGTGGGGGTGACAAACTGACAATAACCTTTACCAACCGTCCACCCGATGCGGGCTTTGGGTTGATCTAGGCTCTGATACCACTTGTAACGATCCGGCCCACTAACGGGCCGAGACCCAGCCCAACGGGCCGGCAAGGTTACTCATGGGCGCTCTCCGGGGTGATATGCTGGCCCCACAGACCAGCACGGGTTCTAAACCGCGCACTTTGTCCTCACTCGTGCGCGCACCGGAAACTTCCCAGTGGGTCACCCATCCTAGAATTGCTCCAGAGCAAGCACGCTTAACTCTGAAGTTCTTCTAGGTGGATTCCTGAAAAGAAAGGTGCACCTTGATGGTATGAGTAGCGTTCTCAACCCTTTTTAAGCTTCTGAAATCTGGGGCGTTACAATCTCACTGCCAAGGATCAAGAAGAAGATCTTCTTTGGTTAAGAAAGATTCATGCTAACAAGGGAATTTCAGATACACAACTTCTCCATGCCAGCAATTGGGGCATGCACTTGTGGGTGTTGCACTACAAAGAAATGAATGGTGAAAACCATCATTATACCGCCTGCAAGAATGCAAGGATCATTCAGCTTGAAGTCCGTAAGCTACTTGAAGATTACGAAAAGGACTGTGTTGAATTTTCTACGCTTGCTGAGAAAAGTGTAAGGGAGATTTTGAGAAAATCTTCTGCTGGAATAGCTTAAGTCCCTTGTAAAAGCTATGTTTATTTTGTTTGCTGATTTGTGTAGTTATCTCTGAACTTTCTTGTAAACTTACTGAAAGATAACTATCAGCAATAAAGCTTTTGACTCTTATTGGTTTTTGATTATGCAATCTACTTATGCTTACTGTTTTATTATTCAAGTATGCTTGCATTAATCAACTGATTTATTCAACATCAGAAACCTCTAAAAGGGTAACAATTAATTTAGCCATGGATTGTAACATCAAAATGGGGGAAATTTGTTAGGAAACTTGTAATTTTGATGAGCAATTAACCATGCTAAATTAAGGAAAGTCCAGTAACTAGTACTCTTAAGGTCCATAGCAATTTAGAATTTTAAAGGACATTGTAAAAGAGGAACGTTTGCTGAAGACTTAGTGTAGGTGCTAGATAGGTGTTTTAATCCGCTTATGATGTATCTTGTTTTCTGAAAAGAAAAACAACCTATTGAAGCATTTGCTGATGATGTACTTTGTTTACACAAACAAACTATTGAAGCATTAGAACCATTCAGAAACTTGAAGAATTCGAAGACTGAAGACTAAAGAAGATTTCTGAAGACGGTATCTACAAAGGCACATGTTGCTCAGAAAGTGGAAACTTCAGCAACAGCTTACATAAGTGAAAATCTATATGACAGAGTAGGTTGTCCTTGCTGAAACTGAGACTGACCACTTGCTGAAATACATATGTGACCTCCTTGCTGAAAGTACTTGCATTTGCGCTCCAATGTTCATATTTGAATTCGATTCAAATGAACATTAAATGCAAAGTAAGCACGCGAAGAACATGAAGACTAGAAGACAAATAAAGGACGCTGCTGAAAGTACAAAAGCAAGATAGTGACATCTTAAGGAACAAAGCCTTAGAATTCGAAATTCAAACGGCTCCCTTGATTCACTATAAATAGAGGTCATCCGGAAAAGAGTTGAAGTGTGTCAACAACGTGATCAAACTCTCACTTGTGCTTAAACTCACATACCCTTCAAATACTCTTTACTTCCATTGATCCGTTCCAAGACTCAAAGCTTGAAAAAGCTACTTGTGAAGAAGTAGAACATTCACGGCTAAGAAATTAGTTAAGTGTTCTTTCTTTCGAACAAGAACAAGTCTTGACACAAGAAACAATCAAACTTGTTTACTGCAAAGTATTCAAAGTTTTTTTCTTAGATTACTTGTTGTAGCTGAATAAGTTATAATCAAGTTATCTCATCCCAAACCTCTCTAATTGAAAAACACCCTTTTAGGCGTGAAATTCAGGGGGAACTTAATCAAGCATAGTGTTGCTGATTATAAGTCCCAAGTTTGGTGGAGAACAAGGTTTCGTTCTCTTGTTAGGTTGGAAACGAAGCAAGTGTGCTTTGGTTTCTGTCGAATCGCTCTAAATAGGTGTTGTAAGGAACCTCAAACTTATCTTAGTGGATTCAGTCCTAGAAAGGACAAAGTGGATTAGTTGAGAGATTACACCACTCTCAGATACCACTATAAAAGTGTTTGTGTGATTTACTTACTGCATTTAGTTTTCAGCAAAACATATCTATCTGTACACTGTCACTTTGTTCACTTGCTGAAGCTATCACTTACTGTTAAAGCACTTAATGTACAAGGACTTCCGCTCTCTGAATTTAAGTATCAGTAAACCTCGTTATTGAAAAGTAACTAGTACTTGCTGAGAAAGTTAAGTATCAGCAAACTCATTACTGAAAAGTAATAAGCCCTTGCTGAGAAAGTTTTTTAAACGACGAAAGTTTGAAAAGACTATTCACCCCCCCCCCTCTAGTCTTTTCTTGTTGTTTAAAGGGACCAACAGAACTTGTGGTGGGGGAGAAGGTGGGGGGGGGGGAAGGGGGGTGTATATTCAAACCTGAATTTGTTATGGTTTTCCATAGTTGTGTGAGAATATGTTAAAATTAGGTGCCTTTTTATAGTTGGTGTTGGGAATTCTAAAGGACAAATACACTTTATTATGCATGTATTTATGTACACATTCATGTATAGATAAAAATTTATGTAATTATGCCCGTGTATGGGAAAATTTATGAGGCATACATTTATAAATTGACTTAAAGGATTTTCGAAATTAATGAAGATGGAAATAAACTTAATCTACTAATACGTTTACTATCGATCATTGTGAATCATGTAATCATGATTCACAATTAGGGAAGCTATGTAAAGACAGAAACAAGGAAAAAGGAGATCCACCATTACAAAATGTAGTAAGGTGTCTGGATCTTTATGAGCTTGAAGTCTCCATCTTTAGTCATTAAAAAACTAAAGATGGAGACTTCAAGCTCCTAAAGATCCAGGCACCTTTCTTGCTCACATACTACATTTCTTTTGTAATCATGTAAACCATACTTGGCCTTGTATTGTGAATGATTGTAGTACGATGGTATCGTAACAACAACATTTCTAATGTCGTTGTAACTGTACCGGCGTATTTCAGTCATTCTCATCGCCTGGTCAATCAGAATAACTATTTCCATGCATAAAAAATGGTGTGGTTTGCATGCATAAAAAATACAAACACACTGGCCTTCAGATATCCCATCACTTCCTTTGATAAGTTATTTGATAAGCTAGACTTTTCTTTTTTGTTACAAGGTCTATCATGGTTCATACTTAACTTTTATACATACATACTTAACTTTTATACATACAGCCACAATGAACGGGGTTGGTCAAGCACAGCCCCGGGGTGGCCCACGAATGCACAACGGGATTCCAGTACTGTACATTGTGGAGGGGTCTAAGTAAGTTCTTAATAAGTTGGTATTTAATTGTTGATATATATAGTTGTCGGTACTCCATCTTTTAATCTTCAAAAATGTGTGACAGGTTTCACCCGCGTTTAGCTACTAGAAGGTTGTCAAGCATCATGAGAAGAGATTATTTTACACCTCCTGGGTGTGGCGGAGAAAGGTGGGCTACGGTTCCTGATGAAACGTTGTCAAGGTCAATCAAATAAATTTGTAATTAGCCAAAGGCAATCCACAACTACAACGAAAACCGTAGTGTAGTAGCAGAATGACTCGAGTGTCGTTCTCTCAGGACTATAACTAGCTTTATCTATTTAACAAGAGAATATAAAACAGCAGATAGAAAGCAATAGGGGGTTTCAAGCAGATAATGGAGATTGGTGATAGTATGGTCCTTCTTAGCATAATGGGTCGATAATCATGCATAAATTCCTCGGTCTTGCATAGAGATCTTTGAATCAATCTAGTGTCCTGTTGCAAGTATTAAGCACTACGAAGATAATTTGGTCTGACTAGTCAACACGATTGTCCTAATGTGTTCCGTAATTATTCAACACTACGAATATAATTTGTCTGATGGTCGACTAGTGTCCAATTGTGCATAATGATCAATACAACATACGAGAATTTTAGTTACAACTGATCAACGAAATAAAGCAATGACACGGAGTATAATGCGCGATATAGCCATTAGCATGATTATCTTCCCTCGCTAAGAATTCACATACTACCACCAATGATAAGTTTAGCTACTCATAATAAGCATGCAATCAACAGATATCATAGAAGAAAACATGTTGAAAGAATATAAAATAAGTAGAATAAAACTTGTAAGATACAAAGTTACCGAAGGTTGTCAATCTCCGGATGATTGCGGTCCTACGAGCTCCAAACTGCTATGAAAAAGTATCCCCTAAGCTACGGAACTCCCAGGACAGGCCCCGGGAAGTTCCTACCTAAAACTATAGAGAGAGGTGAGAAAGTAGGCTCGGAAAGATATGATTTTCGGAGAGAAAACTGAGCACTATATATAGGCCCCGAAATAGCCCGCGGCGGTTCGCCCCACAGTTATTTCGCGGAATTTCCGCGTTTTCGACGCGGTTTTGGATTTCTTCACCTTTTCGGACTCGGTTTATGACTTCTAGTAGCCTTCTAACCTCCAGATTCGGCCCCTAGACTCCAAATCCTATCCGGAAACCTTCAGATACTCCAAATAGGCTTCTGGAACACCAATTCCTTGTAGACTTCAATATAATTGCCCGGAAATCTCCGAATTTCAACCAAAACCTGTAAAATAAAATCTAAAGGGAAACGTGACACTATTCTAATAAAATGTACCAAAATATAGCTAAATTAACATAGAGGATAGCTAGAATAGGTGAAAAAGACTCGAATGAAAGTGTAAAATACACATTCATCAAACTCCCCAAACTTAACCTTTGCTTGTCCTCAAGCAACTAAGCTAGACTCTAATACAAAAACATGCAAGACTCAAAATGGAGTTTCATGCCAAATAAAATGAACTAATCTACTGAATCTACCAAATAACATATGAACAAAAACCATATAAATCAAAGCATGAATATAGGTTGAAGAATACCTCGATTGACTTATACACAACCACATAAGCTCTATGTCAAGACAAGATAGTCTCTCGTAACATTCTCTACCTGGACCTAGTCAGTGACGACGTAATGATGCATGCTAAGATACGAATGGTTGCCCCGTGCCTATGAAACTGAGGACTTACTGCTGTTCCACCATGTTAAGACTTTCCCTCAAAAGAGGTCGAACCAGTACTGGCTCTCATCAAACGAAGGAGGGTTCCCTATAAAAGATAACTCTCCTCTATTCTACCCATCTCTTAAGTAAAGTCTTAAGTAATTCACCACTTCCTGAATGGCAGGACGAGGGTGGTCTAGAACAGATGACACTCAAGACAAAAAAGATAAAAAATAAAAGACACGATTACGAACATTACAAAAATGGAAAAGACTCAACACTTTGCTAAACTGCTATTTGGGTTTCTCTTTTTTTTTTGGACCCTTCTTTGCTTTTTGGGGTCTTTTCTCTTTTTTTTTTTTCTTTTTCTTTCCAGATTCTCTCTTTTTCTTTTTCTCTTTTTTCCTGGAAATTTTCTTTTTTTTTTTCGATTTTTTCTAGCCAGCAGTAGCATAACAAAGAGAGAACCAAAAAGACTCACACGACTTCCCCAAACCTATTCGAAAGAATAGGTTGGAGTAAAAAATTCACGGAAAAAGAAAAACAAACATCACGATACGAAAATGAAAAATAGAAACAAGTCTATGATGGTGTAACCCCCTCCCCAAACCTATTCGGAAGAATAGGTTATAAACAAAAGATCACACAACCTCACACTACCTCCTTCCTAGGTATTTAGCAATCTCAAAGCATGGTGAAGACTTGTTGCCTCTTAGGTACATAATTACTCGGGAAAACAACCATAAGACCCTAACATGCATCATCCTATTATAAAGGCCTTCGTGAACCGCAGTAGAGAAACACCACTAAGTGATGTCGAGACTACCTAGCTCGACTAAGTGCAATACATAAATGTGACAAGCCAAGCGAGAAAAACTTCAAACAAATTCATAGAGATGAAGCATACGATTAATGGCATAGCTAGCTGATCTTCCCAATAAAAAAGTTCAAAAAATTCGGCAATAAACTCCATATAAAACATGCAAAACTATCCTAGGAAAGCAGTAAACGTGCAAATGCAAAAATTTCACGAGTTTCATAAGCAAGATAAGTATAGAAATAACCAGCAATAACCTCCTCCCCAAACCTGAACGTCGTCGCTCGTCCCGAACGCCGAAAGTGGATCCAAGGTGAGAGCTAATGCTTGTATAAGTTACCTATAATACTCAATCAAACTCGTGAGAAAACAAAACAAAACACTCTAACCTTTAGTGGAGGCAGTAAGGGTAAGCTCAAGGTGATCAACCTCCCTTTGATCACTAGATATCTCGAAGTACGGCTTCACTCGCTGGCCATTCACCTTGAAGGTATTGCCCGTCTTTGGATCGAAGAGTTTAACAGCTCCATGGGGAGCAACTTCGAGAATTTCGTACGGTCCATCCCAACGAGTACGGAACTTTCCAGGGAATAGTCGAAGACGAGAATTGAACACCAAAGCTTTTTGTCCAGGAATCAATTCCTTACGTACTATACCACGATCGTGATACTTCTTAGTACGTTCCTTGTAGGTCTTGGCATTCTCATAAGCACCTAGTCGTATTTCATCAAGCTCATCTAGTTGCAATAATCGTTCCTCGCCAGCCTTTCCCATATCAAGATTGAGTGCTTTAATAGCCCAATATGCCTTTTGTTCTAGTTCTACGGGAAGATGACACGCTTTCCCATACACAAGCCTGTACGGAGTGGTCCCAATCACCGTCTTGTAGCTAGTCCTGTATGCCCATAGTGCATCATTCAATTTTCCTGCCCAATCCTTCCTACTAGGCTTCACTACTCGCTGATCTTCTTGATTTGACGGTTGCTGACTTCGACTTGCCCCGATGTCTGTGGGTGATAAGGTGTAGCGACACTATGGTGGACACTGTATCTCTTAAGAAGGGAGGCAAACGTTCTATTGACGAAGTGTGACCCTCCATCGCTGATGATTGTCCTGGGGCATCCAAATCTCGAGAAGATTACTTCCTTCAAGAACTTCATAACTACTGCGCCGTCATTTGTTTTTGTAGGAATTGCCTCTACCCATTTAGTCACATAGTCCACTGCTACAAGAATGTATTCATAGCCTCCGCTGTTTGGAAATGGTCCCATAAAATCAATGCCCCATACATCGAAAGGTTCTACCACTAGATTCCCTTGAAGGGGCATTTCATCTTTCTTGCCAATACCGCCACCTCGTTGGCATGGGTCACAATTCTTCACAAAACTTCGAGCATCTTTGTATATTGTTGGCCAGAAAAAATCCTGCCTGCAGTACCTTGCGCGTTGTCTTCAATCCACTGTAGTGTCGTCCACAGTTAAGCTCATGGCAATGGCTCAGTATACTTTGTTGTTCTTCTTGTGGCACACATCTCCTTAGAATCCCATCAGCTCCTTCCTTGAATAGATGCGGATCATCCCATATGTAAGTCCTGCATTTCTTGGCAAGAGCTCTCTTGTCTGAAGCTGAAAAGTTAGTGGGGCAAACATTCATAGCCAAATAGTTTACAATATCCGCATACCATGGCTCCTCATTAGCCTTCATTAGATGCTCATCGGGGAGGTCTTCATTGATGGGTATCGGATCAATAGGTATATTAGGTATTCTAGATAAATGATTTGCTACTAGATTCACCCTGCCAGCTCTATCCACTATGGTCAAATCAAAGTCTTGCAGCAAAAGGACCCAACGGATTAATCTAGGCTTAGAATCTTGTTTAGCTATCAAATGTCTCAAGGCAGCATGATCAGTATGGACATTTACAGGGTGTCCAATTAAGTAAGACCTAAACTTTTGTAAAGCAAAGACAACAGCTAAAAACTCCTTTTCAGTAGTTGTATAATTAACCTGTGCGGAGTCTAGAGTCTTACTAACATAATAAATCACACGATACTGCTTATCAACTTTTTGGCATAAAAACAGCACCCATAGCAAAATTCGAAGCATCACACATAATTTCGAAAGGAAGATTCCAGTCAGGCGGCACAACAATGGGAGCGGAAACAAGCTTTTCCTTAAGGGTATTAAAAGCAACTAAGCATTCATTAGAGAAATGGAAAACCACATCTTAGCAAGCAAGCTACTTAGAGGTTTAGCAATTTTCGAAAAATCTTTAATAAACCTCCTATGAAAACCTACATGGCCAAGAAAAGATTGCAATTCTTTCACGCAAGTAGGTGGTGGAAGTTTTTCAATGATTTCTATTTTAGCCTTGTCTACCTCAATACCTCTTTCAGAAACTACATGTCCTAGAACAATGCCTTCTCTAACCATATAATGACTCTTCTCCCAGCTTAAGGTCAAGTTGCATTCAATGCACCTTTTCAAAACAAGATCTAATCTTTGCAAGCATTCATCAAATGAATCACCAAAAAGGGAAAAATCATCCATAAAAACTTCAACAAATTTAGTTACCATGTCAGAGAAAACAGAAAGCATGCACCTTTGAAAAGTGGCGGGAGCATTGCATAGTCCAAATGGCATCCTCCTATAGGCAAATGTTTCGAATGGGCAAGTGAATGTTGTCTTTTCCTAATCCTCTGGTGCAATCGGAATCTGGTAGAAACCTGATAAACCATCAAGAAAACAATAGAACTTCCGCCCCGCAAGGCGATTTAGCATGTCATCTATAAATGGTAAAGGGAAGTGGTCTTTTTTAGTGGCGGCGTTTAATCTTCTGTAGTCAATGCACATCCGCCATCCAGTGGTCTTCCTAACCGGTACCAATTCTCCCTTCTCATTCTCTTCCACCGTGACTCCCGATTTCTTAGGAACTACATGTACCGGGCTCACCCATCGACTATCTGGAATGGGGTAAATCATATCAGCATCTAATAACTTGATCACTTCCTTTTTTACCACCTCTTGCATTGCTGGATTTATCCTTCGCTGAGGTTGCCTAACAGGTTTGGCATCTTCTTCAAGAGTGATGTTGTGCACGCATCTTGTAGGGCTAATTCCTTTGATATCGCTGATCCCCCATCCTATAGCTGCGGAATTTTCCTTCAAAACTTCAATCAGCTTACCTTCTTCATCGTATGAGAGATGTGAGGAGACAATCACAGGCTTTTTCCGATTTTCTCCTAGATACACATACTTGAGGTGCGCAGGAAGCGGCTTCAATTCTAAACTAGGTTCTTCAGGAAACCCTCTTTCTTCTTCTTCCTCATCCAAAGGTTCTAAGTATCTCTTCTCCTACGGGGATTTCTGGGGTGCTATCCATTATTTCCACTAGTTCCCTTGCTTCTTTGGTCATGTAGCACGTCTCACCTTGCATTGTTAGTGCTTCCTCAAGTGGTTCGCGGTCGCCATGGCTATGATGAAATTCTGGAATTGTGGATTCGTACCAATCGACAAATTTTAATTCCTCCGCAACTTCCTTGTCTCTGACGCTGCATCCTACCAACTCAATCTTTTCGCCCATTACCTCCATAGTTATTTTCTTGCCCTTAAGTTCTAGGCATGTGTTGGTAGTTTCCATGAATGGTCTCCCCAGTAGTACTATGTGCTCACGGATATGGCTCTTTCCCTCGTCCGCGGATTTCATTACTACAAAATCAGCTGGGATTATCAATTTGTCCACTTTCACAAGGATGTCTTCTATTATCCCGACTGGCCTCTTCACACTTTGGTCCGCCATTTGGACCACCATATCAGTTGGTGTTAATTCTCCGAGTTCCAGGGCCTTGTATACCGAATATGGCATTAAGTTAATGCTAGCTCCTAAGTCAAGCATTGCCTGCGTAGTTCGTCCATTCCCTAAGGCTATGTCGATGATGAAGCTGCCAGGATCCTTTTTCTTCATCGGCAATCCGGCAATCGAGTTGACCGTTTCAACCCCATTCACTTCCTTTCCTGAAGTAATCCTTTTGTTCTTGATCTCACGAAAGAATTTCGTATAAGCTGGAATATTCTGGATCAACTCTAAGAGTGGCACATTGACCTCCACCTTTGACAGTCTTTGGAATAGGGGTGAATCTTGAATATCCTTCTTGACTGGTTTGATCCGACTCGGGTATGGCACATGTGGCTTCGGAGGCACATATGGATTGTGTTAGTGTTGAAATATGTCCAGTCCGCATGTACGAACCGGAGCGGTCTAAGAGCGCGACAAAGCATCATAGGCCGTCCCTCAAGGGGCACGACCACACCCAAGTATGTCACTAAGGTGTGGACCGACCAACATAGGGTCCGACCATCACTGGGAGGACAACCCTCAAAATAAGCTCATCGTAAGGACAAAGCTGCCAGTGAGCTCGAGGAGGTCCTTACGTCAAGGTAACGCTCCTTGAGAGAAACTGAGCAGGACACTACTCGCAACTTTCACGTACAAGGAGGGCTCGAGGACCTAGAGCGACCAGCCACGGTTGCTCCGTTGGGCCAAGGCCACGCACAAGGAAGGCACGAGCACCACAGAGCGACCAGCCATGGTTGCTCTCCTGGGCCAAGGCCCACGGACCTGGGCCGAGGAAGGCCTCAATCCTAGCCGCACACGTGTCGCGATCCTACGCGACCGGAAGTTGAAAGGCCACGAGTATATAAAGGCCTCATTTACTCCTCAACAGTAAGCATTAATAACACCTCTCGACCACCACATTTACTACTCGTACTAGGGAAGCCTCACAACTCCCTACTCGTAAAGTCGCCTCTCCGGTCTGATACCTTACAGACCGGCAAGAGACACTAACCCCCCCCTTTTAGTATATTTCAGGTACGAGGAAGCTACAAGAAGGCTCATTTCCTACCTAAGAGGAACATACATGAAGAAGAACAAGAATGACTTAGATTAGCGACTTACGGCGAACTTAGAAAGAAACACGAATTACCCTTCAACCTTGGCGCGTCTGTGGGGAAACGACACGAAAGGTCATTCCTTGCCTACTGGTCGAGCCACAACCCTCCTCGTGACCCTTCACGAATATGCCTCCCCAGAAGAAGCAACCGTCTTGCTAATGCACCACCCAGGAACCCTCCCCGACCTGAGGCCGTCCCTCTAGTACGGTCGCGGAGGAGGAATGGGGGTGCTCCGAGGGAACCAAGAAACAACAATGTCGCAAGGAATCGGGATTACACGGAGGGGGCATTACTAATGTCACCAACTCCCAAAATGAAGATCGGGAGAAAACAACACAACGCAAGGAATCCCGGTAGGAAATGCCTATGGAGCGTTGAGAGTCCCGAACAACGCCGAGCCTAGGGGGGCAGCCTCCTCCAGTATAATCAAAACCAACCTCTCGTAGCAGTTACCCTCCTCAACCAGCCGCATTGACCTCACCCTTCCTGATGGACGTATATTCCGACCATCAGACTTCGGGATGGGCGAAGCTCAACGGTCTATTCCTTCTTACTCTAAAAGGATATGTCGGAGGTAATGAGGCTGTTAGGGTTAATGCTGAGATACAAGCTCAGGGAGCACAACCAGCGTCGGTACAAGAGCAACACCTCGTCACCCTGGTCGCTCCTCGTCAATCCCAAGCAAAGCACCAATTGCCACAGATGAAGCACATTCGAGAGCCAACACAAGGCCGAGCCAATCTCGACTTGGACCATCAGAGTTCAATCGAGGTTAGGACCCCCAAGGTGCCCCGGACTTGAGGAGAACCTGATTGATAGAAGAATAATGGCATCGTTACAAATGTAGCTCACAAGAAAATA
>CM051458.1:45532078-45579614 GCA_028274465.1 Plantago ovata
GAATCTAAAGCTGTAAATAAAAACAAATTAAATAGAAAAAAGGAGTATAGTCCCCGGCAGCGGCGCCAATTTGATGGAACGTTGTCAAGGTCAATCAAATAAATTTGTAATTAGCCAAAGGCAATCCACAACTACAACGAAAACCGTAGTGTAGTAGCAGAATGACTCGAGTGTCGTTCTCTCAGGACTATAACTAGCTTTATCTATTTAACAAGAGAATATAAAACAGCAGATCGAAAGCAATAGGGGGTTTCAAGCAGATATTGGAGATTGGTGATAGTATGGTACTTCTTAGCATAATGGGTCGATAATCATGCATAAATTCCTCGGTCTTGCATAGAGATCTTTGAATCAATCTAGTGTCCTGTTGCAAGTATTAAGCACTACGAAGATAATTTGGACTGACTAGTCAACACCATTGTCCTAATGTGTTCCGTAATTATTCAACACTACGAATATAATTGGTCTGATGGTCGACTAGTGTCCAATTGTGCATAATGATCAATACAACATACGAGAATTTTGGTTACAACTGATCAACGAAATAAAGCAATGACACGGAGTATAATGCGCGATATAGCCATTAGCATGATTATCTTCCCTCGCTAAGAATTCACATACTACCACCAATGATAAGTTTAGCTACTCATAATAAGCATGCAATCAACAGATATCATAGAAGAAAACATGTTGAAAGAATATAAAATAAGTAGAATAAAACTTGTAAGATACAAAGTTACCGAAGGTTGTCAATCTCCGGATGATTGCGGTCCTACGAGCTCCAAACTGCTATGAAAAAGTATCCCCTAAGCTACGGAACTCCCAGGACAGGCCCCGGGAAGTTCCTACCTAAAACTATAGAGAGAGGTGAGAAAGTAGGCTTGGAAAGATATGATTTCCGGAGAGAAAACTGAGCGCTATATATAGGCCACGAAATAGCCCGCGGCGGTTCGCCCCTCAGTGCGGCGGTTCGCCCCACAGTTATTTCGCGGAATTTCCGCGTTTTCGACGCGGTTTTGGATTTCTTCACCTTTTCGGACTCGGTTTATGACTTCTAGTAGCCTTCTAACCTCCAGATTCGGCCCCTAGACTCCAAATCCTATCCGGAAACCTTCAGATACTCCAAATAGGCTTCTGGAACACCAATTCCTTGTAGAATTCAATATAATTGCCCGAAAATCTCCGAATTTCAACCAAAACCTGTAAAATAAAATCTAAAGGGAAACGTGACACTATTCTAATAAAATGTACCAAAATATAGCTAAATTAACATAGAGGATAGCTAGAATAGGTGAAAAAGACTCGAATGAAAGTGTAAAATACACATTCATCAAACTCCCCAAACCGAACCTTTGCTTGTCCTCAATCATCTAAAATAGACTCTAATACAAAAAACATGCAAGACTCAAAATGGAGTTTAATGCCAAATAAAATGAACTAATCTACTGAATCTACCAAATAACATATGAACAAAAACCATATAAATCAAAGCATGAATATAGGTTGAAGAATACCTCGATTGACTTATACACAACCACATAAGCTCTTATGTCAAGACAAGATAGTCTCTCGTAACATTCTCTACCTGGACCTAGTCAGTGACGACGTAATGATGCATGCTAAGATACGAATGGTTGCCCCGTGCCTATGAAACTGAGGACTTACTGATGTTCCACCATGTTAAGACTTTCCCTCAAAAGAGGTCGAACCAGTACTGGCTCTCATCAAACGAAGGAGGGTTCCCTATAAAAGATAACTCTCCCCTATTCTACCCATCTCTTAAGTAAAATCTTAAGTAATTCACCACTTCCTGAATGGCAGGACGAGGGTGGTCTAGAACAGATGACACTCAAGACAAAAAAGATAAAAAATAAAAGACACGATTACGAACATTACAAAAATGGAAAAGACTCAACACTTTGCTAAACTGCTATTTGGCTTTCTCTTTTTTTTTTGGACCCTTCTTTGCTTTTTTGGGGTCTTTTCTCTTTTTTTTTTTTTTTCTTTTTTCTTTCCAGATTCTCTCTTTTTCTTTTTCTCTTTTTTCCTGGAAATTTTCTTCTTTTTTTTTCGATTTTTTCTAGCCAGCAGTAGCATAACAAAGAGAGAACCAAAAAGACTCACACGACTTCCCCAAACCTATTCGAAAGAATAGGTTGGAGTACAAAATTCACGGAAAAAGAAAAACAAACATCACGATACGAAAATGAAAAATAGAAACAAGTCTATGATGGTGTAACCCCTCCCCGAACCTATTCGGAAGAATAGGTTATAAACAAAGGATCACACAACCTCACACTACCTCCTTCCTAGGTATTTAGAAATCTCAAAGCATGGTGAAGACTTGTTGCCTCTTAGGTACATAATTACTCGGGAAAACAACCATAAGACCCTAACATGCATCATCCTATTATAAAGGCCTTCGTGAACCGCAGTAGAGAAAACACCACTAAGTGATGTCGAGACTACCTAGCTCAACTAAGTGCAATACATAAATGTGACAAGCCAAGCGAGAAAAACTTCAAACAAATTCATAGAGATGAAGCATACGATTAATGGCATAGCTAGCTGATCTTCCCAATAAAAAAGTTCAAAAAATTCGGCAATAAACTCCATATAAAACATGCAAAACTATCCTAGGAAAGCAGTAAACATGCAAATGCAAAAATTTCACGAGTTTCATAAGCAAGATAAGTATAGAAATAACCAGCAATAACCTCCTCCCCAAACCTGAACGTCGTCGCTCGTCCCGAACGCCGAAAGTGGATCCAAGGTGAGAGCTAATGCTTGTATAAGTTACCTATAATACTCAATCAAACTCTTGAGAAAACAAAACAAAACACTCTAACCTTTAGTGGAGGCAGTAAGGGTAAGCTCAAGGTGATCAACCTCCCTTTGATCACTAGATATCTCGAAGTACGGCTTCACTCGCTGGCCATTCACCTTGAAGGTATTGCCCGTCTTTGGATCGAAGAGTTTAACAGCTCCATGGGGAGCAACTTCGAGAATTTCGTACGGTCCATCCCAACGAGTACGGAGCTTTCCAGGGAATAGTCGAAGACGAGAATTGAACACCAAAGCTTTTTGTCCAGGAATCAATTCCTTACGTACTATACCACGATCGTGATACTTCTTAGTACGTTCCTTGTAGATCTTGGCATTCTCATAAGCACCTAGTCGTATTTCATCAAGCTCATCTAGTTGCAACAATCGTTCCTCGCCAGCCTTTCCCATATCAAGATTGAGTGCTTTAATAGCCCAATATGCCTTGTGTTCTAGTTCTACGGGAAGATGACACGCTTTCCCATACACAAGCCTGTACGGAGTGGTCCCAATCACCGTCTTGTAGCTAGTCCTGTATGCCCATAGTGCATCATTAAATTTTCCTGCCCAATCCTTCCTACTAGGCTTCACTACTCGCTCTAGGATCTTCTTGATTTGACGGTTGCTGACTTCGACTTGCCCCGATGTCTGTGGGTGATAAGGTGTAGCGACACTATGGTGGACACTGTATCTCTTAAGAAGGGAGGCAAACGTTCTATTGACGAAGTGTGACCCTCCATCGCTGATGATTGTCCTGGGGCATCCAAATCTCGAGAAGATTACTTCCTTCAAGAACTTCATAACTACTGCGCCGTCATTTGTTTTTGTAGGAATTGCCTCTACCCATTTAGTCACATAGTCCACTGCTACAAGAATGTATTCATAGCCTCCGCTGTTTGGAAATGGTCCCATAAAATCAATGCCCCATACATCGAAAGGTTCTACCACTAGATTCCCTTGAAGGGGCATTTCATCTTTCTTGCCAATACCGCCACCTCGTTGGCATGGGTCACAATTCTTCACAAAACTTCGAGCATCTTTGTATATTGTTGGCCAGAAAAATCCTGCCTGCAGTACCTTGCGCGCTGTCTTCAATCCACTGTAGTGCCCTCCACAGTTAAGCTCATGGCAATGGCTCAGTATACTTTGCTGTTCTTCTTGTGGCACGCATCTCCTTAGAATCCCATCAGCTCCTTCCTTGAATAGATGCGGATCATCCCATATGTAAGTCCTGCATTTCTTGGCAAGAGCTCTCTTGTCTGAAGCTGAAAAGTTAGTGGGGCAAACATTCATAGCCAAATAGTTTACAATATCCGCATACCATGGCTCCTCATTAGCCTTCATTAGATGCTCATCGGGGAGGTCTTCATTGATGGGTATCGGATCAATAGGTATATTAGGTATTCTAGATAAATGATCTGCTACTAGATTCTCCCTGTCGGCTCTATCCACTATGGTCAAATCAAAGTCTTGCAGCAAAAGGACCCAACGGATTAATCTAGGCTTAGAATCTTGTTTAGCTATCAAATGTCTCAAGGCAGCATGATCAGTATGGACATTTACAAGGTGTCCAATTAAGTAAGACCTAAACTTTTGTAAAGCAAAGACAACAGCTAAAAACTCCTTTTCAGTAGTTGTATAATTAATCTGTGCGGAGTCTAGAGTCTTACTAACATAATAAATCACACGATACTGCTTATCAACTTTTTGGCATAAAACAGCACCCATAGCAAAATTCGAAGCATCACACATAATTTTGAAAGGAAGATTCCAGTCAGGCGGCACAACAATGGGTGCGGAAACAAGCTTTTCCTTAAGGGTATTAAAAGCAACTAAGCATTCATTAGAGAAATGGAAAACCACATCTTTAGCAAGCAAGCTACTTAGAGGTTTAGCAATTTTCGAAAAATCTTTAATAAACCTCCTATGAAAACCTACATGGCCAAGAAAAGATTGCAATTCTTTCACGCAAGTAGGTGGTGGAAGTTTTTCAATGATTTCTATTTTAGCCTTGTCTACCTCAATACCTCTTTCAGAAACTACATGTCCTAGAACAATGCCTTCTCTAACCATATAATGACTCTTCTCCCAGCTTAAGGTCAAGTTGCATTCAATGCACCTTTTCAAAACAAGATCTAATCTTTGCAAGCATTCATCAAATGAATCACCAAAAAGGGGAAAATCATCCATAAAAACTTCAACAAATTTAGTTACCATGTCAGAGAAAACAGAAAGCATGCACCTTTGAAAAGTGGCGGGAGCATTGCATAGTCCAAATGGCATCCTCCTATAGGCAAATGTTCCGAATGGGCAAGTGAATGTCGTCTTTTCCTGATCCTCTGGTGCAATCGGAATCTGGTAGAAACCTGATAAACCATCAAGAAAACAATAGAACTTCCGCCCCGCAAGGCGATTTAGCATGTCATCTATAAATGGTAAAGGGAAGTGGTCTTTTTTAGTGGCGGCGTTTAATCTTCTGTAGTCAATGCACATCCGCCATCCAGTGGTCTTCCTAACCGGTACCAATTCTCCCTTCTCATTCTCTTCCACCGTGACTCTCGATTTCTTAGGAACTACATGTACCGGGCTCACCCATCGACTATCTGGAATGGGGTAAATCATATCAGCATCTAACAACTTGATCACTTCCTTTTTTACCACCTCTTGCATTGCTGGATTTATCCTTCGCTGAGGTTGCCTAACAGGTTTGGCATCTTGTTCAAGAGTGACGTTGTGCACGCATCTTGTAGGGCTATCTCCTTTGATATCGCTGATCCCCCATCCTATAGCTGCGGAATTTTCCTTCAAAACTTCAATCAACTTACCTTCTTCATCGTCTAAGAGATGTGAGGAGACAATCACAGGCTTTTTCCGATTTTCTCCTAGATACACATACTTGAGGTGCGCAGGAAGCGGCTTCAATTCTAAACTAGGTTCTTGTTAGGAAACTTGTAATTTTGATGAGCAATTAACCATGCTAAATTAAGAACAGTCCAGTAACTAGTACTCTTAAGGTCCATAGGATTTTAGAATTTTTTTAAAGGACATTGTAAAAGAGGAACATTTGCTGATGACTTAGATAGGTGTTAGATAAGTTTTATCTTGGTGGATGACGTACTTTAATTTCTGTGAAGAAATTAATTTATTGACACTTTTGCGTATGATGTATTTTATTTTCTGAAAAGAAAATATCTTATTGATGCTTAGCTTTGATGTAACTTATTTTCTGAAAAGAAAATGACCTATTGAAGCAATTTGCTGAAGATGTATTTTGTTTATTATAAACAAATTATTGAAGCAAATAAGAAACCGGTCAGAATCTTGAGGACTTTTGAAGATCTGAAGACTTGAAGACTTGAAGACTTGAAGACTTGAAGATTGCTGAAGACTGGTAAGGCACGTGTTGCTCAGAAAGTGAAATTTTCAGCAACAGCATTGCATAAGTGAAAATCTGAAAGACAGAGTAGGTTGTGCTTGCTGAAACTGAGAATAAACACTTGCTGATAAACATATGTGACCTCTTGCTGAATGTACTTGATTTTGCGCTCCATTGTTACTGTTTGAATTCTATTCAAATGTGCATTTAATGCAAAGCTTACACACAAAGGACATGAAGACTAGAAGACAAACAAAGGTTGCTGCTGAAAGTACAAAAGCAAGATAGTGACATGTTAAGGAACAAAAGCCTTAGGATTTGAAATTCAAACGGCTCCTTACTTGCACTATAAATAGAGGTCATCCGGCAAAGAGTTGAAGTGTGTCAACAACGTGATCAAACTCTCACTTGTGCTTAAAATTCACAAAACTTCAAACACTCTTACTGCCATTGATCCGTTCCAAGACTTAAAGCTTGAAAAAGCTACTTGTGAGGAAGTAGAACAAACTCGACTAAGGAATTAGTTAAGTGTTCTTTCTTTCGAACAAAAACAAGTCTTGACACCAGAAACAATCAAACTTGTTTACTGCAAAGTATTCCAAGTTGTGTTTCTTAGATTACTTGTTGTAGCTGAATAAGTTATAATTAAGTTATCTCACCCCAAAACTCTCTAACTGAAAATACACCCTTTCAGGCGTGATATTCAGGGGGAACTTAATCGAGCAAGCTTTTGCTGATTAAAAGTACCAAGTTTGGTGGAGAACAAGGTTGAGTTCTCTAGTTTAGGTTGGAGACAAAGCAAGTGTGCTTTGGTTTCTGTTGAATCGCTTTAGATAGAAGATTGTAAGGAACCTCAATCATATCTTAGTGGATTCAGTCCTAGAAAGGACAAAGTGGATTAGTTGGGAGATTACGCCACTCTCAGATACCACTCTAAAAGCGTTTGTGTGATTTACTTACTGCATTTAGCTTTCAGCAAATTATATCTGTTTGTATACAGTCACTCACTTCACTTGCTGAAACACTTTACTTGCTGAAAAAGCACTTATTGTTTCAAAGACTTCCGCTCTCTGATTTTAAGTATCAGCAAACCAAGCTACTGTAAAGTAACTTACGCTTGCTGAGAAAGTTAAGTATCAACAACCTCATTACTGAAAAGTAATAAGTACATGCTGAGAAAGTTTTAAACGACAAAAGTTTGAAAAGACTATTCACCCCCCCCCTCTAGTCTTTTCTTGTTGTTTAAAGGGACCAACAGTTCTTCAGGAAACCCTCTTTCTTCTTCTTCCTCATCCAAAGGTTCACGTACCTCTTCTCCTACGGGGATTTCTGGGGTGCTATCCATTATTTCCACTAGTTCCCTTGCTTCTTTGGTCATGTAGCACGTCTCATCTTGCATTGTTAGTGCTTCCTCAAGTGGTTCGCGGTCGCCATGGCTATGATGAAATTCTGGAATTGCGGATTCGTACCAATCGACAAATTTTAATTCCTCCGCAACTTCCTTGTCTCTGACGCTGCATCCTACCAACTCAATCTTTTCGCCCATTACCTCCATAGTTATTTTCTTGCCCTTAAGTTCTAGGCATGTGTTGGTAGTTGCCATGAATGGTCTCCCCAGTAGTACTATGTGCTCACGGATATGGCTCTTTCCCTCGTCCGCGGATTTCATTACTACAAAATCAGCTGGGATTATCAATTTGTCCACTTTCACAAGGATGTCTTCTATTATCCCGACTGGCCTCTTCACACTTTGGTCCGCCATTTGGACCACCATATCAGTTGGTGTTAATTCTCCGAGTTCCAGGGCCTTGTATACCGAATACGGCATTAACATAATGCTAGCTCCTAAGTCAAGCATTGCCTGCGTAGTTCGTCCATTCCCTAAGGCTATGTCGATGATGAAGCTGCCAGGATCCTTTTTCTTCATCGGCAATCCGGCAATCGAGTTGACCGTTTCAACCCCATTCACTTCCTTTCCTGAAGTAATCCTTTTGTTCTTGATCTCACGAAAGAATTTCGTATAAGCTGGAATATTCTGGATCAACTCTAAGAGTGGCACATTGACCTGCACCTTTGACAGTCTTTGGAATAGGGGTGAATCTTGAATATCCTTCTTGACTGGTTTGATCCGACTCGGGTATGGCACATGTGGCTTCGGAGGCACATATGGATTGGAAGATTTGTGGAGTCCCCCTGGCATACTGGTTCCTTCCTCGGCTTCATCATCATCTATGTCTATCATAGATGGTCTTGGTTCATCATTCTTTCCTGGAACTTCTTGAGGTTCTTCTGGACTTCCGCCAACCTCTTGTTCTGTGCTTGCCCCTCTATTATTGACCTCAGAAGATTCCGCCTGCTTAGGACGTACAAAGTTAGGAATTTTGGTCATCTTGCCTCCTCGGAGAAGTAGATTCACCTCTTCGTACTCATTCTCCTTGGTAGCATCAGCTGGGGGCTGCTCGTGATCAGCTTCAGTTGTCTCTACGGAAGGACTAGGATTGTCCTGTTCCCTGGAATCGGGAGGCGATTCGCTCGTCACCTCGGGTGGTTTGCTCACTACTTCCGGTGGGGTATCCTCGACTTCATCACCACACCTTCCACACTTCAGCAGGCTAAGCTCTTTGATCAGTTGCTCAGTTACTTCGATCGCTTCAAAAGCCCTCTCGATGCGAAGATTGTTTTCAGCCTGCCTTGCGTGTGCTACTTCGAAGACACTCTCAATGGCTTTGATTCCTGCGTAAAATGCAAGTTCCTCCTCCTCACTGAGGTCTTCGTCATCAGAATAGCTGTCGTATACCCCCTCAGTTTCGTCTTGATTTGAGTATATGTTGGCGACTTCGTTCGACATTATTTTCTCGGATTGTGCAGATCCATTGGCGTACGTTTGAAAGACCTTCACTGCCTCTTCAACTGTACATTCTTCCAAACCTCCACATATCCCATCTATTTGAAGCCTAACTTCATCTCGTAGTCCTCCAACAAAAAACCAAATCAGCTCCCCATCGTCGAAGCGGTGGTGGGGGCACTCACGTTTATACAACTCAAAACGTTCATAGGTGTCACAGAACCGCTCGTATTCTCCTTGCTTGAAGTATTCGATCCGATTCCGTAGTGCAATTGTCTCATGGTAAGGCATGAAACGTGCCAAGAACTCCTCTACTACTTGGCTCCAGGTCTTCAGTGATCCTGGTGCTAACCTTGCTATCCATATCCTCGGTTCATATCCCAAAGCAAAAGGAAATAATTTCCTGCATAATTGATCCTCGGTGAACCCCTTTGCGGGAACTTTTGCTATCTCCTCTTCATAGGATCTGATGAAGCTTATTGGATTCATATCCTCTCCTTCTTCGAACCTTGGTATCCTTCTCACTATGGTGCTTGTTACCTCGTACCCCGATAACTCTTCTTCCAAGTATATAGCTGACCCCCTCCTGACTTGCGAGAATGTCGGTGTCAAGCGGGCTTTTAAGGTCGTCATACCTGGAAATCTGTATCAGGAGTAACTCAAAACTAAAAATTAGTCTCGTTAGAAATTTCGAAAATCGAGAAAATTTCTGGATATCGAATACTACTAAAGCTAGGAAAGGAGTATTAGAAACAGACTAGGAAAGCAGTATCAGAAAAAAGGAAAACTAAATCTAATAGAATTAGGAATCTAAAGCTGTAAATAAAAACAAATTAAATAGAAAAAAGGAGTATAGTCCCGGCAGCGGCGCCAATTTGATGAAACGTTGTCAAGGTCAATCAAATAAATTTGTAATTAGCCAAAGGCAATCCACAACTACAACGAAAACCGTAGTGTAGTAGCAGAATGACTCGAGTGTCGTTCTCTCAGGACTATAACTAGCTTTATCTATTTAACAAGAGAATATAAAACAGCAGATAGAAAGCAATAGGAGGTTTCAAGCAGATAATGGAGATTGGTGATAGTATGGTCCTTCTTAGCATAATGGGTCGATAATCATGCATAAATTCTTCGGTCTTGCATAGAGATCTTTGAATCAATCTAGTGTCCTGTTGCAAGTATTAAGCACTACGAAGATAATTTGGTCTGACTAGTCAACACCATTGTCCTAATGTGTTCCGTAATTATTCAACACTACGAATATAATTGGTCTGATGGTCGACTAGTGTCCAATTGTGCATAATGATCAATACAACATACGAGAATTTTGGTTACAACTGATCAACGAAATAAAGCAATGACACGGAGTATAATGCGCGATATAGCCATTAGCATTATCTTCCCTCGCTAAGAATTCACATACTACCACCAATGATAAGTTTAGCTACTCATAATAAGCATGCAATCAACAGATATCATAGAAGAAAACATGTTGAAAGAATATAAAATAAGTAGAATAAAACTTGTAAGATACAAAGTTACCGAAGGTTGTCAATCTCCAGATGATTGCGGTCCTACGAGCTCCAAACTGCTATGAAAAAGTATCCCCTAAGCTACGGAACTCCCAGGACAGGCCCCGGGAAGTTCCTACCTAAAACTATAGAGAGAGGTGAGAAAGTAGGCTTGGAAAGATATGATTTCCGGAGAGAAAACTGAGCACTATATATAGGCCCCGAAATAGCCCGCGGCGGTTCGCCCCTCAGTGCGGCGGTTCGTCCCACAGTTATTTCGCGGAATTTCCGCGTTTTCGACGCGGTTTTGGATTTCTTCACCTTTTCGGACTCGGTTTATGACTTCTAGTAGCCTTCTAACCTCCAGATTCGGGCCCTAGACTCCAAATCCTATCCGGAAACCTTCAGATACTCCAAATAGGCTTCTGGAACACCAATTCCTTGTAGACTTCAATATAATTGCCCGGAAATCTCCGAATTTCAACCAAAACCTGTAAAATAAAATCTAAAGGGAAACGTGACACTATTCTAATAAAATGTACTAAAATATAGCTAAATTAACATAGAGGATAGCTAGAATAGGTGAAAAAGACTCGAATGAAAGTGTAAAATACACATTCATCAGTTCCTCTTCTTGTTAAGGAGCACTATTTCGAAGAATTCAAGTTACTTTACTATCTTTACTTGAATATTTCGAGTTTGGATTTCTGGGGCATTGCCTTTATATATATGTGTACATTATCTGTTCTTGGGGCATTGCCTTTACTATATATGTGTACGTACATTATCTGTTCTTGGGGCATTGTCTTTACTATACATATGTGTACGTACATTATCTGTTCTTGGGGCATTGCCTTTACTATATCTGTTTGGAATGCACGTAGTTGGCATGGCTTGTAACTGATGTTGGATTGTTGCAATGTTGCAAAAATACTACTATGTCCCTCCTGCCAATACGGAGGCGATATGGAATGTATTCAACATGCGGGCGGAACAAATTCACAGGCATTTGATTTATCATGCCAAGGAGAAGCACTTTCGGACCACGAATGGGTTTCGTACCTTAATCCGGACCATCGGGAGCTGTGGGTGGAATCGTGGCAGAACCACGTGACCCGTGAGCAGGCACATAATGATGGGGCGTTGCAGGCTGAAGGTGTCGGTTGGATAGTGAAGAGCCCGTAGGATTAGTACTTTATTAGTTTTTTAGGATTGTTATTTGATCTCCGTACATTTTACGATTATCGTTTATTTTAATGCTTATCTTCGTACCTTTAAGTTTGTTGGACGTACACTTTCAGTTTTTTTATTGAAACTTAGATTCTCGTAAAACGAATCAATCGTATATATTTTGTTGGGCGTACTTAATTTTGAGCCGGAATAACAAATATAAATTAAATAAAAATAAAAAGAATTTAAAAAAAAATTACGTTAGCGACGGATTATTTTATCCGTCGCCAAATTCCCTTCACATGAGGAATGACACGTGTCCCTTTATTTTAATGACGGATTATATTATCCGTCGCTATATATAGATACGGATAAAGTCATCCGTCTCTAGTTTGGTCATCGACAAAACCGGCGACGGATACGGTAATCCGTCGCTATCGTTAGCGACGGGTAATATAAACGTCTCTTTATTTTTTAGCGACGCCAACTTTTCGCGACGTCCTATTTACTGACGGGTCATCCATCGCTATTGGTGTATACCGACGGATCGCTACGGTATAGAGACGGATGGTATCCGTCGCTAAACTCGGTTTTTCTTGTAGTGTTAGAAGAACGCCTTGCTTGAGGTTGGATAGAATAATGCCTTGGTGCGGATCTAAGCTCCCACTGCTCGACACATCATCTCTCTTTCCCGAACACCATAGGAAAGGTAATCTTACTGTAACAAGAAGATAAAATCAACTTCCATCCCCCCATTCTATTTCTCTTTCCTGGTCTTGGTGGTGTTGATCCAGTTATCTGCAGGACAGCACGGATCTCCGGTTTTGGATTTCATGTACTCAATCCATTTGAATCTAGGTCAGGTTATTTTGAGACTTCACTTTGACCGAAGCTCATACAAAGGTTTTACAAGCTTTCAAGACAATGTTGTACCTGCTCAATTATTTACCTTACTAGGGAACTTTTAGTGCTTCGTTAATTGCGCGCTCATGCTCTTTGTGTCAATGCTTTCACTTCGGCGTTCCTAAGGAGATCTCTATATGTGTGGACAGAGAACCAATCACGAGAATGAATACAACTTCTGCCTCAATTGATGAGGGAATCAGTCCAGCGGCAAAATTTATTTATAAGGAAACAATTACACAAAGTTGTACACAAGGCTTGCACACCTCACTACAAGAGAGGGCGACTTTAGCGACGGAACAATCCGTCGCTAAAAAAACCCGATCGGTCGCTAATACTAGCTAGCGACCGATCGGTGTTTTTAGCGACGGATAAATTCGTCGTCGCTAAACCGTTGGTCGCTAGCGAATTAGCGACCGATGACTTTTCCGTCGCGAATTTGGGACGGATTAGCGACGGAAAATGAGGTTGACTTTTAGCAACCGATGAATTATCCGTTGCAAAAGTCACCGGACTTTTAGCGACGGATGAGCCTCATCGGTTGCTAAATATTAGCAACGGATGATACTTATTCGTCGCTAAAAGTCCGGGACCTTTAGCGACTGATTATAGCGACGGATAAGCCGATCGGTTGCTAAGTTTTTTTTTTTTTTTTGATTTTTTAGATATAATAATGAGACCCAAAATCAAATGCAACCTGTTTAATTAAGCAACATGTTACATAAATTCTATAGACCAAATAAACCAAAAAATAATCCAAAAAAATCATAATAAATGTACCAAAACCCTCCATACATATAATAATAATCATACGTACACAATACTAATCCAAAATAATATCATAGTGTACACAGTATTCATGTAGAAAATAGTAAATAAAGTCGAAAAGGATAGGGGTATCATGGAAAGGGAGGTGGATCCATCCCCAGCTTCGCATACAGCTCAGCAAACATAGTACCATATTGTGCCTTCTGCGCAGCCTGCTCCGCAGCCTCATCCCTCTCCTGCAACTGAAGTAAGAGGGCCTGCTCTCGAGCGGAAGCTGCTGCTGAAGATGATGAAGATGTACTGGCACGGGAACGACGAGTCGGCCTCGAGTCCAATTCAGGGACGGCTGCTGCACTCCCCAGTCCCAAGCGACGGCCCTTCTCGTCTGGAGGATTCACCTCGAGGAAAATGTCATTCATTTCCTCAACAGTGAGATCCTGATCACGAATCCTGTCCTCGTAGGCCGTCTGAAATTATAAATCAAGAGTATAAGGTGTTAGTTATGTTGTTAATTAATTAGTTATGAAATCATCAGTATTTAATAAACACATGTATTCTTGAACTTACCGCAATTGCTGTGGCCTCGTCACACAACCACTGTCCGTTCTTGGCCTTCTGAGATCTCGAGAACAAGGTGAATAGGAGACTCTGGTTATCCTTCAACTGAATGACACATGCATGAAAGATATACTTAGTTTGAAAGTACAAAATGCAAGTAAATAATAAGTATAATAATGATGAATTCACAAAGTTAATACATTTACCTTCTGCCTCACATGTGCTGTAGCGATTGACTCAGAGCCAAAACGGTGTGTCACCAGGGTACGTGTCCCATCATTCGGCTGCTTCTTCCTGTTCTTAGTGTTCTGGTCAGCCTGCGCCTGGACTCTCTCGTTAGCCCAATACACCTTCCACGCCTCCCAAATTTCATCTCCGGGCCAATCACCGGTACGTGGACGTTTTTTTATCCACAGTTTCTTCAGGTTATGAACCATGCACTTGTAAAGGGCACTACCGTGAGAGTTGAAGCTCCACCAGAGATCCATCAGCAATGCTTTCGGAAGGAAGAATTCTTTCTACACAATTACAAATAAACATCGAAACACATACGTTGGTGAATACTTAAAAACATTCAAGTATAACAAGGGGAGCTAACATGTATCAAATATATAACAAGGGAAAACAACATCTATTCAGGTATATCGGTGACTAACATATCACCCAAGTTCAGTGGCTAACATACCACGCTTCAAATGGTCTACAACCACCGTAGAGGGTAAGTACTGACGATTCCTACATTTCTTATGGTTGCAAGGACACTTCATCATCCCAGTACTCAAACACTCGGGTTTTGACAATGCAAATTCGACAAATGCATTGACCCCTTGTACAAACGTAGGCAAAAGTATTCCATCTGCAATCCTACTGTAATTCCAAGTACGATCGGGATTCATAATTGAATGCTAAACCTAGCCAATGGAAGTTTAGTACATTGCGGCTAACGTTGTTTTTCACCAAGTACTCATTTTAGTTATCAGTTTTTTACATTGCATTATATATACTCCCAATATTTCTACATTAGAAATAAAAATACTCATATTATCTTCTAACTTTAATTTATCAATGAGTTATTTCCTTCATACTTACACTTTTTTTAAACAATAATTACCTATATTTATCTATATTTCCATTATACTTGTACAATTTTCATTATAATAACTACTTACAATACACTATAATTACATATATTTTTCATTATAATTATGCAATTTGCATTATAGTAACAACTACCAATACACTATAATTACCTATATTTATCTATATTTTCATTATATTTATACAATTTCCATTATAATAACTAATTACAATACACTATAATTACTCATATTTCCATTATAATTATACTTATGCAATTTTCAAATCTAATTAGTATATCCCAAACAAACTACACTAATTGAACAAAACTAACTACGTAGATAATCCCAAACATAATCGAACCAAATTCAAATCCCAAACATAATCGAACCCAATTCAAATCCCAAACATAATCGAACCCGATTGAAATCCTAAAGATAATCAAACACAATTCAAATCTCAAACATAATCGAACCCACTACATCCCAAACATCCCAATTGAACAATACTAACATCAAAACTAGCTAATAAACCATAAAACACTTCAAAATTGAAAAAATACCAAATTTACAAAAGTTAGGTTTCGAGATTAGTACCTTTAATTGCGGAATAAATAGAACAACCCACTTCAAATTGAATGTCTCACTACGTTCCTTGTTGAATTGGCTTCGATTTGACACCAAGATTGGAAGAAATGATGGAGTATAAGGGAAGATTGGAATTGGAGAGAAGAAGTGAGAAAAATGGAGAAGAAGAGAGAAGAGAGCAGAAATGAGGTTCTGCTCGTCGATAGCCGGTGAAGAACACTAATCAGCGACGGATGGTCATCCGTCGCTAATCAGCGACCGATCGGTCGCTAAACAACGACGGATGACGTCATCCGTCGCTAAATTTCAAAAGCCTGAATTTCTTTTTTCCTTGGTCACCGCTTAGCGACCGATGACTCATCCGTCGCTAAATAGCGACGGATGAAGTCCATCGGTCGCTAAATACAGCAACGGATGATTTATCCGTCGCTATTTAGCGACGGATGAGTCATCCGTCGCAAATACTTCACGCCCTAGTACGAATTGAGTTGGTCCGTCGCTAGGGGCAATTTATTCGTCGCTAATTCACCGATCGGTCGCTAATATTAGCGACGGATCGATCGGTCGCTAAGGCCGGTTGCTGATTTCTGTTAGAAGGCCTTCAAGTACAAATCACCAAAACCAAACAATACAATGGTATACAATAGCACATGATAATTACCCAATAATGAAACGGGATTACTCAAGACCATCCTTTACATCCTTTACAGACTAGTATATCTCTTGATTCTCTTCCCTAGCGAAGAGCCAAGAGTTCAAAAGTGATGAATTGCAATAACTTTAGTCAAGACCGAAGAGACGACATATTATACGAAGCTAGTTTAGGTAACTAAGTGATGAATGTGTATTTTACACTTTCATTTGAGTCTTTTTCACCTATTTTAGCTATCCTCTATGTTAATTTAGCTATATTTTAGTGCATTTTATTAGAATAGTGTCACGTTTCCCTTTAGTCTTTATTTGACAGGTTTTGGTTGAAAAACGAGGATTTCCGGGCAATTATATTGAAGTAGACAAGGAATTGGTGTTCCAGAAGCCTATTTGGAGTATCTGAAAGATTCCGGATAGGATTTGAAGTCTAGGGGTCGAATCTGGAGGTTAGAAGGCCACTAGAAGTCAGAAACCGAGTCCGAAAAGGGGAAGAAATCCAAAACGCGTCGAAAACGCGTATCTGGCCGAGTTTTACTCCCGGGCGAATCGCCCCACACCAGGCGAATCGCCCGGTGTGTGGGGCCCTTCGCCCCACACAATTCGTAGCCTATATATAGTTGCTCAGTTTTTCTCCGTTTTTCATACTTTTCCAGACCTTTTCTCTCACCTTTCTCTGTAGTTTTAGGTAGGAATTCTCCAGAGCCTGTTCTGGGGGTTCATAGCTTAGGAGATACTTTTTCTTAGCAGTTTGGAGCTTGTAAGATCGCGATTCTTCGGAGATTGACAACCTTCGGTAACATTGTATCTTACAGTTTTTCTACTTATTTTTATATATCTTTCAACATGTTTTCTTCTATGATTTCTGTTGATTGCATGACAAGTATGAGTAGCTAAACTTCTCGTTGGTGATAGTATGTGAATTCTTGGCAAAGGGTTAATAATTATGCTAATGGCTATATCGCGCATTATACTCTGAGTTATTGCTTTATTTCTTTGATCTATCTAAATCTCTATCTTCATCTTGTTGATTAATTATTGCACACAATTGGACAATTCATTGGTCTTTGACCTATCTAAATCTATATCTTCGTAGTGTTTGATAATTACAACTGGACAATTCATTGATCAAAGATCTCTATGCAAACCGAGGAATTTATGCATGATTATTAACCCGTTATGCTTTGAAGCACCATACTATCACCAATCTCCATTATCTGTTAAGAAAAACCTTTGCTAAATCGTCTGCTATTTTATATTCTAAATTAGATTAGATAAAGCTAGTTATAGTCCTTAGAGATCGACACTCGAGGTTATTCTACTGCTACACTACGGTTTTCGTTGTAGTTGTGAATTGCCTTTGGCTAAATACAAATTTATTTGATTAAGTTGGAACTCGACAATCCAACGCGTTCATCAAATTGGCGCCGTTGCTGGGGACTATACTCCTTTTTTCTGTTTAATTTGTTTATATTTTCAGCATTCAATTCCTAGTTCTAGTAGTTTTAGTTTTCCTATTTAATCTCTCTCTCTGATACTCCTTTCCTAGCTTGTCACAGATATTCAGGTCTTGTGATGGCTCGCCCACTTTTGAAATCATGGGTTCAACCCAACAGAGCACTGATGAGAGGTCCGGCTATTGTTCTTTCTGCTGCAACTCGAGATTTGAAAATCAAAAGTTGCATGTTCCAGCAACTCCCGAGGTTCTATGGGGTGGCTAGGGAAGATGTTATGGGATACCTGAATGATATTGACGATTTTATCAACAATCTTCCAAGGCCCGGAGCAGGGATAACGGACGATGAGCTGAGGATGAAGGTTTTTGCTATGGGGCTTGGTGATAAAGCCAAGGCATGGCTAGGCTCTCTGGAAGCCGGATCACTAGACACTTGGGACAAGGTGTATTCAGCTTTTATGGAGAAATACTTTCCTCACACATTGACTACCGCGCTTAAGGCGCAAATCACTGGATTCAAACAGGACTATGATGAGACCATCTACACCGCTTTCGAGAGGTTCAAGGACCTCATCCACAAGTGTCCACACCATGGTTTTGAGATTCCTGATCTTGTCCAGCACTTCTACAATGGACTCACATATGAGAGTCAACAGGTGGTGGATTTCCAATGCCGTGGAACTATCTGGGAAGAGACCGCCGACGATGTGTGGGCGTGTTTCGAAAGGCTTGCTAAAGGATCTCAGTCCAAGGATCCAAGAGCAATGGTTAGGAGGCGTGGACCTAAGGCTCCACCAAACCAGGAGATCCCAATGCATGAAGTGAATAGTGTGAGTGGCGATAGGTTCGAAGGTTTCGCCAATCAGATGAGGCAAGCTCTAAGTGGCCTAATCGGAAAATCTCTCTCCAACGAGGTATGTAGGGTGTGCAAGAATTATGGGCATGAGGCTCATATGTGTAGATCAGATCTAGCAAGAGAAGATGTTCACTGGGGAAACCGTAGTAATCCTACCCCTAAGGTCGAAGCATCTACATCCAAGTCAGCAACTCTCTTGGATAATTTACAGAAATTGGTGGATTTCACCCAAGTGTTTTTGAAGAGATACGAGGAGGATTCGGCAAAGATCAATGCTCGTCTGGATCAATTGGAAGCTAGAGCTAGTAGAGAGCAAGGGAAGTTACATAGCAGCACTGAGAGGTCCATGTCGATCAACTTGGTGGGAGATCTTCCAGTGGAAATCACCATTAAGCAAGTTGCTGCGTGCGAGTGTGGTGCAAAAGACGAGCCTCCATTGGCCAAGGAGGAAGATAAAGATCTGGGACTCAACGTAAGTAATGAAGAACCTAAGGATCCTGAACCAATTCCTGATAGCTTTGATGTTAAGGTTGGGATTGGTAGTCTCGATGACGTCCGTGCTACCCTAGATACGGGATCTTACTCGAATGTGCTACCCATGAATGTGTTTGAGAAGAGTGGCCTTGGAGAGCTTTCGAAGCATAAGGCCATTGTGCAACTAGCGGATGGATCCTTTGTGAGACCCGAAGGCGTTGTGAAGAACGTATTGGTTAAGATTGGTGAAGCTTCTGTGTACACCAATTTTGTAGTTATGCCGGCGTCTACACCTGGGATGGGGATGTTGTTCTCTTGGGGCGAACGTTCTTGACCAAACTACGCTCCGTGATAGACATCTACCGAAGGACTTGCACCATTGAGGTGGATGGCAAGCGACATGTGTTGCGAGCCATATCTGATCCACCTGATCACTTCAATGCTTCTCACACTGTTAACTACTGTGGTCTTGCTGTCTATGTTCATTCTTATTCACAGGTTCGTGGCATGAGGAGAAGATCCATGAAGGGGAAGTCTAGTACCCCCAAGAAGAAGAGCTAGGTGAAAGAAGGAGTCGAGTCAAAGACTATAAACAATGGCGCTATCCGGGAGGCAACTCGGAGTTTTTATCGCTTTTTTACCGCTTTATTGCATGCATATCATTGTGTTTTATTTTATATTTTCGTATGTTTTTGGTTTCTCACGAGTTTCTTTGAGTACTATAGATTACAGGTACAAGTTTAGCTCTCACCTTAAATCCACTTTCGACGTTCGGGACGAGCGACGACGTTCAGGTTTGGGTGGGGAATTATCGTTGGGTATTCGTATACTTGTTTTGCTTATGATTACTCGTGAAACCTTTTGTTTGCATTTGCATTTGCACGTTTACCGCTTTCTTAGTACTTAGTTGCATACACTACATTCATCCTAGGATAGTCTTGCATGTTTTATGTGGAGTTTATTGCCAAATTTTTTGAACTTTTTTATTTGATAGATTAACTAATTATGACATTAATCATATGCTTCATCTCTATGAATTTGTTTGAGGTTTTCTCGCTTGGCTTGTCACATTTATGTATTGCACTTAGTTAAGCTTGGTAGTCTCGACATCACTTAGTGGTATTTTCTCTACTGCGGTTCACGAAGGCCTTTATAATAGGATGATGCATGTTAGGGTCTTATGGTTGTTTTCCCGAGTAATTATGTACCTAAGAGGCAATAAGTCTTCACCATGCTTTGAGATTGCTAAATGCCTAGGAAGGAGGTAGTGCGAGATTGTGTGATCCTTTGTTTGCAACCTATTCTTCCGAATAGGTTTGGGGAGGGGGTTACACTATCATTAGACTTGTTTTTCGTTTTTCAATTTTGTGCTGTGAGTTTATTTTTCCTTTCTCGTAAATTTTGTACTCCAACCTATTCTTTCAAATAGGTTTGGGGAAGTCGTTTGTGAGTCATTTTGTTTCTTTTTCGTTATGCTACTGCTGGCTAAAAAAAATAGAAAAAAAGAAAGAAAAATTCCAGGAAAAAAGAAAAAAAGAAAAAAGAAACTGGAAAGAAAAAAAGAGAAAAGACCCCAAAAGAGAAAAGAAGGGGTCCAAAAAAAGAAAAGCCAAATAGCAGTTTAACAAAGTGTTGTGTCTCATTTTCCAATTCCTGTAATGTTCGTAATCGTGTTGTAATTTTCTATTTTTTGTCTTTTGTTTTGAGTGTCATCTGTTCTAGACCACCCTCGTCCTGCCATTCAGGAAGTGGTGAAAATCTTAAGGCTTTGCTTGAGAGATGGGTAGAATAGGGGAGTGTTATCTTTTATAGGGAACCCTCCTTCGTTTGATGAGAGCCAATACTGGTTCGACCTCTTTGAGGAAAAGTCTTAACTTGGTGAACAGCAGTAAGTCCTCAGTTTCATAGGCACGGGACAACCATTCGTATCTTAACATGTTTCATTACGTCGTCACTGACTAGGTCCAGGTAGAGAATGTTACGAGAGATTATCTTGTATTAACATAAGTGCTTATGTGGATGTGTATGAGTCAATCGAGGCATTCTTCAACCTATATTCATGTTTTGATTTATATGGTTCTTGTACATATGTTTTTGATAGATTCAGTAGATTAGTTCATTTTATTTGGCATGAGACTCCATTTTGTGTGTTGCATTGTTTTTTGCATTAGAGTCTAGCTTACACTACAAAAAATCCGTCGGATACCGACGGATAAAATGAAGGATTTTATCCGTCGGTATTTACTGACGGATCGCTCCCCGTTACCGACGGATGACGGATAACGAACAAAGTTGACCACTTTGTTCGTCATCCGTCGCTACAGAGGACCTATCCGTCGGTAATTTAGCGACGGATAACGTAGCGACGGATAACGTTATCCGTCGCTGAATTACCAGTTTTAATTAAAAAAAATTAAAAAAACAAAGCTTACCGACGGATAACGTTATCCGTCGGTAAGCTTCACTATATCGTGAAGAAACCGGCAGTTTCCTCCATTCTTCTTCTTCTCCGTTTTTCTCTCTTCTCATCTCCATTTCTCCTTCAGAACTCCACCATTTTCATCCATTTTGGTAGCAAATTGAAGCTTATTGCACAAGCAACAAGGAACAACCTTCAATTCGAAGTTTTTTTGGTCAATTTGTGCAAAAATCAAAGGTATGAACTCTAACCCTTATTTGATTTTTAATTTGGGAATTATCCAATTGTTTGTTAAATTGTCAAATGTATGTTACATAGTAGTTGATACAAGTCTATTTTGCTTAAATGTGTAGTTGATTGTTATTAAAATTGAGTAATGAATCGATTTTGGGATTTTGTTAATTTGGGGATTTCTTAAATTATGGAAATGTATGTTAGTATTAAGTAGATATTAGTTGTTATAGTTGAATGTTATTTTTGGATTATGTTAATTTGGGTTTGTTAATTAAAATCGAGACTTAGATCAATTTAGGACTTTTTTTAGTTTTGTATTTGATCGAATTTCATGTTCCATAACTAGCTTATGTACTTATATAAGGTTAATTTTGTAGTTGAATACGATAAAATTGAGTAATTTATGAAAATCGAGACTTGTAGCTCAATTTGGGGGTTTTGAAATAAAGTGAAAATGGGTTCGAGATGATGATATGATGATGATGTTAGGTTAGAGATGATGTTCATATGGTTGTTGTTGACAATGCTAGGCTAGAGATGATGTTGTTGATGGTTGGTTGATTGGTGATAAGGTTGATGATGTTAGGCTAGAGATGATGTTGTTATATGGTTGATTGGTGATATGGTTGATAATGTTAGAGTTAGAGTTGGAGGAACCTTTAATTTGTAATAAATTATGTTGCTATGTCATTTATATGTATATTCACTTGTATGTGCATTTACGTTAATTGATAATGCTTTATATTGTACGTGCATATTTCATATCATTATACTAACCTTGATATTGTTTTATTTGCAGATGCCGAAACCTAGGTGCAACTACATTCCACCCGAGTTACGAGTTCCTGGAGCCCCAGGGTACGAGCAGGGTGTAGTTCCACCCATCATTGGATTCTCGGAGGGGAGTAGCTCCTCATCGTCAAACAGGAAGAAGAAGGCTATGTTTGACCCATTTACGAACCTACCTGATGATGGATGCCCATACGTGATGCCGGCCCTGGGTGCCATGTATAAGGGGAAGCCTGTTCTGTTCCCTAACGGGAAAGCTGCGTAAGTACACTTTCTGCTGTTTAGTTTATTGTTTAACTTGTGACATATTACGTATACTTTATTATGCTTATTCATTCTTATTTGTATTTAACAATCATAATAGGTTTTACCCTGTCTCTGCCCATTCGAAGATCGGTGACATCATCACCCAGAAGTTCATCGCTCCAGCACCGATTGAGGACCGTGGTGGGGAGAAGTGGTCAAGGCTGCCTGACCATGTCATTGGCTTCTACTTCGATGAGCTGCGGGTATTGTAACAATCTTAAATGTTTAGTAAATGTTGTTTTATTTTTATTCTAAATTTACGTGAGTGGTATGTTAGCCACTATATTTGGGTGATATGTTAGTCACCATGTGTTAGTTGTTTTTTTAGGGCAATGTGAGTGGTATGTTAGCCACTATATTTGGGTGATATGTTAGTCACCATTGTGCTTATGTTAATCTTGTTCTTGTTGTATTGATTGTTGTGTCGTTCTAAATTGTGACCTTTGGTTGTTTTGGTGGTTAGAAACACTACTACTTGCCAAACGTGCTATTGAAGGATCTTTGGTTTGTCTTCAACACTGTTGGTGCTCGTTGTTACCGAGACAAGGTCCACGACCTTAAGGAGTCTCCTCGAGTGAAGCCTAGATTCATCCACGACAGCGAGTGGCCTCTGTGGTTGGCTTACTGGAGGACACAGGATGCCGAGGACCTAGCAGAACAGAACAAGAGGAATCGAGTACGGGCGGACAGAAGCAGCTCCGATGATGACGAGGACTATTCAACGCACCATCTCGGCACACAGTCTCAGGCCACTCGTGACCTCAATGCAGTAAGTTAACTTGTGCTTTACTCCATTCACTTTCAATATTCTTACAATTTTATTGTAAACACTGACACTTATTACTTTGCAAAATGAACAGAGGCTCACTGGACAAGGATGTGAGTCGTACTTGACCATGGTGAAAATTGCCAAGTGCAAGAACGGCAAGTGGACATGCAAGAAAGCCCAGAAACTGAATGTAAGTACATAAATGAGTAGTTCGAGTTACTTGTACTGTATTTCTTTTTAAAAAGTTTGTATATGTATTGTAATATATCAAGTCATGTATTGCTTAATTGCTTGTAGAACGACGTTGAGGCTTTGTACAAGGTTAAGATGCAAGAGAAGGGTGACGTACTTACGACGGAGGAAGAGAACGCTGCCTTCCTCGAGGTGAACCCTCCTGGCCCTAAGTGGTCGGTCTATGGCTTAGGGAACTTGGGACGTTCTCTTGCAGCTGAATCATTTCAGTGCTCATCCGGTTCTACCTCCAGCTCAGATTCTCGATTGGCTGAGGAGATGGCAGCACTTAGGGCCGAGAATGCTAAGATTATGATCATTCAGAACACACTTGTGTCTCAGGTATGTTCACTTGTATGCTAAGATTATGTTGATATGTCATTTAGATGTATAACCACTTGTATGCTCATTTACATTGCTTGCATCTATCATTCATATTCTTAACTACATCGATCATTACTTGTGTCAGGTGGAGACGCAGAACTGGGTGCTGAAGCAGCTGCTGGAGAAGCATCCCATTGGCATAGACCCATTCGCAGAGGGAGCTGTGTTTCAGACCGGGGAGGGGAGCCCTGGTACGGCGGGGAGTGCGGGTTTGCAAGGCAGTTCTCATGCTCCTTCGAGTTCCAGTGGTCGTGGTTCTAGTGGTCGTCGTTCTTAGATTTTGACATTTTAGTTGGGCATTTGTAGTACTATTGTAGAACTTTCAAGTTTACATTTGTAGTAAACGTTTTTCTATTTTGATGAATCGAATTTTATTGAATTTTATTTTCAATTCAATTTTAATAATTTTTAATTTTTAGTACGTAAATTTATATTTATTCCCAATAAACAGGTTGTTGTATAATTATTAAGAAAAACAATAAAAAATTAAAAAAAAATACCGACGGATAAAGTCGGCAGTCAACCGGTCTTGACCGACGGATAAAGTTATCCGTCGGTAAACATCACCAACAGATAATTTTATCCGTCGGACAGACGAATAAGGGCTGGTCAACGCCCTTATTCGTCAGTCCGTCGGTATTATCCGTCGCTAAAGTTAGCGACGGATAATAACCGTTGGTAATGGTGTTACCGACGGATAAAATAGCTACGGGCTATTTATCCGTCGGTAAGGGAGAACCTATCCGTCGGTAATGGCTTACCGACGGATACCATCCGTCGGTATACCATCCGTCGGTAAAAGTAGTGTTTCTTGTAGTGTTAATTGCTTGAGGACAAGCAAAGGTTCGGTTTGGGGAGTTTGATGAATGTGTATTTTACACTTTCATTTGATTCTTTTTCACCTATTTTAGCTATCCTCTATGTTAATTTAGCTATATTTTAGTGCATTTTATTAGAATAGTGTCACGTTTCCCTTTAGTCTTTATTTTACAGGTTTTGGTTGAAAAACGAGGATTTCCGGGCAATTATATTGAAGTAGACAAGTAATTGGTGTTCCAGAAGCCTATTTGGAGTATCTGAAAGATTCCGGATAGGATTTGAAGTCTAGGGGTCGAATCTGGAGGTTAGAAGGCCACTAGAAGTCAGAAACCGAGTCCGAAAAGGGGAAGAAATCCAAATCCGCATCGAAAACGCGTATCTGGCCGAGTTTTATCCCGGGCGAATCGCCCGGGATGTGGGGCGAATCGCCCCACACCAGGCGAATCTCCCGGTGTGTGGGGCCCTTCGCCCCACACAATTCGTAGCCTATATATAGTTTCTCAGTTTTTCTCCGTTTTTCATACTTTTCCAGACCTTTTCTCTCACCTTTCTCTGTAGTTTTAGGTAGGAATTCCCCAGAGCCTGTTCTGGGGGTTCATAGCTTAGGAGATACTTTTTCTTAGCAGTTTGGAGCTTGTAAGATCGCGATTCTTCGGAGATTGACAACCTTCGGTAACATTGTATCTTACAGTTTTTCTACTTATTTTATATATCTTTCAACATGTTTTCTTCTATGATTTCTGTTGATTGCATGAAAACTATGAGTAGCTAAACTTCTCGTTGGTGATAGTATGTGAATTCTTGGCAAAGGGTTAATAATTATGCTAATGGCTATATCGCGCATTATACTCTGAGTTATTGCTTTATTTCTTTGATCTATCTAAATCTCTATCTTCGTATTGTTGATTAATTATTGCACACAATTGGACAATTCATTGGTCTTTGACCTATCTAAATCTATATCTTCGTAGTGTTTGATAATTACAACTGGACAATTCATTGATCAAAGATCTCTATGCAAACCGAGGAATTTATGCATGATTATTAACCCGTTATGCTTTGAAGGACCATACTATCACCAATCTCCATTATCTGTTAAGAAAAACCTTTGCTAAATCGTCTGATGTTTTATATTCTAAATTAGATTAGATAAAGCTAGTTATAGTCCTTAGAGATCGACATTCGAGGTTATTCTACTGCTACACTACGGTTTTCGTTGTAGTTGTGAATTGCCTTTGACTAAATACAAATTTATTTGATTAAGTTGGAACTCGACAATCCAACGCGTTCATCACTAAGCATACGTATGGATGATTCCAAAGGGTTTATGAATATGTAAATCAAACTTATGAACGTATATGTAATTTGAACAATCTAAGAGGTAATGACCCTATATTCTCTATATTCTATGTTATTATAGTAATAAGCCACATAGTATAGTAAAGAGTAAAAAAAAAAACATAGAAATAGAAAACAAAAAATGAATGGGACGAAGATAAAAAGGAAACGTAAAGGAAATTAGAAAAATAAGGCTTTGTTCTCTTCGTCTAAAAATTGACAATTATAAATTCAGTTCAGATCAGTTTAGATGCATTAAGTTCAGTTCAGATGCATTAAATTCAGTTCAGTTCATATTAGTTTAATAGTATTTTATACTACAAATAAATTCAGTTTAGTTCAGCTTTGTTAAATTCAGTTCAGATCCATTAAATTCAGTTCAGATCAGATCAGTTTAGACAAAGAGAACGGAGCCTAAAAAAACCAGTGGATTAAAAATATAATTACAAGCAACTTTACATAACAACCGCCTAACATGTTAATTTCAAACTAACGAAAACGCTACAGACGCGTAGCGTGTGACGCAGTTTCTAGTTTCAATATATAATTGTCAATAATGAGAAAGTAGTCAATAAGGATCATGGCGGTTGTATGTTACTTTGGCAACAATAGTCCCTTCCATGCATTACAATACCAACCATTCACTCAAAATGACATCTAATGATAAGCAAAATATATTGGTCCAACTATAATGTCCTTGTCAAGGACATATTCTGTTGAAATAAATAATACATTCATATGTACATGTAAATAAACAACAGAAAACATAAGTAAAAACTTAATTATTATAGAGCTCATATTGTCAATTGAGAAATAATGCAATAATGTCAATGACATCAATAGTGCCCATCCTAACATGTTCGACAAACAACTTAGGCGGCAACCCCTTGGTTAAAGTGTCCGCAATCATAACCTTGTTGCTAATGTGCTCAATTGACACTGTTCGCTTCTTGATTTCATCTTTGACGGAAAAATACTTAATGTCCATATGCTTAGCACCTTCGATAATTGATCGTTCTTAGAGAAGAACACTGCTGAAGAATTATTACAATAAATTCTCAGCAGCTTAGCAATATTGTCGACAATTCCAAGTCCTGGAATAATTTTCTTCAACGGTTAGACTGAGGTGTCATGACACTAGAGGTCATAGGTTCAATTCTCGTCAAGTGCGGGATTATTTATATTTTATTACTAGCTTTGTAATGCTACTTGTGACATTGTAATGGTTCGATTATTAAAAAAAAAAAAATTTTCTTTCAACAATAAAGCATGAACGTAACTGTGGCTTCAAAACATGCTATGAATTCAGCTTCCATAGTTGATAAAGCCACTACTGATTGTCTTCCACTTTTCCACGAAATTGCTCCTCCACATAGTAAGAACAACTAACCAAAAGTGAATTTTCAGTTCCCTCTTCCGAAAGGCCTCTTTTTTGAAAGATTTTATTGCCAATTCTACACCAGCTATCCAGGCTAGAATAGAGACTTTCGAGGATTTAGTCCGGAATGCTGCTGAAAATGCAGAGGATATACTTGAATCCTACCTTAAAGCTCATGTTCTATTGAATCAGAGCTCCTTTACAGTCGTGCTGGTACTACCTTCTGCTTTCGGGATCTCTAATGGGTACTTTTCAATTCCTGCTTACGATTCTTAATCTTGAATAATTATCGCATCTTTGAAATTCATATCGGCTTGTGACAAATCGTTTATTAGAAGCTTATATTATGCTTTTGTTTTGCAGGAACTTTGGGGGGTTCACGGTGATGGCAAAGTTAGATTTCCAGGCCTGTATTTATATACTCCCTCCATCTATTTTAATTGTCCATTTTGACTTTGACCGGTCAACCGTGTTTGACTTTGACTCTAAATTACTCTTAAACTATAATCTCAAAAATTTTAACCTAAGGCCTTGCATGGTTTAAGTAATTCCAAAGGAAAAGAAAAGAAATTGAGGAAAATCAATTCCCTTTGAAAAATGTTGGAGGAAAATCTATATTTTTCTTATTTTTCTAATGTTTGGCATCTCATTCTTATTTTCCTGGAAAATAAATTGGTAGTTATATTTTTTTTTATCTTTCATCTTTTGAAATTGGTATGGTAACTATATATTTGAGTCTACTCACTCAGCCAAGACAAACAATTATTATCATTAAATTAAAATATTAATTTTCGTCTATAAAATTTACTTCCTCCGGAAACTTTAGAGTTTTTCATTTTATTTTTGTTGACTTTTTTATATACAGTTTGACCTCAAATTAATCATAATTGATTAGGAAAAAATTATTTTTAAAAGTTATATTATACAAATATAAGAAGTATACTATAATAATATAATTTAAAAATTATTTTTTTCGCAACGAGTTATTGTAAATTTGAGGTCAAATCGGACATCGAAAAGTCAAAAAAAATAAAGTGCGATAATATAAAGTTTCCGGAGTCAATAGTAAGTTTCTACTACACTATACACTAACTCAAGAATCACACTATACACTAACTTAAGAATCTGATAACATAATATTTTTTCTCAAATTAGTAATTGATAATATGAAATTAGTAATCGGAGATGTATATGTATATAATGTTGGTGGAGATGTAATTCATTAATTAAGAAATTAATTTTGGAGGGAAGACGAAATTCTAAAATTTTCATCAAAGTCTCTAATAAATCTTAGATAGGGAGATGAAAATTTTGTTTTATGCAGGACATGGAAATGGACGTGAAGATTTTGATCGAGAGGGAATATGAAGATAAATATTGAAGATTTTTTGGATTCTGTTTTGATTGTATTTTCATCATTTTCCCAAGTTTTCCACAGTAACCAATTTTCCATATTAAATTTCCCTTAAAACAAACATCAGAAAATTAGATTTTTCTTTATTTTCTTTTCTTTTCCCTTGGAATTACTCAAACCATGCAAGGCCTAATTATATTATGAAAATATAAACTTCACATTTTCATAAAATAATTTTATTATATATTATACCCTTATAGTTTAAGATTAATTTGTAGTCAAATTTGAACGCGGTTCACCGGTTAGAATTAAAATGAGACAATTAAAGATAGATGGATGAAATATATTTTATTATTATATTATTATTACAGGATATAAATGGTCAACTTATTCACAAGGCAACCAATGGAGACTAGTGGTGTGGTAGAATAAAAGTGTCCTGTGGCCAAGTTGTAATGGTCTTCGTCTTTGTCGGTAACATGGTAAAATCATGCAAATCACTTTTGGTTCACATATCATATATCTTATCTTTATCTTACCATTAAAAGATGAAGCTTTTCGTACGCAGAAATATAATATTTCTTTGTATTTGCTAATCAATCATCCAGTAGTAACAGTATCCAAACAGCTAAACAGTTTTACAACTAGATATCTCTGCTACCATAAATTATCCAACCAAACAAGCAAACAGGAACAGCCTGTCATCGAATCCAGCAAGTTCTTTGAAGCTACTATAGTCTATAGTGTATACCAATCAGTACCAAGTTCATTACCATCCTTTCACACAAACTCTGAAAATACACTTCTTTTTTCCTTTTCTTCTCCACATAAACACACATGGCCTTTTGCTTGGGAACCCTTGTTGAACTTCTTGATCAAATCCTACACCCTGATCAGCACCATCAAAATTGGTATCTTGATATCGAAAAGATACCCCAAATTCATTCCCTCTTCCAAAAAGCCTCTTTCTTGAGAGATTTTCTTGCCAACTCTGCACCACCAACTATCCAGGCTAGAATAGAGACTTTAGAGGATTTAGTCCGAGATGCTGCTGAAAATGCTGAGGACATGCTTGATTCCTACCTTAAAACTCATATTCTATTGAATCAGAGCGTCATGACTTCCCCTGAATTTAACCCAATCCAAGCTAGATCCGAGATGTTGGATATATCTGAGTCCTTTAAAGCTCAGTCTCTTCACCATAGGCGTCAGATGCAATCACTCTTCCAAAAAGCCTCTTTCTTGAGAATGTTTGTTGGTGAATCTGCTCCTATCCAAGCTAACTTTGAGATGTTGAAGGATGTAATCAGGGGAGCTGCCAAAAATGCTGAGGTCATAGTTGAGTCGTACACTAAAGCTGATCTTATTGATCATGAAAGCATATCTCAAATTCAATCCCTCTCCGAAAACTCTTCTTTCTTGCGTTGTTTTCTTGCCAACTCTGATATAGCAATCCGAGCTACAATGGGGACTCTGGAGGAACAAGATTTACCTTGGTTATACAATATACTACTTTCTATTGAAGGTATAATCAGGGATACGGCTGACATTGTTCTAGAGCTTGTTCGATCATATCCATATTCAAGTGGTCAAATATTTATGATTTCCCCACCAGACTTGAGTGAAGTTATCCAAGTTTTTGAATCTGCAACCTCTGAGATGATCAAGATCACCAATGACGGTGCGCAATTGGAAAACATATCATATGTTCCAACAAGAGTAATGATCTGACTTCCAATGATGTAGTGGTTGGGGTGGACATGTGTTTGATGGAACTCAAAGATCGACTCACTTCAGAATCTCGTACCCGCGAAATCATCCCCATAGTAGGAATGGGGGGAATCGGTAAGACAGGTAAGACAACTCTGGCCCGTAAACTTTACAATGAGTATTCTTCTAGTAAGCACTTTGATATATGTTTATGGGCAACTATATCGCAAGAATATGATAATCGACGTGTTCTTCTAAGCCTTCTAAATTTAGATAGTACAGCTGATGAGACAAATGAAGAACTCGAAGTCAAGTTGCACAAAAACTTATATTCTAGAAGATATTTTATTGTACTGGATGATGTTTGGAGTTGTAGGGTGTGGGATGATATTCATATGTTTGCTCCAGATAACAATAACAGTAGCAGGATCATTTTGACCACGAGGGAGAACTTTGTAGCTGATTATGTTAGCTCCTGGAGACATGAGATGCAACCACTCAATAAGGAAGATAGTTGGGAGCTCTTCGGAAAATTGGTGCATGCTGGGAAAAAGTTTCCAGAGGAATTAAGAGAAATTGCCCAAGAAATTGTAAGAAAATGTGGAGGGCTGCCTCTTGCACTTCAAGTCATAGGGGGATTCATGTCACGAGCTGAGAGGAGAAAAGATTTTTGGGAGAAAGTTGCGAACAACATAAGTTCATATATTGCGAAAGAAGACGATCAATTCTCGGCGATATTTTCTTGGAGCTATGCCAACTTACCACATTATTTGAAGCCTTGTTTGCTTTATATAGGTGCTTTCCCTGAAGATCGTGCAATTGGAGCGTCCATACTAATAAAGTTGTGGGTTGCAGAGGGCTTTCTATATCCAATCAAGAATAAAAGCCTAGAAGAAGTTGCAGAGACATATGTAAATGCCCTCATTGACAGAAATCTTATTTTCGTGCGTGAGAGGACATTTAGCAGGAGGGCTCATTCATATGGCATACACGACCTATTGAGAGATCTATGCACGAGGAAGGCTCAAGAGAAGAGGTTCATCTTCACGAAAAAATTGGGAGCATACAAACATATATTACGTAAACGCCGTGTTTGTAATTCTTCTTATGATTATAGACACATGAAGGATTTGGAGTTGGAGCTAATGACACGTTCATTTCAAATCATTGGTTATGGTATTGGTTATGGTGAGATGGGGTATTTACCTGATACTAATATTGGGTTTGAGTTTACGTTGTTGCGAGTGTTAGACGTTTATGCTCTACGGTTTAAGCGGTTCCCGGAGGAGATATCCAAATTAGTTAAGTTGAAACATCTTGGCATGAGGTGTTCGTGTGACTGTGAATCACCCTCGAGTATAGCTGTACTTCAAAATCTACAGACCATAATCTTTGAAATCCCGTCCGCACGGAACTTTGTAGAGGGAGTATGTCATCTACAACAACTACAACACCTGGAGTCCGGTAGAACCATTGAATTGGACCCACACGGTGCTGTTCCACGACATCCATGGAAGTTGTTCACTATTGCAGAAACACTACAGAGCCTAGAAACTGTATCTGTGAGAGTTCTTGCCCAATTGATTGGAAAACTTCCAAATTTAAAGAGTTTACGAATTGACGGTCGGGATTCGTGGGCTGAGCCAAACATCGATCTCAGCAGCTTCCCTAGACTCGAAGCCATCAAAATCATGTATATCGATGATCTCAATCCCATTTTCCCACAAACCCTAAGAGAGTTGACCATCAATTGGGCCACAGGGGATAAATCATCGACATCATTTGTGAGTAGAATCGGTGCCCTTCCAAATCTCCAACTTCTCCGACTTGACGAATGTAATTTTAGAACTCGAACATGGGAGCCAACTGAAGGTGAGTTCTGCAACCTGGAATATTTGTGGCTCGAGGGGTCAAGTTTGGTGAATTGGATAGCGGATGAAACCCACTTCCCTCAACTTAAGCACCTGGTTATTAAACAGTGCTACTATCTGAAGGAGATTCCTGTTGAATTTTGGGAAATTGAGACCCTAGAGATTATCGAAGTGAATAAGTGCATGGGCTCTGTATACCGCTCGGCGAGGAGCATCCTCCAGGAGAAACTTGAGTTTGGCGATGAAAGTTTTCAACTTCACCTCCACGGCTATGAATTCGGGTACATTTTGTATATTAATTCTATGTATGTTTTTTATTTTAAATTTAAACAAGAAAATCATCAACATTTTTATTTACTTTTTATCCCATCCTAAACTAATAATGTTGCATTCAGGGATCATGATGATGTGGACAAAGAAGACGATGGACCAGAATCTACATGAAGACAAAATGAAGCAATGCGTCCATGATTAGTTTCTCACGAACTGAAAGCCAGTAAGATTGTTATTCATGTTTCCTTGAATATCACATTACAAGCTCTTAAGCTAAGAAAATATTTTTGAGTATGCAACGCCCAGGGAATGCTGTTCGTTATTAACTCACCATGCAAACCAGTAATCCAGCTGGAAGAAGTCCTGAAACAACAATAATGTTCCATGAATTTATAAAACAACATGTTGTTTCATTGTCAGCTGCCCTGTTTGAGGGCTGTTCCTGCCTATAGTTTAGTCACATTTCTAATTAGCTGCAGACGACCTCCCTGTTTGAGGGCTGTTTAGTCACATCATTTCCCCTAATGTATTGTACTCTGCAATTATTTATGTTAAGCGCATGACAGTATCAGGTCGGCAAACTATGACTAGGCATGATACTCGCATCCTAAAGATTCTGTCTTTGTAGATATATTTCTATTAGTTATTAGATATTCATATGAACTGTGTACAAGGGTTGAGCCATGGTGCTATAGTAAGTTAGGGACCTATAGGTTGAGGCCTAAAACCTAATTTTTGGCCACTTAGATAAATTGATTAATTCTGGTGCTGGTGCATTTCATTTCTTAATCTGTTTGAAGTGTTGTCAGTTAAATGAATATCTATGTGGTAGTAAAAAGGTGAAGCATTCTCATATATAAGGATGTGCATTCGTGTTCTTTGAAAGCCATGGGCATGCCTTAAGGAAACGGAATATCTGGATTTTAACTTTTTAGTTCGACTCTCTCTAGTCTGTGGCGTGTACTTATCTGGAATTCCCTTCCATACGTGCAGACTCGAATTCACAGGCTTGATTTGCTTTTAGTTGTTATCTGTTGGGAATAAATATTTATGTTAAAATGAGGATCATGTTTACCTGATTTCAAATTTCAGGACAACTGAAATTTCATGTCGAATCAATCTCCTAAAGCCACTAGACAAATTAGTTGTCTCCTGGGATATGTTTATCTCATGCATACTTGGGGAACGAATACTACTGCATCTGTTTAATTCTATGTTTGCTTTTATTTCAAAATTTATACATGAAAATCTACAACCTCTTTATTATTTGTTATCCCTTCCTAAAGTAATAACGGTATAAATGTTGCATTCAGTGATGATGAAGTGCAGGAGGAAGAAGTTTAGGATGATGTTGTGGTAAAAAATTTGGAAGGTGGAATTCTTTACGAGGACGAAAGCAATGCGTCCATGATTAGTTTCTCATGAACTGAAAGCCAGTATGCTTGTTACAAATTCTTTTGCATATAGATTTATTTTTCACCAATTTATTCCAGCTTTCCAAGCTTACATGATGAATTTTACCTTGAACATACGCACACTCCAATGTTTCATTTCAGCCCAGATTATATTAATTCTGAATTGATACTATATAAATTAATTTCTATTTGGAAATTCTACGCACAAAAAAATATATAGACACAACGTTGAAATTCTTCTGTTTAGAAATTCCCAAATTGCAGCAGAAAAAATTGAAATTGCAGCAGCACCTCACCAACAAATTAAAGTCCCATTCCTTAGATTCGTATGCTTTGCAAAGATCCACTTTTATACAACGAGGTGATACATGTTTCCTTGAATATCTCTTTACAAGCTCTTAAGCCAAGATAATATTGTCGAGTATGAAATTCCACAGCCATGATAAATAATTATTCAAGATTATATTAACATCAATCAAAACCGCCCTGTACCAGCAAAAGGAGCACGAGCAATTAAAGCTTATCTAGATACACTAAGGCACTACTAGGTGCTGATCAATTAAAAGTTATCTTCTCACAAGTTCAGTAACATAAATTGACAGCAAAATCATCAGCAGTGGGACTCCATCTGTAGATTCATATGGATCAAAACCTGAAAGGAACATGGCAGTGGACTGGCCCGGTTTTCTCTTGTGGTCTTGTTCGAGCATTGGTCGTGCTCCTTTTTCTTATCAATAAAATAAATATAGAAATGCGGTATAACTTAATATAATTTAAAATATTTTAGAGAATATTACAATATACCCTATTACCCTACAACAAGAATTTCGATCACCATGCAATATGAATTTAAAAACAAACCACAAGTAAATGGAAAAGGACAGGGGAAATGCAAGAGCACTCCACTTCTTGTTCCAACAACACTAGACAAAATATATAAGTAAAATCAAATCCAATTAATTGAGACAAATTACTTATTAAGTACTATATTCTGTAGCAGCAGCTTGTTCATGACCGACCAGCTAGTAATTCCAACGGATCAACGGCCACACCGCGAACTTCATCATCCCATCCCTGCAGTGGATCCCGTTGTGTTCCCCACAGACGAAGTAATAAGGCTGCCACCTCTTCAACACGAATTCAAATCCTTCGCCACCACCTTGGTTCACTTCTCCAACTTTCCTAGCCCATCTCAGGTCGCAACTCTGGAAGCTCCAGAAGTTAGGCACCAAGTATACACTGTGCGGGAATGTTGTATTACTTGGGGGATCATATCTGAATACTATAAGTAGTCATCCAAGAAAATGAGTTTAGTACACTTCAAGATGCTGTAACTTAAGCATATATAACTTATATATAACTTATGCTCTTTTATTAATAAATTTTTAGCCGTTTAAAAAAACGAACAAGGAAGTGAAACAATATTTAGTTTTATAAACTTCAGGCCTTACCAAGAGTATCATTCAAGTAAAAGGGTCCATTCTTGATAGCCCAGTCGGTGTAGTTATAACCGAAATGCCAGTTCTCCGAACCACCTATGATGATTCTGTTCGACCTCTGAGTAGCATCGATATTTTTGTGCCAGAATCCCCAGAAATTGTTAGTGTTCGTGAAATTCCAGTTTCCTGCAGTGGTTGAGCTATTCCACCCCTTGTGTGCCGTGGCAGAAGCAAACATTGATGCTGCCAGGACAAGAACAACAAAGAAACCTGCAAATTTTGGGAAATATTTAAGTTGATCTTTTGCTGTTTTTGTTAAAGAGATGAAGTGTTTAAGGTATTGTTCATGTGATGTTGCTGCTAATGATGGATTACTTATAGTGATCAAAACTGTTAGGAAACTTGTAATTTTGATGAGTAAATTAAGAACAGTCCAGTAACTAGTACTCTTAAGGTCCATAGGATTTTAGAATTTTAAGGACATTGTAAAAGAGGAACGTTTGCTGATGACTTAGATAGGTGTTAGATAAGTTATTTCTTTGTGTATGACGTATTTTATTAAGAAAATAATTTATTGACACTTTAGCGTATGATGTATTTTATTTTCTGAAAAGAAAATATCTTATTGATGCTTAGCTTTAATTAATCTTATTTTCTGAAAAGAAAATGACCTATTGAAGCATTTGCTGAAGATGTATTTTGTTTATCACAAACAAATTATTGAAGCAAATAAGAAACCGGTCAGAATCTTGAAGACTTTTGAAGATCTGAAGACTTGAAGACTTGAAGACTTGAAGATTGTTGAAGACTGGTAAGGCACGTGTTGCTCAGAAAGTGAAATTTTCAGCAACAGCATTGCATAAGTGAAAATCTGAAAGACAGAGTAGGTTGTGCTTGCTGAAACTGAGAATGAACACTTGCTGATGAACATATGTGACCTCTTGCTGAATGTACGTGATTTTGCGCTCCAATGTTACTGTTTGAATTCTATTCAAATGTGCATTTAATGCAAAGCTTACAAGCGAAGGACATGAAGACTAGAAGACAAACAAAGGTTGCTGCTGAAAGTACAAAAGCAAGATAGTGACATGTTAAGGAACAAAAGCCTTAGGATTTGAAATTCAAACGTCTCCTTACTTGCACTATAAATAGAGATCATCCGGCAAAGAGTTGAAGTGTGTCAACAACGTGATCAAACTCTCACTTGTGCTTAAAAACTCACAAACCTTCAAACTCTCTTACTGCCATTGATCCGTTCCAAGACTTAAAGCTTGAAAAAGCTACTTGTGAAGAAGTAGAACAAAGTCGGCTAAGAAATTAGATAAGTGTTCTTTCTTTCGAACAAGAACAAGTCTTGACACCAGAAACAATCAAACTTGTTTACTGCAAAGTATTCCAAGTTGTGTTTCTTAGATTACTTGTTGTAACTGAATAAGTTATAATTAAGTCATCTCACCCCAAAACTCTCTAACTGAAAATACACCCTTTCAGGCGTGATATTCAGGGGGAACTTAATCGAGCAAAGTTTTGCTGATTAAAAGTACCAAGTTTGGTGGAGAACAAGGTTGAGTTCTCTAGTTTAGGTTGGAGACAAAGCAAGTGTGCTTTGGTTTCTGTTGAATCTCTTTAGATAGGAGATTGTAAGGAACCTCAATCATATCTTAGTGGATTCAGTCCTAGAAAGGACAAAGTGGATTAGTTGAGAGATTACGCCACTCTCAGATACCACTATAAAAGCGTTTGTGTGATTTACTTACTGCATTTAGCTTTCAGCAAATTATATCTGTTTGTACACAGTCACTCACTTCACTTGCTGAAACTCTTTACTTGCTGAAAAAGCACTTATTGTTTCAAAGACTTCCGCTCTCTGATTTAAGTACCAGCAAACCAAGTTACTGGAAAGTAACTTACGCTTGCTGTGAAAGTTAAGTATCAGCAACCTCTTTACTGAAAAGTAATAAGTACTTGCTGAGAAAGTTTTTAAACGACAAAAGTTTGAAAAGACTATTCACCCCCCCCCTCTAGTCTTTTCTTGTTGTTTAAAGGGACCAACAAGTGGTATCAGAGCAGGAGGTTCTTTAGCCTTCTGCACTGAACCTAGATCCCCTTAAGTGCTTTCCGTAAATCACTTTCACTTGATCAGTTTGGTAGTGCTTTGCTGACAGGATGTCTTTAGGAGATGCTCCCTTGCTGAAGCTGGAAAATTACGAGAAATGGCGAAACAACATGATGTTACATCTTGAGGCCATTAGTGATGAGATGGTCACCGTCATTAATGATGGACCTATCAAGATCACCAAGGTTGAAAGGTGTTTCCCTCATAGAACCACTGAAGCTGGAAAGGAAACTATCCAAGGCGAACCAACAGATACGGTTGTGCCAAAACTAAGAGAGGAATGGACTTTTGACGAAGCTAAGAGATTTCGTCTTGATGGCCAAGCAAGAAATATCATCATCAGATCAACTCCGGATACCATACAGTGCAAACTGTGGGGTGCTAAGACTGCTAAGGAGGCTTGGAAAATGGTTCAAGATCTTTGTGCTGGATCTGACAAGACCAAGGAAAACAAACTTGAAGTACTTAAGCTGAAGTTTCAAAACTTTAAGCAAGGTGCTAACGAGTCACTGGAAGACTTGGACTTCAGATTCACAACTCTTGTTAGTGAAATGGCAGCGCTGGGTGTTGGAAATCTTTATTCAGATTCTGAGAAAGTGAAAACTATCATCAGAAGTTTGAATCAAGAATGGATCCATACTCAGAATTTCTATTATAATCAAGGAATGCCTGACATTACACCAACTGAGTTGTTCTCTCATCTTGCTACTGTCAATTATGAGACAAAGCAAAGAGAAAATGTGTTTGCTGAAAAATCGCAAAACATTGCTCTTGCTGCAAAGCCGTCATCTTCTGAAAAGAAGAATGATAAAGAGCCTGCTGATGAAAATGCTTTAGTTGTTAAAAACATGAAGAAATTCATCAGTAAGGAACTTGAAAGGCGAAAAGCAAAAGAGAAGCTGAAAAAGCATCTTGGTAATAACTACCATAAGTACAAGAATGATACTAGCTCGCTGAACAAGCAAGCTCAGCAAGCTACATCATCAGAAGAACCAGCAGTTGGAAATGATCTATGTTTTTACTGCAAAAAGCCTGGACACTTCAAAGCTAATTGCCCTTTGCTGAAAGGCAAATCTGCTGAAAAGAAGAAGAAGTTCAAAAGAGCTTTCATTGCTGAAAAAAAGAAGAAGCTTCAAGCAAAAATCGATGCATTGTGCATTGAGACAAGCTCCGAAGACAGTGAGGATGAAAGTTCAGACACCGACGATGAAGAAGCCACTCTAGACGTGGAGATTGGCAAAGAAGTGTGTGGAATAGCTATGGAAGCTTATCCAGATGTGTCGAACTACGAATTCTGCCTCATGGCCGGTCAGACTGCAGCCACGGAGACAAACGATGCAATCTGGCACTTTGATAGTGGTTGTGGAAAGCACATGACGGGCAACAAGAATAACCTTATTAACTATAGACGGTGGTCTAAAGGTCCAACAATAAGGTTTGCTGGTGGAGGCTCCGGATCTACAAAAGGCTATGGTGATGTCAAGTTGGGATGCATAACCATTTCTGGAGTTCTTTATGTCAAAAATCTTAAGTTTAACCTTTTCAGCATGAGTCAATTTGCTGACAAAGGATACTTCATCGAAATTAAAAGTGATGAATGTAAACTTGTAGATTTTGAGACTAAAAAAGTTATAATGATTGCAAGAAGATCATGAGGCTTGTACACCGTTGATTGGTCTTCAGCAAACGTTGAAAAATGTCTTGTCTCAGATCATGATTGCCTTGCTGAAAAAGCATGGTTATGGCATAAACGAACAAGTCATCTAAACTTCAAGACGCTGAATAAGCTGTCTAAAAAGGCACTTGTAGTTGGATTACCTAGGGTTACTTTTAAGAAGGATGGTGTTTGCAATGCATGTCAGCAAGGAAAGCAAACCAAATCTTCTTTCAAGAACAAGGCAGTACCGTCAACTACAAAACCTTTACAACTCTTACACATGGACTTGTTTGAATCTTCTTCAACAAGCTATGCTGGTAAGAAGTATGGTCTAGTCGTGGTAGATGACTATTCAAGATTCACTTGGGTAGTATTCATCAAGCACAAATCTGAAACCAAGACTGAAATACCTAACTTGCTGAATAAGCTTGAAGTCATGAAAAATGACAAGGTAAGAGTCATAAGGACAGACCATGGTACTGAGTTTGTAAACCAGTACATAACTGAATATTGTACCTCCAAAGGTATTCAACATCAGTTATCCTCAGTAAGGACACCACAGCAAAATGGTGTTGCTGAACGGAAGAATCGTACCCTGAAAGAAGCCGCAAGAACAATGCTTGCTGACACTGAGATAAGTGAGGCTTACTGGGTTGAAGCGATTAATACCGCCTGCTATACTCAGAATAGATGTTTGATTACTAAGGAATACAACAAAACTCCTTATGAATTGTTTGTTGGAAGACCTCCTAACATCACTCATCTAAGAGTATTTGGTTGCAAGTGTTTCGTTCTTAACAATGGTAGAGAATACCTAAGAACATTTCAACCAAAGGCAGACGAATCGATATTTCTTGGCTACTCCTTGCATAGTAAAGCTTACAGAGTTTACAACAAAAAGGCACAAAAGATTGAAGAATCTGTGCATGTTGTATTCTACGAAAAGACACAAGGTGTGCCTGCTGAAGAAGAAATATCAGAATGTATGAAAAAGCTAATCATACATGAGCAAAGAACTGAATCTGATGCTAGGCAAATCAAGTCAATTGAACTAAATGATGATTCTGACAATGATTCTCCTCCCCCAAGTCATGACAAGATAAATATAGTTCACGACAAAGAATTTCCAGCAAAAGATGCGGTTGCTCCGGAAGTTGCTGAAATTACGCAATCTCCAGTGCCTGCTGATGAAGTACCTCAACCCAGCAATGCTGAGCAAGAAGTTGCTGATGATCAAATCTCAGCAGAAACACAAATTCCCAGTAGTACTGAACAAGTACATACTGAAGAGTCACATGCTGATGAGCAAACGTATCATGATCCAACAAACAGGAAACCTGTTAATAAATGGATTAGAGATCATCCCTCTACGGATATGATTGGCGATATTAATAAACGCCAAGTGACTAGATCCAAAGCTACTCAAGGACTTGCTGAAGAAGCAATTGTCGTAGAAGTAGAATCTTTATTCTCTTGCTTTGTTTCAGAAATTGAACCTAAAACCATAGAAGAAGCTTTGAAGCATTCTGAATGGATAAAGGCAATGCAAGAAGAATTGGATCAATTTGAAAGAAACAAAGTCTGGAAACTTGTGCCACTTGCTGAAAATAATAAAGCTATTGGTACAAAGTGGGTGTTCAGAAACAAGCTGAGCGAGTCTGGTGAAGTAACAAGAAACAAAGCACGCTTAGTTGCTCAAGGTTACTGTCAGACTGAAGGATTGGACTATGATGAGTCTTACGCTCCAGTTGCAAGATTGGATGCAATTAGGCTTTTCTTGGCCTTTGCTGCTCACAATGACTTCATTGTTTACCAAATGGATGTTAAGAGTGCATTCTTAAATGGTGAACTTGCTGAAGAAGTCTACCTAGAACAACCCCCTGGCTTTGAACTTCCCTCAGAAACCAAGATGGTATATAAGCTTCAGAAAGCTGTATATGGTCTAAAGCAAGCACCAAGAGCATGGTATGATACCTTAGCTAAGTTCTTGCTGGAAAATGGTTTCAAGAAAGGTGAAGTTGACAAAACTCTTTTTACCATGAACCATGATGGTAAATTAATCTTAGTTCAAATTTATGTGGATGACATAATTTTTGGATCTAAGGACAAGCAACTTTGTGATGATTTTGCCAAACTCATGACAAATAAGTTTGAAATGAGTATGATGGGAAATTGAATTATTTCCTAGGGTTGCAAGTCAAGCAACTCAAAGATGGAATATTCATAAATCAAGCAAAGTATGCGAAAGAAATGCTCATAAAGTTTAGGATCAAAGAGGATGAAAAACCTGAAAAGATCCCTATGAGTGTTGGTACCAAATTGGGCTATACTAAAGAGGACAAAAGTGTTGAAGAACACAAGTATAGGAAGCTCATTGGTTCCTTGTTGTATTTAACAGCAAGTAGACCTGACATTCAGTATGCTGTTTGTGTGTGTGCAAGATTCCAATCGGATCCAAGAGAATCACACTACAAAAAGGCAATTAAAATACTGAAATATGTTAAAGGTACAGTCAATGTTGGATTATGGTATCCAAAAGATTCTGGACTTGAATTGGTTGACTATTCTGATGCTGATCATGGTGGATCAACTCTTGATAGAAAAAGTACCTCTGGAACTTGTCAGTTTTTGGGTACTAGATTAATATCATGGTTCAGCAAGAAGCAAACGTGTGTCGCCAATTCATCTACTGAATCTGAATACATTGCAGCTGGTTGTTGCACAGCTCAAATCCTATGGATTCAGCAACAATTAAGAGATTATGGTATTTCCGCAAAGAAAACACCAATCTTTTGTGATAATACAAGTGCTATTGCAATTACGCAAAATCCTAAGTTTCACTCTAGGACCAAGCACATTGATATTAGACATCATTTCATTAGAGATCATGTGGAAAAAGGTGATATTGAGGTTGTGAAAGTAGGTACTGATGATCAGCTTGCTGACATCTTTACCAAGCCCCTACCGGATAATAGGTTCGCAATGCTAAGGTATAACCTTGGATTGATTGAACTACCTTAATAAAGGATACACTTGGCAGAATGCTGAACAAGGTATTCAACAAGCCAAAGTATTCCTATGCAAAAGACCAAATCACTGATTTCTTCTAAGAAATGATAAGTCACAACATGATTGCTGAAACAGGCATTCAGCAAGTAATTCCTTCAAAACAGGTATTTGTTAGGAAACTTGAACACTTGCTGAGACAGGAACTCAGTAAGTGAAAGAACTTAAGGATTGCTGAGACGGGTACTTAGACAATCAAAAGATACTGAAACAGGTATTCAAGTATCAAAGGAATTTTCTGAAACGGGAATTCAGAAAAAGAGCAAAATCTCATCTCTCAGATTTTTACCAAAGGATGTCTCAAAGTGCAAAAAGAATTTACTGATACGGGAAATCAGAAATATCTTTTAAACTTAGAAAATATGAGATATCTAAGTAAGGGGGAACTTTCAGCAAGTATCTAGATTGTTAATTCAAACTCGCTGAAAAGATTCTTGTCTATTTCAACAAGCAATCTATCCCTTATTACTCGGTAAAATCAATTTGTGACGTTAAGCTGGCACAGATAAACTCGCAATAAATCATGACATGAAATTCAATCGTGGCCATTGATTAAAATGAGTTATTAATCTAACGGCTAACAAAACAAAGAGAGAGAGTGCTCTGACGGTTTTAGTTAGTGGGCCACTACGCATTCAATGCAAAGGCTCCACTATCTCCAGTGTTTCTCTGTTTTACCCTTGCTGAGAGCTCAAATCGATTGAGTTTCTCACACACCAGAGACACTATATAAAGAAGGAGTTAGAGAAATGACAAAATTCTTTAACTCACATTTCCTTTCTCTGCAATTTCTAGCCTGAAACTACTGTACCTCCGGTCAAAAAGCAAACTATCTCTTTTCGTACAATTTCTTGCTCTATATAAGAAATGGCTCCCAAGAGACAGTCATCTAAGTCCTCAAAATCGTCAAAGGTTGACAGTGCTGAAACACGCATTGCTCCGGTGACTGCTCCGGTGACTTCTCTGACCCAAGACACAGCGAAAGTTGTGTTGAAAAACGACCGAATCACTGTAAAATCTATGCCTCCGTCATATCTTGACACTGCAAAGTGTGAGATGTTGATGCAATGGGGAGGGTTTGCAAAAGAAAAGTACATTAGGTACTTTTATGAACAAGAACTTGATGACCAAAATGAAGAGGCGCTTGAGTTCATCAAGCAGCAAGGCCTCATGAACTTTATCTCTGCTCGCACTAAGCAAGTGAGCATGATTGATACTATGGAGTTCTACAATAATGCAAAAATCCAGTCCCTTACTGATAGTAAAGGAGTCACTGAAAAGTGATCTTTACTACAGTTCAGAACACGCAAATCGTCCTGAAATGGACTGATTTAGCGGAGATTTTTCAGATTCTATCCACTGGAACTGAAGATGACGTCACTGCTTCTGACGAAGAAATTGAAGCTTTCTACAGTGACGTCAGAAATGCAAAATGAAGAAAGGCGAGATAGCTCCCGTGACTTGGACAAAGCACGTTAAGAGAAAGCATCTCTGCCATTCACTTGGTCTAGTAGCTCTGCTACTGATTAAAGTTCTTGACTCCCAAGTTGGAGGAATTGACCAAGTAGGCCTGAGAAGATGGCCATTGCTGATGCATATCTATGAAAATAAATTGGAACTTAACTGGGCTAAGTACATTTTCAACAGGCTTGTTGATTGTGTTACTAAGTTTAAAGTAAAGGTAGAAGACAACAAGGTCTCACCTTCCTTTCCAGTTATGTATGGAATCAAGATATGCTATATCCTTGAACATTTCAGGATTCAGCTAAGAAACCCATTGCCAATCAAGAAATCTGTGTGCAATGTGGGAAGATCTTTCTACAAGCAGAATGTACCTAAGATTGCTGGTAAGAAAACCAAGAAGACAACAACTGCAAATGTTGTCAGCACAAGCCAGCATGAAAGGTATACAACAGCTGCAGATGTTACCACTCAGCAACTTAGAGATGAAACTGCTGTTGGAGGTGGTAACACAAATGAAACTGCTGTAGAAAATCAACAAGGTACGTGTACAACAGCCGTTGCTGAAAATGCAACAATAGATGACTCTGGGAAACTGGAGAAATCTAAAAAGAAAAAGAGGAAAGCTGATGATGACACTCAGACTGCAGCGTCATCAGCTAATCCCGTACCTAAGAGGAAACGGACAAGTAACAAAAGAAAGAAGACACTGGCTTCTCAGTCAGTCCCCAATGTCCAAGACTCCTCAGTCAATTCCCAGACAAATGCTGAAACGCATTTGCAAGTAGATGTTGCTGAAATAATTACTGAAACATACATCAGCAATGTTGAAGTGTTTGCGGAAGCCTTCAACAATCAACTTAACGTTGATAACTCTACTGAGAATAGACCACAAGGCAGTGGAAATGAAATTCCTGCCAAGTTCCAGATATCTACATTGTAGATAATCTAGATGATCAAACCATGGAACCAGTAAGCGACATTGCTGCTGATCTGCAAAGAGCGGCACTTGCTGATGCTGCTGAACAGATGGTAGCTGAACAAGCAACTCATCAAGTTGCTGAAACCCAGCTTGCTGATGGACCAGTTGCTGAGATAGCAATGGTTCCTGTTCCTGAAGTTGCTGAAACTCAAGAAGCATTATTCAAAGACGCATCTCTTAATGCTGAGAATACTGGCCCAAGTTCACCCAAGACTTCAATTGACAAAGTCCAGCTTGTACTGGAAGATTTAAGCAAACAAATGGAGTTGGAGATTGAAGAATCATCCAACAAGTCAATTGATCTCTTCATGACAAGCAGTGAGCTTAAAGGTCAAGATGCTTCTGCTCAACTTGTCAATTCAGAGACAAGGGAGATTGCTGAAACCGCACAGCTTTCTCAGTTAGAGCAAAATCAGAAGTCTGCTGAAGAAACAGTCCAAGAAGCTGAAGAAACTGTTAATGCTGAAAGGACTGAGCCACAACCTGTCCTTCCTCATCAGGTAGTTAATTCAACCATCAGTAAAACTTCAAATTCTGAAAATTGTTCTTTTGCAAAAATTATTCTTTCTCTACAGACTTCTCAAGATACAAGTCAGAAGGTTGCTGAAGCCTCTGCACCAGAACCAACACTCCCTGCTCAGCAAGTAGTTAATAATTTTGGTGTAAAACTAAGTTTGACAGCTTAGTACTTGTGTCTAATTTTAATTTATTTCAGGATGAACAAATGGAGGATGCTACTCAAGCTCCTCATGGAATGGAAATTGTACTACATGAGCTTGCTGACTCTCAGCAGGTAAATCATGTTTCAGATTTAAAATCTAAAACAATTCTCCAAACCAATCCTGATCTAAATAAAATTCTTTTTCAGGCTCAAAAGGAGACCACTGAAGTGGTACTCATCACTGAGATCAGCAAGTAAGTTCTGAAGAACTTTACTTGAGCTTCAAGAGGACAACTTTGTCAAGAGTTGCTAAGTCCGTCAGCAACTGGCAAAGATATAGGAGAATGGACTTCTCAGATCTTCACCTTCATCTCTCAATGAGAAAAAGAGATCTTCACTACTGAAGCTCGAAACATTTGTCCACTCCATCCTTCCTGAAGAAATGACATATTCTCAGCAAATGAGTTCAAATCTGATTGCTCAAATCAGAGAGAATATGAAGGCCAAATTTAAGAGTGCCTCTCCAGCTGAACAAGCTGTGATGCTCAAAGGTCTTTTTGTTCCTGTGGTGGCTGATCCCCACAAATTAACTGAGGAAGAGGAAGTGACAAGTGTTGCTTTGTACAAGCATGTTGAGCTAGTCATTCTGACAGATGATGAAGAAGAAGAAGAAGATGAGAACATTCCCACTGATCCCAGTGATGATGAAGGGAAAGATTCTAAGGACAAGAAGGATGACGATGATGACAATCAAGGTCCAAGTCCTGGTGCTGGTGGATTAAGTTAACAGCTGCTGAAACTAATCCCTCTGACAATCAGCAAGCTGAACAACAACAATCTCAGCAAGAATCTCAACCTCCTCCTGCTGATGCTGAAAATCAAGCACCTGTACAAGGTGCTGATACTGAAGAAGAATACGCCAGAAAAAGGGCTGCCTTGAAAAATGGCAAAAGTCCAGTTTCTGATGCCAAGGTTACTGAAGAAAACCTTGAAGATGAGGATGAAGAAGATGAAGATTACCACGAGCTCTACAAAATAGTCTCGTGATCCATGCAAGGCATACGCAGGATCTGGAAATTGGTGAATCTTCAAGACCAAAATCAAAGGAAGTTCCATCCCTTCCACTTACTACTGGCGCAACTCCAGTTATTGAGTCTCAAACGTTGCCTTCAGCAACTACTCAATTAAAACTAACTACTGGCGAAACTCCAGTAATTGAGCCCCAAACTCAATTGAAACAACTATCTACTGGTGAAACTCCAGTCGTTGAGTCTGAAGTGTTGCCATCAGCAACCACTCAACAAAAAGGAAGTGAAGCTACTGACAAAGGCTCCAAAGTCGCTCAACTTGATGAATCTGAGGATGATGACGACTTGTCAGAAAATGATGATGAACAATCCAAGCGAGACCCAAAAGTCGTTCAGATTCCTCCTCCTGATTACATCAATGATTTAGACGATGGTCTAAGAGCCGAATTGCTGACGCGTGATGATCAGTTTGCTTCTGAAATTAAGGTTCATTCCTTAACACCTCATTTAGTGCCGTTCCCAAGAGTTGAGGAAATGTAAGTCAGGCGCTCAAGCTTGCAAAGACTGCTCTTGTCAAAGCTCAGATATTATGGATGAGAAGGCCGCAACAGAGAAAAGACATGAAGAGAACATGATGAATATTCAAAAGAGTTAGAAACAATGAACTCTGACCAACAAGAAATCATCATGAAGTATAACAGTCTCAACACTCTTGCTGAAAATTGCAATGAGTTTTATTCTCTGCACATCACTCCGATGTTGCAATCCATGTCTAAGGGGGAAA